>CM060840.1:62080000-62580000 GCA_030762175.1 Metallyticus violacea
TCCGGATTTATATGAATAATTTTTTTCGAGTATAGCGAAACAACCTTTAAAAACAGGGCAATACATTTTTTAACAGTTGTAAGAGAATATGTCAGATTCCCAAATTCCTGAAGAAAAGCATATTTTACTCTAAATTTTAAAAAAGGTGACAGAAATATATGAAAACTGCTGCAGCATTAGTACCTAAATAATGACTAAAATATGTGCATTTTTTCCCTAAAATCGTGATAGATAATTGATGAGAATAACTAAGTGAATTCTTTTAAAGGAACAATACGACTTAGAGAGGACTCTATAGGTAGATAACTAAATCCATTTATACAGATCTCTGCAACACACAACTTCAGAAAAAGTGTTTATATGGGAAAACCGAAAATATAAACGAGCTTCTGCGGACCACCATGGTTTACCGAGGTCCTTAAGGCGCGAGAGGTCTGGGGTTCGATTCCCACCAGAACCGTCCTCCCTGGCTGAGGATTTTCCAGGTTTCCTTCAGTCCTAAATGGCAAATGCCGGAGAGGTACCCCAAACTTAGGCCTGAAACTTTCCCAGTTTATCATTTCATCTCTTGCATCATCAGTGTCCATCGCCTGCGATGCCTTAGTAGTTAAAACGGACTTTAAACACTATTAAACATAAACAAAAAAGAGTCTGCGGCGCACCACATTTGGTTCGGTATAACCGAAACCTGTGGCGTTTGGGACAATTCGTGCTTTGCGTTTGGCCCTGGGATAGTCAACTTCCTCCTGGGGGTCTCATGTCTGTACGAAATAAGAAGGGAAGAATAATTCAGGTATTGTTAAACAATTTGTATTTAAGCAAATGCATTGGTCATTCTGTCAAGTTCCTTCGGTTTCCATGATTTATACGTTAGCCTGGTAACCCATGTGTTTTAAATACTGTAATAGGGAGGTTTTCCATCTCTATTTGTTTTTGTTTATTATTACGTGGTATCTGATGAAAATTCTTTTTAATTAGTTTCATGTAGCACTGATAGAATGACTTTTATCACAGTGTGTATGTTTGGACGTGGAGAATAAAATTGTCCATTGTTCAATGAAACGATTCCGGAATGAATCTGGATTATTGGTAGTAATATCGCTTTGACAAAGTTCACTTGCTCACATGTTTGGTAGAAATGACCAATCTTCGGCGAATTAGTTGTCAATTAGTAATCTAAAAATCAATAATTCAGTGGTTGGTGCGACTGATACATGGTAAAAGCACCGAGGACTTCATACGAGCTAACAACGGCAATCCAAACACACAATGGCGCCATTTACTTATTTCCGAATGGGAATTAGCGTATCCCTTACTTAAATTCTAGAAGTCGACATTTTTCGACACCAGTTCTGCAAATTTACAACATCTCAGTATGCACTGTGGAAAATTACATTGCCACATTTGCCGCCTTTTCAAAATCAACATAGAAGACTGTTAGATGCAATGTCAATCCTAACAAACATTCGCAAAGTTCTACATAGATTTCCATTGCTTTAGAATTTAGAAAAGCGAATATTACTGGTACTTAATAGCTCAATGTATGTACATGAATAGTGTACAACTGAGTAAAGCGTTAGGCAAATATGAAAATGTTCCATTCCCAAATCATGAATGTAAATTTAAATGTAAATGTAAATGTTACACGTTATATAAGATGTTTTAAAAACATAAAATCAAGGGCATGACGCTGGAACGCGGATAAACGCTTACTAAGCTATATCTTGGCAATGCAGGAAGTAAGTATGATAATGCCTTAACCCCAGGGCAAGTTCCGTTAACATAGCATTAGAATAAGTACGCAAGTAAATCACACCAGAGCTCGCTGCTCCTTGTTCGTCCCCCCGGCTCTCAACTTCTTGTGTATTTACCGACACTTCCCCTTCCCCTGTTGCTAGAGGCTTCCTCGAGTCCTACCTTGACTGGTTGTTACATGTATTCATTCTAGAAAATATAAATGTACTGAGTAATTTAAAACGTTTAACATTCTGATTGGCACAAGGGCTTCTGAATTATGAAAAATTGCGCAAACAAGTTACAAGTTTATATGGATCTTAGGGTACCAGAGAGCCTTTTGAAGTTCAGGAAAACTTGAGCAAATTGAACTAAGCTACGAGATGAACATAAGTATAAACTTTTTTTTTTTTTTTTTGAAGTAGTCATAAACTGTGTGCAAAAATAAATACTACCTTAATACTGGACTTAACCAGCGTTCGCAAACTGTGGTCGACGGACTAACAGGAATCTGTAAGGCCCTCCCAAAGGCCCAAGAAGCATTAAAGTACTATTAATAGCATTAAATATACAGGATGTTTCGGAAATACTTTCACATAATTTGGTAGCGGATTCCTCACACCAAAACAAGGGGGAAAAAAGTCTATATAAATATATGTCCGAAAATCCTTAGTTTCTGAGTTATTAATGAAAGTAACTTCGTCTTTCAAGGTGCAATCTAACAACTTAAGTACATAACCGAAAATAAAATTAATTTTCTTAAGAAATCGAATGGCATTATCGATACAGGTGTGCCATGCACTAGGCACATCAGCATCGTATACTTACAAAGGTTAGCCATTTATATGATTTGGTAATAATCTATTAAAGATGTGATAGAAACTGTCGTAAACTTTCATTAATGACTCAAAAACTAATAATTTCTGAACGCATTTATTTGGATATTTTTTGTTTTGGTAATGTTTTATTAATATCCCCAAAACTAAGGATTTCCAGACATATGTTTATATGAATTTTTCCCTTTATTTTGGAGTGAGGAACCCACCACCAAAGTTTGTAAAAGTATTTTCGAAACACGGTATAAATACAAACAATAAAAACGGGAAAACGAAAGACAACAAAAAATTAAAATGTCAATTTATCGAGGTGAAATAAATTTAAAATATAGTGAAAGCGATTATTTGTATCAGAGGAAGCTTTTAATTACGCCGGACCAGATCTATGATGTTTTCATAATTAGCTGACTCTGGAAGATGGAATGTGATGTGCGTATTCGTTCTAAGAAGCGGTATATTATTATTTTATTGCCCTCTTTAAATTGTTCTCTACTCAATGTATTATAATTCCGGAATAGCACATTCCAAATGAATAGGAATACAGAATCATATAAAAATATCCTGAAAATCCTCACCGAGCAGAGCGTACTGGAACATGTGATATTTTGTTCCCCTGGGGTGCTTCTGGCTTATTGTGTAGGATATCAGTCAAACCTTGAAATGAGAATATTGTTCATAATGAGACATGAAACAGAACACCTGATGATCATCCTTAACATTACCCAGAACAAGATGCAATTTCTAAGGAAACACTTAAAAAGAACTTAAAAAATTCCTTAAGCCATTTACTTAGTATTACAATTAGTAGAAAGAACTATCCGTTAAACCTTTCGAGTGTGGTGTACAGTTTTGGAATCGTGAGAAGAAAATATTTTATTAGTAACTTCTTTTTTATTTAGTTTATTTACGAACGCTCTTTAACATCTCAGGTCATCAGCGTCCCATTCGATTCAGGGCGTGAAACGGCCGACAAATTTTGCTCAGAGGCCTCTTCTTTCAGACTTGAGGTTCTTTATCGTGCCGTAAATGTACGACACGGGACCCGTGGCTTTACTTCCCTTCCGAAGGAAGCCATATTTAGGATTTTTACGCCCGAAAAAGCCATCGATCCTCACCGGGTTTGAACGCACGATCTTTAGGAGGCAAATATGGTTACCACTACACCACCAGGATCGACTAGTAATAATATTAATTATCTTATTTAATGCACTTTTGGATTATTTAAATTTTTTTCATTGACCACTGCCTCGACATCTAAAGAATTCAGTCCACGGAAATCCAGTGTTGCAGTGAGCCTTTCTCTACCTGGTCAGGCTCGTGAATATGTGTATTATGTTATACAATATTTAAGAAATATAAGAAAAATATGGACTGTCATATTACTGATTCCGTTTGCATGTCTACTAGAGTATTAAAAAATGGGTAACAAAAGTATTGAAAGAAGGCATGGATATTATCAAAACTAAGTGACAGTTATATTTTTGTATATCAAAAGGAAAATCGAGAGAAAGAAAGAGAAGAACAGAGGTAGAAGAATGTATAACGAATCAATAAGACATTTAATTCATGAATTTTTTACCTTTAGGAAGGCAGTACTGTCATCAGCAAACTCAACAATGGGCTTAAAGTTAGATATTTGTATAATGTAAAAGCGGATATCTCAAAATCAAAACACCGCCACGGGTGGCCGTGGTCGTTAAATCGCGGACTCGTGAGCGGGAGGTCTGGGGTTCGAATCCCGCCAGGACGTCCTCCCTGACTGAGGTTTTTTCCAGGTTTTCCTCAGTCCTCATAAATGGTAAATGCCGGGGAGGTACCCTAAACTTAGGTCCGGAACGTTTCCTTTCTTAAAAATAAATCCTTTACCAATATATATTTCATTTCATATATCACCAGTGTCCATTGCCTGTGGTGCCTCTGTAGCAAAAACGGGCGTTAAACACCATTCATTCATTCAAAATCAAAACAAGAAAATTAAGATTCAAATGGAAGAAACGTTAAGTAACTAATTAGTCAAAATTTCCCCAAAATTCCGCTAGATTCATTACTGGTTAGGGATAACGGTATTTTATTTTAACGAAAATTAAGATGCATGTCAACGATGCAGGTGTTCACAGTTCACAAAACATATAAAGCTCATTTATTAAGAAGTCAAATGACCAATAAATTGATATAAAGAGTTTTTTTCCAGCAATGATATCTTTAATTGTATATGAAACTGCTGTACTGATAATAGGACGCTGTGACCAATGCGGAACTAATAGAGAGATGTTTACTTCAGTGTACATATCTTACTTTTGAACCGGTATTTGGATATGGTAGCTCCAAAAATTGTGCGCCAATTTAAAGCGGTTTTGTTCAGTGAATTTATTGATTGCCTCGACCTCTAGTCTGTACCTCAAGACAACAGAATCTTAGGGCAATTTTCGCTTTTTGTTCAGCTTCGCTCAGCTGGACTGGGAGAGAATACTTTTCGTTGTAATAATTGCACGACGTAACATTTTACATTACACGTTTTATTGATCGTAATGTTGTTTATAATAACATTATCCCTGAAAATAACAGGATTCGGTGTGGCGGCCTTGACCTACATCCGATCCTCGTAACTTACTTTGCGACGGAGATGGTAATTAGAATATGACTTTGATCTTAGGACTGCACCTGTCCTCGCGTTTGGGTCACCGGCTCTCTAATTGCTATACACAAACTTTCTGCTACTCACAAGGCATTAAAGTATTGATTGTTCTAAGCGAACGAGCCGTCAGCAATTTAAATCTTAACCATGATTCACGTGGTTCTTGCGTCGATGCGTTCGAAGTCTTGATGACAGAGTGGTTGCAGAGTGACTTGAAGTAGCGGTTCCAAACGAGGCGAGCTGCCTTCTCATATATTGCCGTAAAAATCGCCTCTACGTAGTTTACAAATGTAAGCTCACACCCGCAACGCTTTAAAAGTTCAAAATATACAAAAAGGATTAACTCACTCAAAAAGACGCGAAAACCCAGCGTCCTGACGCGAGCAAAGTACAACGATCACTTTCCTCAGCCTGACGCTTGGTCATTTAAAAAAAAACAAAAAAACATGAAATTGTCTTTAGTATCCACCTTGTTGCATTTAGCTTATTCCATCATCTTGAAATTCTTTCCTGCTAGCATAGAGTTGTATTATAAAGTTATCAATAAAAACCTACTATCCTAGAATTATATATTTGTATACATACATAATATAAACAATAATAATTAACAAAATAATCTATTATAAATTATATATTACATTGAAGTTATAACGGAGGCATATGATAAATACTGCTTCACTTCCTTCGTCTTTGTACATATCCAGTCATAGTGTCTTATTTCCGCCTTTCCGCCCCTACATAAGTGCGTTAGGATATGTTTGTTGACAATGCATATAGTGCATAGTGTGTAGCATAAAGTCCCTCGCTGATCTTCATGCAGGGTGCCTAGCACAACCCACTGCAGGTAAATTACTGATTACTTCCGCCTGTCTAGTAATATTGTAGTAGCCATCTGTATATAAATGCCAAAAAAATATTTTGTACAATTATATTGCTGTTTCAAAATGTTGAGCGTTATAATTTGATAAATGCGGTGCTCTATTAGTTTTGTAGTTCGTGATGCCAGTTAGCTGCGTCCAGGAGTTAAAGCTCTCCATTTAATTCTCGTCATTTGGTCGCTTCAGAACAAATCTGACATCTGAATGGAGATAGAGTTTGTCAAAGCAGTGTATCGGTATATCAAAGCAATGGCAGTAAAATATGCACGCTCCAGGTGTCCCCATGGTGTGATGACAGTGTAGGTCACGAGGGCAAGTCGGGAACTTTTGGTTCGAGTTGATTACCACACAACAGCGAAACGTTTGCGCAACACTTTCTTTTGTATCCGACCAGAGATCATCGATTATGGGTGAACTGACTTCTACTGCCAAGAAACGTTTACATTAACGAGACAAGCGTGCACGCTGGCTGCTTTAATTGCCTTCAGCGTCTTTGCTATACAGTTCATATGCCAACATTAAAACAAAGCACGATATTGTGATTGAGTTTTATGTACACAACAAGAAAGGAAATCAGCATAGTTCAGAACATATGACTATGAACTTCAAAAGTTTAGAGACTTACAAAACGTTTTATTCAGTTATCTTTATACATATACTACAATGCACAATTTAGTTTTAAAAATAACATTAAATTTTATCCTACTTGCCAATTGTTTTCGTTATGATAAGAAAGTACATTAACGGATCATTTTAATTGAACGATAATAATTGTTCATTTGCTCTTATCAACGTGGATTGAAAACTGAAATGTGCCTACATGTACTTTACATCGATTATTGACACGTATTGTGCTCACGTAAAATTAAGGCTGTAGAAATGACATCATAAAAGAGAGTATAAAGAAGTAATTTTTCGATGGTAAAAGAGCAATGTTTACCAACGTTTAAGCATTATTAATTTTGAATTAACACTAAAGCACGAAAAAATTAGTACTTCTAGACATATTTTCATCTTCAGAAATTATAGCAGCCTTAAATGGTTACTTTTTTCAATGAACCCACCCACCTTATTTAATAATAAATATGCAATTGGGTTATTTTATTTACGGACGAATAGAGCATAGCTGCATACTGGGGGAAGCCGTTGTCAAGGCCTATAATGCATGTGCAGGTAGTTCTTGTAGTTAGTTTGAGGGAGGCTTTGTCAGCGGTTGTGTGTTACTCGGTGCTTACATTGTAAATTGTGTGCTAATTCTTCTTCGATAGTTATTTTTTTTTTTTTGAGTAGTGTTTAACGCCCGTTTTTACTACTGAGGCACCACAGGCGGTGGACACTGGTGATACATGTAATGAAATGATAATTTGGGAAAGGATTTATTTATTTTTTTTTTTTTAAGGAAGGAAGCGTTCCAGGCCTAAGTTTAGGTACCTCCCCGGCATTTGCCAGTTATGAAGACTGAGGAAAACCTGGAAAAAACCCCAGTCAGGGAGGACGGTCCTGGCGGGATTCGAACCGCAGACCTCCCGCTCACGAGTCCGTGCCTTAACGACCTCGGCCACCCGTGGCGGTTTCGATAGTTATGCCACTACATAAACGCAGCCTTGAAGAACCGGTTTTTATGTATGATGCACATATAAAGTGGTAAGTTATTACCCAAGAAGCTATTCTGGCAATCGTAGAAACTGTTCATGAAATTGTTAAAAAATTAAGATAGATAAAATCTCTGAATGACAAGAAAAGTGTTCCGAAACCGCCTTATACTTGAGGAAGAAAATTGGAAGAATTACAAAACTTTCCTCGCTGATGCTGACAATGTATTGCCGCTGAGGGGCATCGGTTTCAACATATATAACACTGGAGCAGGAAATTATAGGGTGCTGCGGGGGCGTAGTGTTGTTGTGGACTGGTGGTTGATGGTCCGTGGTCTCGAAGTCTCGGCCGGGCTGCTCACTGAAAGTGACGTTTGCTCCAATTCTGTTGAATTTGATCTCAGGGTCCACTGGAGTGTTTCGCGGATCAGTACAGATCCACGGGAACGAGAAATGTGTTGCCCAAAAATACACAAGGTTGACTTGTTTAAAATACTTTATTCACATGTAAAAATATTGGGGCTACTTCCTGACTGTTCGCCGCTGACTTCGCTACTCACTTAGACTGGCTTTAGAAATGATGTGAACTGATTGCTTTCGTATGGCTTAGGCGGATTGCTTTAGTGTGACTTAGGCTGCCGACTTCCGTATATCTCTGGAGTGAATCCTCTCGTGTCTCGCATGAATGAATGTCTGGATGTCTGAATCTGCGAATGTGTGAATGTGCGAAATGTGTGAGTGTCTTACTTCTGCGAGTGTGAATGTCCCTCTGACTTCTGTACACCAGTTTTTCTACCACATCGCCACGCCTCTCGCTAAATAAAATTCCCTCGCATATTATCCTATTTCCATATTGTATGCTCATCATTGGCTATCCTAAAAATTGTTTATTTGTATGTAAGTTCTCCTTATTCAATAACTTTTATCCGATGACCATTGGCTAGAATTATTCTTTCCCCCCTGATCTAATGTCTTCCCACGAGCTTGAATTTTCCACCTGTTTTTTACCTGTTGTAAATTTCGGCACTTTCCTTACATTCTGATTTCTATTGATAATCTTTTGCCTTCCTTAGTTTGTAGATTTCCAAATGTTCTCAGAGACAACGCACGTGTTGATGGGCTGTTTTCGGCTTTTCTGTAATAAAACATTTTCGTCTCCGTTCTGACATTTTCATTTTCTCTTAAATTATTGCTACGTCTGACTTTGTTAAATACTGTCCCGTTACGGCCACATGTTTCTCTTATTGTGAACTCCTAAGTATTTCCTAGGCAGAAGGTTCGTGACCTAACAAAAGATAGTTTACCTTTTCCTCAGCCTTGTCTAAGGAGCGGTCAGTGGAGAGGCGTCAGGTATATATCTGTCTCTTTCTAACATCTTTACTACAAAATGTATACAAAAACCCTTTTGTAAGATACCATCACCTGTCAAATGACTTACACATAAGTACAAGTTACAAATTATTTCTCTTTCTGTTATACCTATCTCTAAAATATTTCCTTATACATATATATTACAATTACCCTTATCAAATCTAATGCCTTTATAAGTATAACTCTGCAGCCTTTAGTTATTAAATTAATAAAGGCAGCCTTATTTCCGGCTTCAACACATGTTGGTGCTTATAATCAGTTTGAAATACAGTGTTATTTTTACTTTTAGTAAAAGAATAAATATTCAAATTATATATACTTCTTTATGCGCAGCCCGTTACTTAAATAAGTCCATTGTACTTCTCTTAAACTGTAATAGATATTAGACGTCGGAGGATAAAACAGAAACGTTCGTGCGTTCTATTAGCTCCAGGAAAATTAACAAATTTCGTGGTGTTTAATTAAATTGCATTGAACCGGATTGTTAGGAACGGAGGAAAATATTTGGCACTTCATCCTTGCTTAAGGGCTGCCAGCTTGTGCCTTCGCCCACAATGGGGGCACCTCCGGGATGAATAGACGATATAGGGAGACGCAGGGCGGCCGCCATCCACAAGCTGTGAGGTATAGATAAGATTCCTAAAATTATTTCTAAATACAACGCCCCAATGCTGGCTGAATCCCCTACCTTCAAGGATTTAGAGCTCCTCAGAAGCACAGCTTCTATTCCAGGCGCCAAGGCAGAAATCGTTCTAAAGAGCAAGCCTCTGTTACGCCGCACCACCAGCCTATCAGGGAAACCATGAAAAATCCCAGGCTAGAATGATCGGCCCCAAGGGACTTTAGTTCTGAATGCAAGTTTCAAGTGTTATTGCCTGAGCCACCTCGCTCGGTATGACGTTTAGTTAGGGAAATCACTTTTATCTGTGGGAAATTAAATATAACCAGCCGCAATGATGAAACTTTACTTATATAGATCTTAACTTGAGATATATCAACTTCATGTTCAATAATTTGGAAACTTCTGTTAGAATCATAATAGTAAATTATTTCTAACCTACCTTACATTTAATTACAGAAAATATATACTTGCTCCTGATGAAACTTTTATAGCTCAGTTCATCAAAAGCATTATTGTACGAACCAAATTCATAATTTATACGTTCTTCAAGATATTCGAAATAAATAGCAGTATCGAAAACGCCCGCATTCCGTGATAGAAATATAGGAATATTAATAGGTATAAAAATAATAACATATAATAGATCAGGTCGTATAATTTTAGTTTTTTAATCCCTGTTAATTTACAAGAGGCGTTCAAAACAGGATGAATACTTTAATACCCACATAGCATGCGATCTTTAAAAAAATATAATCATAATTATTTAACGATAGTTACCAGAAGTACTATAATTAATGAATTCAAGAGCTGGTTTAAATTTCTAAGTGTCAATTTTATGCACATGGGTTATCCATTTTAAGCTAAGATTACTCAAATAAAAGTGAAATGTATAAAAGATCTAATAAACGTTTTCTGCTGGTCATATTCTAGTTTTACACACGAAGCGGTTTAGTCGGCTCCTAACAGTTAGAGCCCATTTATGAGACTATTTATTTGTGGCCCCCCATTGGCGCCACATTATGAAGCTATTTAGTAGGCTCCGGCTAAGTACCCCAAGTTGACACCAATTTTGAAGCGATTGTTGTCCACGTCGAGTGGCATCATTTTTTTTTATACGCTCTTTGACATCACAGGTCATCAACGTCCTTTTTAATTCAGGACGTGAAACGGCTGAAAAATTTTGCTCAGAGGCCTCTTCTTTCAGGCTTGAGGTTCTTTATCGTGCCGTAAATGTGCGATAC
This sequence comes from Metallyticus violacea, assembly GCA_030762175.1. Lineage (NCBI taxonomy): Eukaryota > Metazoa > Arthropoda > Insecta > Mantodea > Metallyticidae > Metallyticus > Metallyticus violacea. Next base: position 62,090,910 of record CM060840.1, read on the forward strand.
GGGACCCACGGCTTCGGAAGGAAGCCATACTTAGGATTTTTACGCCCAAAAAATCAATCGACCCTGGCCGGGATCGAACCCGCGATCTTAGGTTTAGGAGGCAATTATGGTTATCACTACACCACCAGGACCGACTTTTCTCACGTTGTGATGCCAATTTTGCAGCGGTTTCGTAGATTGATTATTGCTCGCTTCGGCGTTGTAGCTAAACTGCCTAACTGATGTATCAGAACTGAGTGCCCGTGCCTTAATTTGATATCTGCGTCTGAGAACTGAGTTGTTTCAGCGTGTCTGGAACTTAGGACTGCTTTGTCTCGCCGCGTATAAAACTTCAAACTGCGTAAAAACTGCGTGTATCTTGCCGCGTGTAGAACTTGTAACTTAGTGCCTCAGCAACGCCAAACTTACAACTCCTTTCTGGACAAAGAGCAAATGAGTGCCTCAGTCGAGCAAACGCTCTCTTATATATTAAATTCAAATCTAATAATAATTTGTTTAACAATTGCCACGGATTGACAAAGGCACGCGCAATCTTCGCGCCTCTCTAAAAGTTTAAACATACATTTTCCATTGGCTGGTTTAAGTTCACCGGCCACGCGTGCCATTCACTATTTTTTAAAGATTAAAACATTTTTTTTTAAAATCGAAACAGTTTAAAAGTCCTTAAGTTTGTCAACCTTGGAATGGTATTGCTAAAGGGGGAGGGATTAGCACGTGACTCTTTTCCTATCAGGTTTATGACCCTCTTGCCTTTCCAAGCTACCGTAATAAAACACCAGAATCTATTTTGTTCAATTCTTACATTGAAGTCACAGCTTATGGCACATATATACATAATATTGATAACACTAATTTCAATGCCAAAATACACAAGTATACATTATACTTATACTTCAGTGGGGGAGAATCGGAGGAAGTGCAGCTTGCCTTGAAATCTTAGAAGAACCTACCTATATTTAAAATATAATTAATAAGTGACTCAATGTAGATTGATTGCTTTATAAATAGATATTGAATGTGTGTGAAATATATGCCTACTACTACATATAGATTGTTCAGATATTATTACCCCTTTAATTTCTCTATTCTGAAGGTTTCTGCATTAATTGTAATTGCATAACAGTTTATATATTTCTTTAATCATACATTTGTTCGGGCCTTGTATTTATGTAGCAGAGTGATCACGGCAGTCGGCAGCCTAACACCCGCCATAATGAATTATTCAAGATTGATGAAGTCATGGGTATTATTAACGAAACAGATAGAGATATATTCTAATAGCAAGGTATGATTGGACAACGTGAATATTCTACCAATATAAAAACCGTAATCATTTTAAAATTGCCTGCTTTTGAAGATGTTAAAAATGTTCATTATTTGCTGCAAGATAATCATGGTAACCTCTAAATAAAATTTGATTCCAAGAAACATTGTATATTTCTTCTCCCCCACTACCACCAGTTCATAGTAACATTCACGGATTTCGTTGGTCCTTTACAATTTAAACCATATTGTTGCATGTTGTTCTCAACTGTGAAAGACCCTTTTCCAATAAAAAAATAACAGTTTCCTCATCTCTTACAGAAACTCAATTAAGTGTCCATATACAGCGTGTTCCAAAAGACAAAAAAGAGTTTTCAGATGTTTTATTGCTGAAATGAAGCCCGACAGACATACAAAATTCAAATAAAAGACAAACTCAGCTAAATTTCTCATCCACTGATTCGTAGCCCTGCAAGAGATCAAATGATTAACCAATTTTTTCTTTCAGGAACTAACTGTAAAATCAAACAATTGCCTTAACATATTAGTTCTTACTAATAATACAAATTGAGGATAATATAATCTTTCGGTAACATAGATTACCTACTATCTCAACTCTTATGAAATTTCTGATGAAACATTTTCACATCAGTGGACTGATGGCAATGGTCCCAACGCTTTCCAAGCGTGACATCATTGGAATTTTATTTCTGTGTGAATTTGTGAAGCCAATTCTCAATCTCTTCTTATTTGAAAATTCAGCAGTTGAAAGATGAGACACACTGTATGATGCCTATATCCTAACTTGAATAAAAACACTTTAGTTTCGTTTCTCAAAAACATTCAGAAAGGAAAAACGTTTTACATAATTGCCTGTTAGAAGGATGAGTCCGCTTTCTGGGAACTGGGACATGAAAAGACATCGAACGGATGTTAAACGAAACAAGCCCAACCCACAATGATGTGACATTTCAACTTGTCACACCTCCATGATCAAGTAAAATATCAGCCAAAGTTTTTCAATGGATTCAAGCACTGCAAAGTGGAACCCACTTCACGCCATGGTTAACGGTTTTGTCACACCCAAGAGATAATGACTAGCTGAAGCAATTCTTTGAAGAGAATATCATAGGTTGAAGGAACAGGATGAATATAAAATAAATTAATAGGTTGAGTATCATTTGAAAACAATTACATTTTCAAATTTGTTTTCAAGGCCTGATACCGTTTTGTTTATTTTAAAATAAGATTTGTTATTTCAAGTAAGTTTATTTAGGAGTGAACTATTTTGGATTATGAGGCTATCTTATTTTGCCGGTATGAATTTTTATGGTTTCCCAGAAACCTTGATGCTTTATTTTATAATGTTCCAAACTGTTTGGCCAATATTATTTCTGATATATTCAACTTATAAATATTTTAAAGTATTTCTAAATATTGTTTTTAAATGTGAGGCTATGTCCACCCCTAATGGAAGATTAATACGTTACATAGTCAATCCTGGTGGTGTAGTGTTAGCCATACTTGCCTCCTAAACCCAAGATCGCGGGTTCGATCCCGGCCAAGACCGATGATTTTTTCGGGCGTAAAAATCCTAAGTATGGCTTCCCTCGGAAGGAAAGTAAAGCCGTGGGTCCCGTGTCGTACATTTACGGCACGATAAAGAACCTCAAGCCTGAAAGAAGAGGCATCTGAGCAAAATTTGTCGGCCGTTTCATGCCCTGAATTGAATTGGACGCTGATGTCATGAGATATTAAAGAGCGTCCATAAATAAATCAAATAAAAAAATTAACCAATGTAATATTAAAGGAAAGAGTGGAGTGAAAATAAATAAATAAAGTTAAGGCCTGATGAAGGCCTTATGCCTTCTATCCTAACACTTCACTAAATTCTCTCATTAAACTAATATTTTAAAATTTGCTTTATAATAAAACGATATAAAAATATGTGTAAATAGTGAAGTAATTTCAATGCTTGAAATAATGTTCTAATTCGCTGTTTTTGCTTTGCCAAACGTATACTGCGTATATTGTAATGTTTATAATGGCACCAGCAAATTATTGCATTTTACTTCCAATAAATGAATAATGGTTAAAAATATTCGTAATGTTCTATCTTTACTATCCAATTAATATCTCAAAACTTTTTACCTATCACTATAACAATTATAATTATGTCCTCCCTCCTAACACTATTGAAAAAAAAAAATAAATAATTAAAACACTTTAACAAAAAAACTCATAAAATGATAGTTAATTTAAAGGATAAAATAAGTAATTCACGGGGATGGGGCTTTAAGAAAGAAGAGAGAATACTAAGTTCTTCAGAATACTAAAGACCTCATAATGGTAAGAGCAAGAATTTATGTAATATCAAATTCTATAGCCATAAAGAATCTGATGCTTCTATGAATTCAAAAATCCTGATGTAGCAAGTAATGAGCTGGTTGATACTCACACTAGTCAACAAGTACTGCAACACACATTGTGATGTTGTCTTGTTTAGCAGTTTAAATGCTATGAATATAAACTTCGCTCATTAGAATTTCACGTCGCATTTTGCATTGAACTAATACAGATCCTTCGCGTATACGCTAGGCCGGTAGCCGGAGACAAAGGAAGGATCTCCCGAGTGCGCCGGTTCCCTATGACATATCACCGCGCTTGAGACACTTGCTTTCTTTTATGTTGCATGGTCACAACGTAAGAGCCACAGATGCACCATACACCAACTTTCTCGTATAAACAAACGTTTCTCTGTGTTCCAATATCTACTGTTCTGCGATGCAACGTGACTATTTAAATGAAACTGTGCTTCATAAGTAAAGAATATCAAGCGTGGATCATACACTCCATAATACTCCACAAAATGCAATTACAGAAATTTAACTGGCGCTTAACTTCTTGTGGTTGTAATTGTAGGACAATAGTGACTTTGTGGTTTCAATATTAACAGATAGCTTTCCAAGCTGTAGTATGGGAAACTTGTGTTTTAGAACTACCTATGTTCTAATTTTCCTCCATTTTCGTCCAGTTTCACTTCAGTAATCGCATACCTTTTCACCCGTTCCTTCTTATCGAGAATATTTCCCGTTTGCATAAATTTGTTTAAAAATAACATACACTTCTCTAAAGGGTGAAGGTGCACCAGAAAATTTTATTGAAAAGCGTTTTTAATCATCCCTGTACGAATTTGTTATAAAATACGTTTCATACCTAAAATTCCTTCTTGTAGCGTGTAGAGCTCTATCGTGGTATTATGAAAATAACAATAAATATATATTATATATTATATGCTTTTAAATGCACAAAAGAAGGTTTTCCCATTCACCTATGACTGGATGAACGCGGGAGAAAATTTTTCAAAAAAGACGAGAAGCAATAGTGCCTTCCGCTCATATTACAGCGCCAAAAGCGGCCAAGCTCACGAGCGAAGGCTCTGTACAACTTTCTTTAATAGTGTTTAATGCGCATTTTCACTACTAAGGCATCACAGGCGAGATAAAATGATTAATTGGGAACGTAATTTTTAAGGAAGGAAGCAAGCGTTTCAGGCTAACTTTAGGATGCCTCCCCGGTGTTTTTACGGAGCGGGGTGTCAGATGCTACGCTTGGAGCTCGCATTCGGATGACCCTAGGTCCAATCCCTTGAGGCCAGTCATCCTGACCCTGGTCGCTAAGTCAAATAGTGGAATGGGTGTATCCTTTCCACAAATTTCTCCTCTCTTATTTCATTCTATTGGTTTTGTTGCAGGGGTCTAAAATGCCCGCGCGAAATGGTCTGGTGCGGCGTAGCGGTGGCTTGCGCTTTAGAAAGGTTCTACCCTAACGTCTAGTATGAAAACAACACTTTAGAGGGGCTCAAACTCCTTGAATGGGGGGCTCTGCTCCGTTGGGAAACATGTTAGAAACCCCATTTAGTGCCTCGCCGTTCGGTATCTCCCTTGCATTCCTTCTCCCCGGAGAGGCTCCCATTGAAAGCGTAGGCGCAAATGGCCAGCCCTTGAGCAAGGCTGAAGTGCCATATACCTTCCTCTGTTTCTAATAATCCGATCCAATCCCCGCAATTGCTATTTATAACTACTGAGGAAACCTTGAAATAATCTCAGTCAGAGAGGATGGTTCTGGTGGGAATTGAACTTTAGATCTTCCGCGTCTTAAATTCAGCCATTCGTATTCGCATTCCTGGCAGTGCGTAATAAAAACAAGGGATATATTTCCAAGTTGATATTTGATTTTGATTATTAATGTTTTATTACTTTAATATTTTTCATCTCCTCTTATGCATTACAATAATTAAAACGGAAAGAAAAACAAAATAAAGAAAATGTTGGTACATCTACAGCTTAGAAACGTTCGTAGCGCTCTAAAAATATTAACTTTCTTGCATTTATTTTTATGGATTTTTATATCTTCGAAATTATATTTTAATTTATTTGGTATTTTCTTTATATTTTAGCAACTTATTGCATGACACAAATTACTGTAAAATTTTAATGAAAAATCTATACTTACAAATTTAATTGTAACATGCTCTATCAACATCATCAGTAAATAGATAAATAAATGTTTAGTGGTTTTTGTATTTTGTTCAAATAAAATCAACAAATCATTCATTCATTCTTTTGTCTGCAACATCAGAAGTACGGAAGGAAGACTTCTCCGGTTAATGTTTTGATAAACATTAACTTCAGGTGGCGTATGCACTTCCTGTTTGCGGTGCATTCCATGTGTGGACGAGGTTGTAATCGCCGACTTGTTCCGGAGCGCCGATTTCAGAGGGAAATAACCTTGTCACGAGGTGGGCGGACCGGAACAACTGCCCACTACTACTGGGCCATAACTTCCCTACCATTAATGTAGCGGATTCTTTTTCCAAACATTCCTTTGCATTTCAGTTGTGGCTTGTTTCTCTAACAAAGTTTTTATGCGTTTCCAATTGGGATACATTTTAGTGCACGATTTCGACCATGCGTGTAGAATTGGCGGTTTTCGGGGTACTTTGAGCAGCAATTTCTATTGTTCATTTCCCACCCTCTCAATCTGAGACTGTTTTCTCAAACAGAAGCTGGAGTTTGATTCCCATAAACATATTCAGCTGGCATTTCCTTGTAGACTGGGAACAATTTGTTAAAAGATTAAAATGTGATATAACAGGTGCATAGAAAGTCAGCTTCTCTCGTACATTGAGAGAAGATGTGAACAATAAAGCGAAATTTTAAGAAGGGGGGGGGAGAAGAATGGGGAAAAATTATAAAAAAAAAGAAAATAAACATGAGATGGAGACGGTTATTATAGAAGAACATATTGCAATTATATTACGGATTTATAAAAAATCCTTGAAAATAGCGAAAAATAGAAAGGCCCCAGGTATAGACAATATAAATGCTGAATTAATAAAATATACCAGTTTAAAATGGAAAAGAAGATCAGCTACTAAATGATATCTGGTATAATGTTAAAATAACAGAAAAATAGAAGATGGCAAATATAATATATATATATATATATATATATATATATATATATATATATATATAAGAAAGGAAATGAAACAGACTGCTCTAAACAGAGAAGTGTATCACTAATAAGTTTATCTTACAAAATCTATACAGCGATGATAAAATCCATTAGCGAAAGAATTCCTATATGAAAAACAATGTGGGTTTAGGAAAGGAAGATCAAGTATAGATGCAAACTTTGTTATAAACAATTAATGAAAAAAGAAGGGAATTTAAACTACCACATATTTTTAGATTATGAAAAAGCATGCGACCGAATGATAGAAATTATGGGAAATATTAAACAACTATAACGTTCCCTATAATATGATATACCCAGATAATACTAAAAAATGGTTCTCCATTTTAAAGTTAATGAAAATGTTAGACAGGGATACAGTTTGTTCCCATTATTATTTGATATATAAAGTTATTCAGTAATGTAAACATTAAATCCTAAGGTATTAGGTAAAGTTCAAATAAGTAAATACCCTACTATTGGTGATAATCGATTATTGCTGATCGAATCTGAGAATGATCTGCAAAAGAATGTAACAAAGTTAAACAAAGTTTATGAAAATCTCTATTAATAACTAAAGTGTAAGTTAAGGAAGGTAAGCACAATAGAAGACAAAGATCATAATAAAGGATCAGATAAAAGAAAAAGTGAATAATTTTAAATAACTGGGACGTGAATCTATAACTTGAACCAAGATCTAAACAACAATGTAATAAAATATAATTCAATAAATGGATGCATTAATAGATACTTGGGAAATTCAACGAGGAAGGAGGTTAAACTCATATTATATAATATTGTATCTAAACCAATGCCATTCTATAGTAGTGAAATTGGGATAATGGGAAAAGAAAAGAAAATATAAATAAATAAAATAAAATTGAAAGCGCAGAAATAAGTTTATTATCAACATATCTAAGAGATGAACGGAGAAATGCAGACATAATATTGGAACTAGATGTAGGAAATAGTATGGTACAAGGTAATTCACTAACAAAAGAACTGGCAATAGCATGTCCCCTAAAAGACTGCCACAGCCAGCTTTTCTTTATAAACTGAAGCGGTTTAGTATGGCCCCATGTAGGGCGCCAAATTTTGAAGTGATTTTGTAGATTGATTATAAGTCGCTTCCGTGTTGTTGCCCACGCTTCAATGACATTTTCTCAGGGGGAATGTATATGTATATATAGGTACTTTATTATATCTAAAATCTTTCTGCCCTCTGGGTTTTGCTTACGATAGACTTAGCTACACCAATACAACCTTATTTGCCGCGTGTGAAACTTACGTACGAGTACCGCGGCGCATGAAATTGAAAGTCACTTATGAGTACTGCAAACTGAATGTATCTTGCCGCATGTAGATCTTATAACTGCGTGCCTCAGCAACGTGTAACTTATAACTGCTTCTGCGAAATGCTTGCTGCCTCTGTCGCGGTGTGTATCTTATAGCTGTGTCTCACCGCGTGTAAAACTTAAAGTGCCTAAAAATTGCGTGTATCTTGCCACATGTAGTCTTATTACTGCGTCTCGCGGCATGTATAACTTAGGACTGCATTTCGCCGCGTTATAGAACTGACGAATGAGTGGCCCAGAGAGCAGCCGCTCACTTATATATTAAATTCAAGCAAATAATCTTTGATTTTAACGACGCCAATGAAATCACAAGGACGTGCGCATCTATCTTTAAAAACTCAAACATACATCTACCATTGGCTGGAGTAAATTCACCTACCCCAAATTCCATTCGCTGTTATTTGAAAGTTTAAAACTTTTGTAGGCATTAGCTGGTTTAAAGGGCTAACAGTACGATAGCCGGTAAGGATCAACACCCGAAACGGTTTAAATGTTATTAACCTTGCAGTAGATGTCTTTTTAAAAATGGAAGGGGCTTCACACACGTGACTCCCACGTTCCTTCTTCTTAATAGAGGTTTTATAGTCCTTTAGTTGTCTTTCCAGGCTTCCGCAACAAAACACTAAGGAGCGTTCTCTTTTGTTGATATTCAACTCACGTGTTAACATTATACCATATTATACATTTATGATATCTACATTACTATTTGCAATGCATGAAATATTATGATTGGGCATACATAAATATACATTATAATTATATTTCAGTGGGGTCGGATAGAAGGAAATGTTTCAAAACCAAATAGAAGACGAGTTATAGGACGACCAAAAATTATGTGAAAATATAAATTTAAAATACCTTTGGCGGGTATCGGGATAAACTCAATCCTTGGGAAGGTACAACAACAATAATAGTAATAATAATAATAATAATAATAATAATAATAATAATAATAATAATAATAATAATAATAATATAACAAGCATTTCCTTTTACAGCTTCTCCTTTGATGATCTCATACTGAGCAATTGAATTTGGATGAATGTACAATGTTAACCACAGCTAGTGATAGTTTATTAAAGAAGTGATTAAAATATATGAACATCGAACGTGGCCAGTCCTTTCATAAAAGTTGGTAAGTAAAACATTTTAAAATAGTCAAGGGTATTGTTGCGTCAGCACAACCCCACAATATTCGCAGATGGCAACAAGCGCCTCTCTCGTCTAAAGGCAAAACACCGCAAGTTGGTTCATAGTTCATTGGGTCGCTTTGTATTTCTAAGGTGGTGAGACTTTTGTTTAACAGAACCCAGTGCTTTTGTTAAAAGGACATTCTTAAGCAAAAAATGCAATGATACGAGAAACAAATGCAGAAAAGAATGAATTGAGGCATGACTCTAGATTATGGTGAAATTTGAGAACTGTGAAGACTATATATTTGTGAGAAAAAAATATTGAAAGATGCCAATCATAAAGAAAACACTATTAAGTTACTGGTAGATTTGGTGTAGGTTTAGGTAAAGATATTTCAAGTAATTATGAGCAGACAATGAATGGGTAAAGATTTTACGTTTTGTATTTCTATATATATATATATATATATATATATGATATATAGAAATATATATGATCAATGAATGACATTTTCCGTAATTTTTTTTTTTACATATAAAATAACTTTTACTGCTTCTAACCATAAAGTACATTTTAATTAAGATGCGATTAATAGTATAAAAGTCCCTCACGAGGGGCTTATAAACTAAGCAAATTTCTCGCCAAATTGAATAACTTTGAAAATGATTATAAAATCTAAATTATAACCTAATTAATTAATGAAATGAAATAAGATATGGCATTACTGTGTGGTATTAGGGGAACCAAAAATTCTTACAATCTATAGTATCACAAAACAGAAACCACATTTTTAGAAATTATTATTATTATTATTATTATTATTATTATTATTATTATTGAAAATAAACCACAAAAATAAGGACATACTATCAATTAAATGAAATATACAATCACTGATAGACAAAGTTATACTGAGTGGGTATTTTTAAACATTTTTACATGTAACCGTGATTATGAACTGATATCATCTTTACACTCACTAAAATGCAATAGAGAAAAATAGCAAAAAGGTTCCAGTTACATTGTATGTTTAAGTAGAAGATATTAATGTGTTTCAATAAAACAAAAACATGTTTCTATTCAGGAACAATTACAATGTATTAAGCAAATATACACAATCAATAATTAATATACAATCAAAAGTTATATCCATTTTCATTGGCTTTAAAATTTAATTTAAAATTTAATGTAGTAAAAACATGCAACGCAGATGTTTTCTGAAGGTTATTATAGAGCGCTCTTACATTCAAATATAATTCTCAATCACAGTTTAATATTCCACATTTGCTATCTTCATGACAATGCTTTTGTTAAATATAAAACATATGCATCCTTATAAATACAATTTATATGCTGATTAATTTGTCCTTTATTTTAGAACAATATAAAGAAAATTAAACGCGAAGCACTTGTTGACTTGGAGGCTTCTGGTAAACGCCATTCCTAATGTTCCGATTTCTCTGATTTCCAGAAACTATTTCTCCTGTTTTATTTAAATTATATATACGGAGTTTTGTTGCGACCATTCCTAATGAACGATTTCACTGATTTTCAGAAAATAGTTTTATTATTTTATATAAATGTCATATACCGAATTTCGTTGAGGAAAAACAAAATTTGCGGCCGCTAGAGTGATTTTTAATTTTTTTAATAAATTTTCGCTATAAGTTAACCCAATGATCCAATTTTGCTTGTTAACGCAATTTCAACAGATCCTCTTTTAATTTATGGTCACATGCAGCGTTTCGTCCAGAAAAAAAAAATGCGACCGCTAGGGCATTAACAGAGGCACACACACACGCACATACACACATACACACACACACACACATATATATATATATATATATATATGTATATATGTATGTTTATATATATGTTGATATATTCAATATGAGCCTTTATCTGTTTTTTTTTTTCCTATTTGTTTTTGTAACTTTTTGTAATATTTTATTTATTGTATTGTTTTATTTTCATTGTTTTGAATAGTAAGGATATTGTATTTGATTAAGTGAACATTGTAATTAGAAAATCTGTAATGTTCACAATATAAATATTTATACACACAGATTTTCATTGTCGTTTTCGGTGTCTAGTAAGTAGGATCGATGGATATTTTAAGAATTTTTTTTAAATTTCATGTGTACAACCACAATAGCTACATTCCTTCAGAATTCGCTAAAAAACATGCAGTGGGTACTTCTTTCTAACTTTTCCGCTTCAAAAATCGGATAACTCCTACATACAATTTCAACTGAAAGATATATGAATATTTGCATGTCACCTTGTGCGCAGAATTAAACACAGTCAATTAGTAATATGATACGAACCGGTGCGAAAAGACCATACATACTACAAGTAAGAAGATACCCTATTGCCTTGGATGTTTACTAGATTTTGTTTGGCACAATAAAGAATAAAGATTATATCCCAAACAGCTGTTGTTTTTGCGTAATTATGTCTATTCCGTGAAACATTTTTTGAATATCTCTCTCTCACCGTAAATGTTGTCAGGAATAGATATATATGCGACACAAACATATCGGTCCCGGTGGTGTAGTGGTAACCATACTTGCCTTCTAAACCCAAAATCGCTGTTCAAACCCGGCCAGGATCGATGGATTTTTTCGGGCGTAAAAATCCTAAGTATGGCTTCCTTCGGAAGGGAAGTAAAGCCGTGGGTCCCATGTCGTACATTTACGGCACGAAAAAGAAGCTCAAGCCTGAAAGAAGAGGCCTCTGAGCAAAATTTGTCGGCCGTTTCACGCCCGGAATTGAATGGGACGCTGATGACCTGAGCTGTTAAAGAGCGTCCGTAAATAAAGCAAATCAAGAAGACACAAACGTCCTGTATATTACACTAAACTATTGGCATAAATGACAATCAATACATCATTATAAACTGCCATCTCGAGGAAAGAGTCTTAGCGACATAAAGGTTACTAATCTTTGGCACTAAATGGCCACTTGACGATCAATGCGTCAACAAATTTCACATCACTCGAGGTGCAAGCGCCATATTTGCTCATTTAGTAGCAAAATTACACGGGAAACCCTAGAATTTGAATATATGAGGTATATAAAAGTAATTTTTTAAAAATTAAATTTCGAAGTACAATAGGAAAATTCCTTTAAGTGTATAAATGAGGAGTAAACACAAACTTAGCACGTAAGAGAATGGTCACAGGCCGTGGTCTTGGTGGTAACGCCCTGGTATGAAAATAACACGCCGTGCTGCATGAGAGCACATGGTCAAGGGGAATTATTGCGACATCACAGGAAACCAGCTACCCGTTCCTCAAAAGACCGCCGCTGCACGGATGGATATATGACCACGCGGGAGAATTGCACCACTTGCTAAACCCCTACAGCTGTTTCTGCTCCATATGGGGGCGTTTATGATCTTTTTACAGCGAAATGTTTAGAATACGACCTCATAACATGCGTGCCGACATAAAGCAGACAGAAACGTTTACGGTAGATCGCCCTTTAACACGAAAAGTGAATATAAACGTCTTTCTAGTACATTTTCTGGTGAATTACGGCTGTTACATAGAGATTCGCGTAGGGAAGAGAGAGAGAGAGAGGGGGGGGGAGAGAGAACTGGGTTTTAATGTACTTATAAAGGTGTAAGTAATCTTAAACTAGTTTTTTAAACTCAGCTTTTCGATTGGTTGTAGATAATTTATGGTAATTACTTATTCTTCTTCAAAATAGAACTATCCTCATATATTCATCGCCTTCTTCTGGCTAAGTGTATTGTTATAGTAACATGAAATCTTCGCGATCCAAGTTCTATTTTAAAATTCACCCCTTGCTATTCTCATAAATGAAAATATTTTTCAATGTAATTCAGTTATTTTCGGTTTAGCCACGTTTATTAAAATGTTAAAATAATTACAAAGTTCATAATTTCCAACTTCAGATATATAAAATCGAGTTACCTGACTTTTAATACACTTTACACAAATTATATTCATGTAATTTCATTTAAGTGTTATTAATGTCCAATTTTAAGCTAAAATGTGCATTTTGAACAGTATTGTTATTTTAATACATTTTTAGACAAAAATTAAAATAACTAATAATAATTATGATGATAAAACTAACTTAAACAATTAAATGTAGCGTTGATTTATTAATTATTTATTTTTATTAATGTTTGGTTTATTTGTGGACACTCTTTAACATCACAGGTCATCAGCGTTCCATTCAATTCAGGGCATGAAACGGCCGATAAATTTTGATCAGAGGCCTCTTCCTTCAGACTTGAGGTTCATTATCGTGCCGTAAATCTACGATACGGGACCCACGGCTTTACTTCTCTTCGGAAGGAAACCATACTTAACGATTTTTACCTCCGAAAAATCCATCGATCTTGGCCGGGATTGAAACCGCGATCTTGGGTCTAGGGGGCAAGATGATACTTGTTGAAAATACCTGATCGTCACGTTACAAAGCAGGGTAATCTTAATAATAAAAAGTACGGATGCATTTTGTTGTTCATTAAGTAGAAATAGAACTGGAAATTAAAATATGCCGCATGAGATAATATGTTTTGCAATGAATTCTGCTTAAAAATCGCTTTCTTTTCATTTACCAACTCATTTCATAGCACATTGCTAAAGTTTCCATTTTTAGACGAGATCTATTTCAGAAATATGTGCGGTTTTTTTTAAATACTTATTTCTGAAAGTAGATGAAAATTAAATAGTGACCATATTTGACATACTTTATATATGTTTTAGAAAGAAAAGAAAAACAATTAATATCAAGGGAAGTGCGAAGCATATAATCGTCATTTACAAAAAGATAAGTTGATAGATTTTCGCATACACTATGGGAAAAAAAATGTTGTTCACTTCGCTGTTTGTACAAAAGTCAATTTTGTTTTCTTTTTCTGCTATATTAAGAAATTTGTATAGAACAAAATAGCGCAACACTACATGAGATATAGGTTAAATGATTGTACTTTTCAATTATTTTCACAAACTTGAGGAATATTAACAAAACTGAAAATGTACACAATTTTCAGTTTTGTGATATTAGTTGCTCCTCGTGTTTCAGCACTACCGAATTGATGAATTCAATGGCGTGGTCAAATTTAGCTAAAATTAACATATACAGATATAAAAGATGAGTTTTTTCAAGAACTGTTTTCACTAAATTTAACATTTATTACATAGCAATGCTTACAAAGCTCAATCTACATAGCGTCTTACTAGTACTTAATATTCTCCAGTTAAATTGGTTATTTTCTCAGTTAACAATGGTAAAATTACTGTATGAAAATTAGCAAAAATGATTTGCTATACTTTCTTTCATAAACAGCTGCAAAATAGCATCATTGTTGAAAGGTAAACTGTTGTAGTAGCACTTCAGATGTAGAATGTAAGATAACTGTTTATGCTTTTTGTGAATTAATATAAACCTTGCTGAAAGTGTGATGTTTACATCCTCCTCTCCAAAAAATGAAAGAGGGCGTAAGAGGCACAAGGAAAAGTCAGCTGGGAGTAAACATTTTAAAACAAAATGATAAAGGTACAGTTCCCAATAATGGTTGCTCACATGGTTTAAATATGTATGTTGAAGCGGCCTTGGTTACTTTTAGACAGAAATATAGTCATATCCTTTCTCATGAAAATAATAAATAACTCTTCTTACTGTTATCAGAAATGTGCATTATTTTCCCATCCGGGACACGGAAACCTTCCTCATGAGCGCATCTTTGGAAATACTGATAAAGCGTACTGAAATCTAGACAAGATGACTTTATCATCAGAACACCACAAGGGGTGAACACTGATGATACATGAAATGAAATTATATATTGGGAAAGTATATTTTTTTAAGGAAGGAAGCGTTCCAGGCATCCAGGTACGTTTAGGATAGCTCCCCGGTATTTGCCAGTTATGAGGATTGAGGAAAACCTGAAAAAAAAAACCCAGTTAGGGAGGACGGTTCTGGCGGGGTTCGAACCCCAGACCTCCCTCTCACGAGTCCGCGCCTTAACGACCTCGGTCACCCGTGGCGGTAAAAAAGAAGAAGAAGAAAAGAAAAAGAATACCATGTTATAAAAGCAACGTATTATAAATATCTAGTTCTTGGTCAAAACTGATAAGTACTTAGCATTTCTTTCAAATCGCAAGACATTCCCAAGAGGTTAATATTCAAAATGGAATATACAGCGATATAAAAAGGGCCAAATATTTGTCAATATAACATATGGAGGTTCAAGTATTAAAGTTGAAGTTCATAAGCTGGGAATAAGTAACTCAAATAGGATTGATAAGACCATGAAATTTTTAATTTTAAATCATGAAATTATTGAAGTACTTTCACTTGTGTTCGAAAGAAGTGAGAACATTTTTATAAAGACGTTTACCGGGGTTTCCAGATATCAAGATGAAGCTTAATATTAAGTGTTATTATGTAATCTCGTTATGACTTGTGGATTATTGAACAAATTAGAATGGCACATGTAACAGAATCATTTAAAGTTCTAAAAAAATATTTTTCCTTTTTTCCTGCTTAATATTTATTTACAGCTTATAAGGCATTAGGACTTTATGGGTAAGACACGTTAAAAATAATAACAAAATATGTGGTTGTTAACTTTAGGAAAAATTTGCAATTTAGAGTATGGAATTTACTTAACAAGTATATATATTGATAATAATCTATTTGAATTATCTTCTTTCAAGTAAATTGATATTAAATGTGCAAAAAATTTGCTTTATTTGGGGGTTAATAAAAATCTTTCA
Organism: Metallyticus violacea; assembly: GCA_030762175.1. NCBI lineage: Eukaryota > Metazoa > Arthropoda > Insecta > Mantodea > Metallyticidae > Metallyticus > Metallyticus violacea. Next base: position 62,106,946 of record CM060840.1, read on the forward strand.
TGAAAATGTTTATATTTGCATGTATTAAGATTTCAGAAAACCCTTGAGCATTGTTTGAGATAGCGAAGTAGTAAAACAACACGGCTTCTCCATATGCCACTGCTTTGCTTAATAAAACTTTAAAGTGTATATTTCTTATTTTGACATTTAAATGAGTGTTAGACTCAAAATATTAATGTTTATATATCGCAAGCATCTGATCTCTGATTTTCAAATGTTCACTACCACAAATAAGGAGATTCCTATATGATGTCATATTTTTTACCGTCATATTGAGTTTAAAATAAGTTAAAACGTATATGTATAGGCCTTATGATGAAAATTTGGTGACTTTTTATTTTGTCTTAAGGTCATATTTTTACTTTTTAGGCTATTAATTATATTTATGCTTATTTCTGTGATATAGTTATATTTTGCAGATGTTTCATGTAAAGTGAGATTTTAATGACAAATACTATGGGATGATAGAATTTTTGCACTGAAATTTGTTAGAAATGTTCTGTATTCAATGATGCCCTCATTGATTCAAAAGTACAACCTTGAACGTCTGAATCTCATCTTTATCAATTGTTCATTCGGTGCCATGAGAAATCATGAAAGAAACAGAAAATTATTTAAAGCGAGCAAAAAGTTGGATAAAACTTTATTCTAAAATTGGGAAGAATTCTGTTGATTAATCCACCCTTTCCAAAATAAGTGACATTTGCAGTCACGAGAAAAAATGTGAAGAATTTGGACCCGAATTTTCTCCAGAAGAATTAACTTTTTCCTCGTCTGACGTCGAACACTGTTTCTGTAAATACATATTAGAGCATCCTGTTTGACAAAAGAAGGGGCTTCAACATTTATAATCTGAAAAATCCAATGTAATTTTGCTGCCAACGAAAACTACCTGAGATATTGTGGCATTGGGAAAGGCTTCATGGGGGTTTAATAATTGAGTCGGGAATAAATAATGAAATACTTCTTTTCGCTAACGACTCAGTCACCCCTAAGAAATGAGCGAGTAACAACGCACGATCCCTAACCTCGCCTAGACCACTATCGCGTCTATTTGATGAATTCTTGTTCTTGTTTTTCTAATGTAACCCGAACATATAAGACTGCATTGGCAGTATTGCATCTATCAGTTCTTTACATTTATTGCGCTTTCCTATCCTCTAGATTAAGAATTAATGAAACATGTTTGAGCTAGATATATAATAAAGTCAGAAGCTCTTACCCCATTTGTAGCCTCGACAATATGAATAATTTATTTTTGTTAATTATTCTCTCTTTTTGGTTTCTCCATTTTCAATTAAGATGATTCTCAATTATTGGATATTCACTCATTATTAACGGGTTGTATACTCTACTATATATAGGAGTGGAGGAGAATATTTTCTTATATATGATGATTAATGTATATAAATAAGCAATTAACATAAAAGTTTAATAAATACATTAAATTAAAAAATAAAGTATATTTCTGATATTTTAAATTAGAAATTCACCCCTATTCATAACAAAATATAATGCATTCAACATTAACCCCAATTTTAGAGGGTTGTTAAGGATAGCTGATAAAGTATTCTTTTCTTCAAATTGAATCAGTCAAAATTGTTCGGATGCAATGGCCCTACCCATATTTTAACAACGTATGCACCTTGAATGGAATTTGTTAAGTCATGAAACGTTGTGATAAAATTTACAAACATTTCTTAACGTATATTGTACATAATGTACACACTCTCAAAGAGTTCTGTGGCTATGTCGAACTTGAATGGAAATATCTGCTTCGTCACAGCACAACTTGATGATTCAGCCTGCAGAACGAATAATACATTTTCTCTCCAGTTCTCAAGCCCTACTTACAGACCAAAGAACAAATACCCAAATCGTAGTACTTGATGATGAGCCGGCTGAATTGTATTTGTGACTTGTACATTCATTAACGTCTGATTTTCCACCAAAAAAAAAAAAAAACGGGGTAGAATGCGTGAATAAAAAGAGAACAAAGCAGAATTGGACGTGAAAGTGTTAGAAGTAGATTAGGAAATCTTGGTCTCCTCTGAGAAAGGATTATTTAAATAAAGATAATCAGTATGACAAAAAGATATTATAACTTGTGTGTGTTAACGGAAAATCTTCACATTTATGATGTGTACTTAAAAAGTGGCAGTTATGTTTTCAATTAGTTTCTCAACATGTCTAGAATGAGGAAAGAACTGCATACAAATTAAAAAGTTTTGTATCTCAATATTTTAAATAATGTTTAACGCCCGTTTTTACTACTGAGGCACTACAGGTGGTGGTGGATACTGATGATACATAAGATCAAAGATAAATTAGGAAAGGATATTTTTTTAAGGGAGGAAACTTTCCAGGCCTAAGTTCAGGGTACCTACCCGGCATTTGCATTTATGAGAACCGAGGAAAACCTGGAAAAAACCGCAGTCAGGGAGGACATCCTGGCGGGAATCGAATCCTAGACCTCTCGCTCACGAGTCCGCGCCTTAACGACCTCGGCCACCGTGGCGGCCTATCATTATTGTGATATTTACGAAAATTTATATGAATATTAGAATAATTGTATGTAAGCCTGTTTCATGTATGTTTGAGTACGTTCTTGTTAATGTTGTTTTTTCATTTGGAATTAATTTCAGAAATAAAGTATTTTACAAGAGCATGAAGGGTCTTGCGATCCATGCCACTGTGACGTGTAATATATGTACACCTAGTTTAACTGGAATAATAAATACTACCACTACCACTACTACTATATTTAGTATTCACTAAAAATGAATACCGTAAAAGGTGTTATGTAAGAATAACCCCTGAGATAAGAGTTTACTGTGATGCAGCTTGTAAACCGAGAAAAAAACTTAAACGGGAGGTTCAGCGCCTTCCAGTCCAAGAGTCTTCTTCTCTCGTACAAAGCATTCCCAGTCTTCTACTCCGACATACCTTTAATAAGTTCGATAATGGAAAGCTGCGAGTCTATTTTGTAAAATGTACAAATAAATGTCTCTTGGATTCTTCTTCTTTAAGAAAAACGTATTTTGTACGTTGTTAAAAGCAAAATCTCAAGAAATAATGATGGATATTGTAGGGAACAGTTTGAGTGCTTATAGAACAGACTAGTGATGCTTTGAGATATTAAGTAGCAAATGTAGTGGTAGGAACATTGAAAGAAGAAGAGTCCACAAGGACATTTTTTTTTAATTGAGCAACTCCAGGTTAACGACTAGACAATGTGTAAGGTTTTGATCGGTAACATTTATGCATTAAATCTGGCCATGTGTTCTGCTGTTTGTGCTGGATGCTGCAAGCTTCACGCTGAAAAGTTACAACACATGTGCGTGTTTCCGTTAAGATGTACACGCTTTGTACATACCCGTCACAAAGTCAGATTTTGAGGTGGAACAGATAATTGGAAATGTTAAGGAATTTACTTATAGCACCGTTTTGTGTAGGATCATTTGAGTCCGTCCCCTTGTCACCATCTCCTGTTCTCACAAAATGAAGAAATTGGAATGAGGCCTACAGCTAGTACGAAGATCACTTCCAAGAAAATGAAAGTGTTATTGACGGTTTTGGTGTTAATGGTGTTAATGAATATATAAGGAACTACCTTCAGATTCGGAAATAGAAAGAAAATTATATCACAGCAAACTATTATTTCCTACAAGCTGATATTGGTTCGTTTGAGAAATCTCAGGTTAAGGTAAGTAATTAATAATATGGATAGTGTCCAGCAAAACTAGAGACGCAGTAAAATAAATAAATATATAATAAAAAGTAATTAAAAGTGTATGTTTAATAGCAAAGACTTTGGGTAAAGAACTACCATTGTGAAAACTAAAATAAGGATAATCTCTATATTATACATGCATGTTTCTTTTATAGAAGTAGAGAGGAGCTTCTCAATGTATGATAAATGCTATTGCTAATAATTTATTTTTGATAAAGTACCTACAGATACGTATATTGCAACTCAATACTGAAAAGCAACACATGAAAAGAACATATTTAACTTGTGGATTCAAACCCTAGTTAGATTTTATGACATCTAAATCTGTTCTAATAAAATGTATCATCATTATGTTAAGTATAGTGCCACTAACATTTACTGTTTAAAGGGACTAAAGTGTTGTTTAGTTTGGCACCCACCTTTTAAAAATATTAATAGCTAAGTGCCTATGATTTTTACATGTTTTTTTACTATTTGCAAATTTATTCTGGTTTTTTGAAGCAGAAACAAGATGAAATGATAGTTTAAAATATAATATTAATTATATCGATTCGTCCAAAAAGTACCCATTATATTTAAATAGTATCATCAGGTATAGTGGCGTTGAATTTGTACACAGTGTTCATTATATTGTGCATTTCGTTTTGGATGACTGCCACAATAATTCCTCATTCCTTCTCGATGAAGAAATAATATGCTATGCCCTGTAACAGTCTTCACCATCTGAGTATTGCCAGTCACTTGGAAGTACTGATGAAATGAAGCATGATTTTAAAAATTTAATTCTAATTTAATCATATTCTGTTGAGTTTTTTTTTTATTTTTAAAAATGATCAGTTTTAGATTTGTGATAGGATTGTAATTTTAATTATAAATTCAGAAATATCACCTATAAATAGTAATTGCAAAAAAAAATTAAGAGATTCCTCATATATTCTCAAAGTATATATTGAATTCGTTGGTAATGTTTAATAAAAAGAAAAGTAGCTTTTATATGTCATATATCTTTAGATTTACCAATTAAAATGCAGGAACCAAAATCAGGTATATCTTGGATAAAGAAAATTCGAAACCGGGTAAGATTCTAACCTCCAGCCTCGCTTTAGACCTACAACTTACGAAACTATGTCACGGAGGTGAAATGGTTTAGGTTTGCAGTGACATAACGGCATTTAAAGTGCTATCCTAGCTATGCTAGAAATTCAGTGAAGTGCACGTCCAATGCAGGCGTTATTTCTAAGTGACCTTTCGCCTCCCTTGGCATGGCATTCCTTTCTCTCGGAACAGTGTTTTCATGACCACTTAAAACGTTCATCGACTCCATAGTTTTCAGTCCCTATTGGGTGTGTATAGAGCTACGATTGGTATCTCGTGGATTTTGCTGTGTTTATCTTTGCTCTTGTGACCTCCATGTATTTTTTTTAACATGAGCGCATAACGGAAGAGCGATAAATGACACTCCCATCATCCGTTACGTTGAGAGGCCGATTTTTCCCATACTAACATGGAACCCAATTTGTGCTTTATTTACATTCCAATTTTCTGTGAAACTGCTCTGCCTCAGTCGAGAGCAGGTTTAGTGGGCGTTGAACATCATTCAGCCACTCCCAGAATTGAGACGCTATCGTCAGGAATGTGATGATAAATTAAAAATCTGTCAATGTTATTTGGGAACCTGTCTATCCCAAAACAAGCCTACTGAACTCATTATGTAACAGCTTGACATTTGATTAAGAGCCGTATAAGATGTACTTGGGTGTGCCTAATACAGTTCGGACAGGTTAGCAGGACTAGTGTTCGTTTCGCTAATAAAATGTAGCATTATAAAGTAGCCTAATTCATTTATCTGCTACCACAATGAAAGCATGGCTATGTCACCCCATTTTCATACTTGAACATTACCGCCACGGGTGGCCGAGATCGTTAAGGCGCGGACTCGTGAGCGGGGGGTCTGGGGTTCGAATCCCGCCAGGACCATCCTCCCTGAATGAAGTTTTTTCCCTATCTTCCTCAGTCCTCATAAATGGCAAATGCCGGGGAGATACCCTAAACTTAGGCCTGAAATGTTTCCTTCCTTAAAAAAAAAAATCCTTTACCAATATATCGTTTCATCTCATGTACCATCAATGTCACCGTCTGTGGTACCTCAGTAGTAAAAACGGGCGTTAAACACTACTCAAAAAATGCTTGAACTTTGACTATTATTTTTTATTCTGAAATGTTATGAAAACAATTGCTGATAAGTGAAGATGATAAAAGTAAATACTGAATATCGAAGATAACATTATGCATAGAAACAGATGAAACTAGCGATAAGAGTGTGTGGGGGGAAAAATTAATACGTAAGATTTAAACCAGGTGGTATACGCGCTTTATGTAAAAATATAGCTGCCATTTCCCTATCTCTGAGTAAACTTTCAGAGCATTGTGTAGGTAACGCATCAATGTGTTAGATTAAAAACATCATCAAAATCCTTGCAGTGAGATAAGGCATGTTGGGCAACCGGCAAGGGAGACTTGGTTTTAACAGAACGTCTATGATTGTTCATAAATAGCGAAACCAATAGAAGTTAATCCAATATAAAATGCTTTGCAAAGCTTACAAGATGACATATATACGACGTTCTTAGAAGAACAGGTAGCAAATGAAGAAATGTTAAATTCTCTGGATAAATTAGCGCTGCGGAATGAATGGAACGGCATAATTAGCGCACAGGTTTTACATTTAGGGCGTTGGCAAGGATATGAGCCAGGAACGGGACGAGGTAAATTCGGAGGAGATAGGTTTCGGCGAAATATACTTTTAAGGTTAGGCGGTGTTCTAAAAATAAGGTGCGGTACAAATTTAGAAAAAGCATTTAAAGATGTTTCCATGCATAACGTTACCTTCGATACTCCACATGTACTTTTATCCCCTTCACTTGTCTTCCTGCCATAGAAGAACTCTAGTAGTTCGAAATACAGCGATTTTAAGTATGACTTTCTCTTAGTGTTATATATATATATATATATATATATATATATATATATATATATATATATAAATAAATTAATACTACTAATAAAAGTAGATAAAGATAAAACGCAGAGAAAGAGTCAAACTTGAAATTGCTATATTTCGAACTACTGCGAGTTCTTCAATGGCAAGAATATATATATATATATATATATATATATATATATATATATATAACTAAAATAGCAATAACTAGAAAAGCAGAAAAGGATAAAACATTAAAAAAAATCACAGATTAGTAATCACTATATTTCGAACTGTTGGGTTCTTCTATGGCAAGAAGACAAGTATATGTATATATATATATATATATATACACACACTCCTATATGTTGACTCCTATATGTAAACTGGAATCTGATGAATTGCATATTATACATTTTACAAACTTCATATTATCAATATTTAAATCAGTTACACATATTTTGGTTCCTAATTCAGTTTGGTATTGTTTTTGTTGGAAATAATTACACTGGTATCATAGGCAAATACACACACACACACACACACACACACACACACACACACACACACATATATATATATATAAGCGTGTGCGTGTGTGTTTCCTTTGCCTATAATTATTTCCAACAAAAACAATACCAAACTGAATTAGGAACCGAAATATGTGTGACTGATCTAAATATTGATAATATGAAGTTTGTAAAATGTATAATATGCAATTCATTAGATCCCAGTTTACATATAGGAGTCAACTCTTAGAACAACACAAAGATTTATACATTTTAAATTCAAGTTAAAAGGAACACGTAAATTGAAAAATGCATGTGGGGAATATGTTATACTAATTATGGTATACTGTACTCTCAGATCACTACCACATTTCAACTGCAGATCCCATTCATTCAAAATTTGATTGTACTTATTTCTATTCGATTACGGAGCATGGATTAATGTTTTGGAATAATTCCATTAAAAGCAAGAGAAATTTTATTTTAACTGTTTAAATACTTTGTGATATTAACAACAGAAGTTCACGTAAGCCGCTACTTAAATAAAATAATATTTTGACATTTCCTTGTGAATATATAAATGGGTCATTGAGAAGTCCCTCCGCAGCCATTGTATAGCCCAGATTTCAAAAGGGAAGCGATCCGGGTGGCAGCACTGACCACATGCTGAGCCTTAAACACCAAGGCAAGCACACACCCAAAGTCCAAACCTTAGCAATGGTGAGTGAGTAACCGCTAAAAATCGTTTTGAAGAAAGGAATGTCAGAAATGTAGGAGTAGTAACTTTCTCCTGTGCCGGGCATTTCACCCGAGTGCGGAGGAACTTGTCGATGACTCGACCCTTCTGTGTATAAAGGCTTTATGAAAAATATGCGAATACATTATATGTACTAGACGAAAACCATCATAGAATTATTGCTAATTTATTTTGATATTAAAAAAGAGTTCATTCTGAATAAGTAAGAATATTTAATGCTGTAACAAATAATTTCAAATTATAAGAATTTAAATTAATAATTTTCCTTTGAAAACATATTAACTGTGTTTCGCAAAATAGGTAATATTTTTGACGAATTAGTGATATAATAACTGTTTTAATAAAAATGAGTACAATTTTCTTATCAATGAGTACTTAATTATGCATTTTCACATTAAAATATGAAAAAAAAAAATATATATTACATTACAAATTCCCTGTATAACATGCTATGTGCAATGTATATAATTTTAAACAATATATACTATGTTATGCAAAACTTGACATGTTCTATGTTTCAAAGTACTTCTGTACATTAACCCTTGGAATGCAATTATATGTTATGAAATGTTATGAATACGATATCTAGATTCTCCTCCTGGTAACCTCTGCTGGGCTATCACCGCCATCAGGTGACTCAACAGAAGCAAAAAGCAGTTTATCTAGAAGTTCTTCTCCACCTCTCCATCTTACCACTCACTCTCCACTGACTTTAACGAGAACTATATACAGACGTTTAAAGCAAAAGTTCTTTTAGTACCATGCAGAGCTTACCGTTCTTGCTGCAGTATTTACTTCAGCATACTTTCCCAGCATACCACTAATCAGTAATATAAAAAAGCTACTTGAGGTTACAGTGTCTGCAGATATTCAGCTGTTGTGTACAAATTTGGATAATAGGGAAGAAATCAGATAACTTATTAAATTCCGTCCATTGTAAATTAAAAAGCGAGTATAAATATGGTATCAAAATCCTAGCACCCGCAGAAAAGCATCTTCAAAAACGGAGAAAAAGCTGTAAAAATTAATTATGACTTTCCAGATGAAATGTGTACATAGACTGCTCGTGAACTGTTCATGAACATTCAAAAAGAAAAATTACAACAAATTGTTAAGCTTAATTCTGCCATACAGACTCTCAAACAAAAACGTGTGAAAATTATGTTACGTTGAATCTTTCCAAAGAAAGATATTTAACTAATTGCAAATGTGAACCTCAAGAAAATGAAAACAGAGCGTTTGACAAAGTACGAGGACAAATAATTCACGGTTTGATAGACGAAGTAGAAAGGAAGTTTTCTTCAAGTGAAGTAATGAAATGCTTTTCAGTTTTTGAAGAAGGAAAACGTAGTGATATGATTCATGATTTGTATGTCAATTTTCAGGTATACAAAGCAGCTGAATTGCTAGGTTTGGATGGTGACACTGTGGTATCACAATGGAGGAGGTATAGGATAAGTCCAAAACTGTGAATGATTTCGTTCTTTTGAAAGAATTAATATGAAAAATTGATTCAGTGTCTATGTCAACCCCATTTATGGACGTGGTTTCAGTTTTGCTCATAGCATCAAAACAACTGAAAGGAATTGCTTGTTGGTTAATACTTGATAGTCCCTGATGACAATTAAACTTAATGAACCTCCTTTGAAACTGTGGGATGCAGTTACTGCAGCTGAAAATGGGTCACTGCTGGAAATCATTTGGCAGATAAATGGCACTCAGTAAAAGACAGTGGTGAGGGAAAATATCACCTTACGATTAGAATTTTTCTGTGAGAAACTTATTTAACATATTTTAACATTTCATTTGATATGACTCTGTACTTTCATTTAAAAAAGTTCGGATTTTTCTCCCTGCCCCTCCTCCATAAATTTGAATTATTTCGCATCCTACCGCAATGAAGAGCAAGTTTCCTCAGAGCAAAGTTAGCAACTAATGAATTTAAATTCCTGTATATTGTTGGCCCAGTAGATCATTTAAAGGCGCATTATTTAGAAGTGGAACTTGAAATCGGTCATCAATAAAAATTACTATGTTCCTTATCTCTTCTTGCTCTTTTCTCTTTGATGAAAACTATCCTTTGAACATCCACAGTTTGGCGACATAAATGGTTATAAGAAACATTGAGTATAACACTAGGAGCGAGGAATATAATTCAATGAGGAGATTCGTTTTCAAGGAAGATGATGAAGGTTGAGATTTCCAGCAGTTCTCTATAATTGTGCAGGTTGCAAAAGTAATTTACGTGACAAAGGAGAGAATATAAGCAGGTTATGTGTAATTTATGTTCATTCCTAATAGATACCCAGTATTTGAAGCAATGGTGTCAAAACACGCTTCTTTCACTTTCTCTGCAAGACCCCATTGTTCTAAAACTTCAACTTTTCTCATTTACATTCCAGTACGGCCGCAGTTTGTGGGACACTAAGCAGTTATTCAACTCCATCACCTCTAACTAAAACAGGAACATGATTAAGCATTTCCTTTCCAATAAGATATGGCACTGCGAGGAGCTTGCCATCCAATGCAAACTAGCGGAACCGTTGGGTAACAGCGAGACTATGTGTTTAGTTACTGCTTCCAGGAACGATTTGTTTGTCTCAGGCCTTGTCCAACAGCACAAAGCTACGATGTGGTTACTCAACTTTACAATAGTTGACCCTAGTGCTATAAATTGTTTCCTTCCTCTTTTTCGAGAACAGTGCGTGTTTCATTTCTGTAGTTTCCTTCCTTTGATGACTCTTCTGTTTCACTTCCTAATAATCATTGCTGGAGATTTAGCAGCACAAAAATTCAGGTTAGTTCTCTGTTTCCTTGCTAAGCTTCTCAAGACTGTCTAGATATTTGTTGGCTTGCTCCCTTTTACCAGCTCTTCTAGATATTCTAGAACCTTGTTAACTAAAGCCATCTTTCCTCGCCGCAGTTTTTCCTTCTGTATCAGAAGAAACATCTTGATCTAGAAAACTGCCTCTACACATGTAATAGCGAAACGCTCATCAAGGCTGTTAATGAGGGTATTTCATTTTCAAAAAGTATTTTGGATATTATCTGGCTTTTTTCATATCCCGGAGGCCCTGTTTTTTTTAACAGCCGCGATTACATGTTTTCGAAACGGAGAAGGGATCTGTGTTTTATTCCAAATCCCAATTGCAGTTTGACATTTTTTTATTTTTGCCTCTGATTAGAAATCGTCATTTTTTTCTGGTAGAATAATCCTTTGTTCATTAGCATTGTCGTCATTTGATACCTCTGTCCAGCTGTTTTCTTTGGCATTTTGAATATTTACATTTTAAGTGAGCCCGCCATACAACCCCCACTCAGGGGGACAGGGTTTTCTTTCAGGGTTTGCTCCCTTAGCCTTTGGAGATTTCTGCATTGCAAGATAGCGGTTTCTACTCTATTACATCCGGGCAGAATGCTAGCCTCTTTGGTCAGTTACGCCGTTTCGAAGATTTATTCGTCGCTTAAGTTGCCATTGAAGTCTTCGTTATAAACCGAGAGATTGAATCCTTGACAAGTTTCACCCCCGCAACACTAATGTTTCTGTCAACAATTACCCAAATACGTACAGTTATAGATGTATGCAGCTATCAGTCTTGTATAAAGCCAAGACAAGAGGTGGATGTAGAAACTTTGACATTCTTATTATAACGTTATGGATAGCTCTTGATGGCTAATCTGAACCAGTACATAACACAAAGAATGGGCTTAAGCAGGGTTTTTAAATGAAACATCTTAAAGGTTATATTTGTTACCGTATTGCTAACGTTGATCACAGGACACTGCACCACAATTTTCAATACTAAGTACAGTATTAACAATTCACAATTAAATTGAAATAAGTCTAAAAGTGAAATTAATTTTAAAATGAATGAGCTTATGTATGATATTACGCGATTTTTAGATCTAGATAGCAAGCCCTAAATGTTGGGTTATCCTTTTAACTGATGATCGATGTGTGAACGGGGGACTGCATTGGCCAATTGGGATTTATCGAACTGCTACGTTGGGCTTGAGTCTCACGGTCATATGAACAGCGAAAGAAACAACATATGTCTAACACTAGTGCAAAATTTCCTAAGAATAATTTTCAAATACTAGACTTATTGTATTCCAAAACGAGTGATTATTTATGATTTGTATATCCATACTGCTTCCGTTCATGCTGTTAGAAGATTATTTCAAAATAAATTCCTAATGCGTGGTGCATTAGGAATTTACATGAACTAAAGAATAATATATTTCAAGAAATTAATTTAATTTATCAAAGAGAACTTAAGTTAATAGGCAAATTCATACGGAGGTGCCAGAAATGTTGAGAAAAATGAAGTTAGAAGTTTCAGCCTCTTCTTACTTAATATTTAAGTGCATTAAATTAATTGGATTGACACTCTAATTTTCTATAATCGATTCTTGGGTTGCTCCGCCCGCCCCTGCGAGCTGTGAGTGATCGTTTACTTGCCGATGCAGTCCCCCATCGCTGCATCGGTCATCAGATATTTGGTTGGCCCGATATTATTCAAAGCTAAAAATAATTTAACACTGCAAACTTTTGCATATCACAGGCATTATAGTAATAATCACAAAAAGTTCATATACTTTAAACAACACCCATTAAAGCGCTTACAATGATTTTCAATTATGAACCAAGCCTCAGAGGAATATAAATTGCCTTTATGAGTAATTTATAAGCCAAAGAACTTCTCCACATACAGTTAACGAAAAACGTATGAGCATATAATTATATGCCTGTTATTTTATCAGTATATCTGTTGCCACGTACTATATTTTATGCAACCTGAACCAAGACAAATAAAAATAGCTTGGGCTCAGATATAACAGCTCAATAGCAGAAAGGTTTCCTTAGTAGGTAGTTTATACGCAATAATCGCCTTAAGTTATAATTTGCATATGATTCTAAAGGCCGCAGGTAGCAAGAATTCGAACTACCTAATACCAATAAACTACTAGTTATTTCAAAGAAACTCAGATAAGCCAGGCTGCAGTGGATTTTAAGCCCACTGGGGACTATGCTTTGTTTTTGTTAACTTTTATGTATTAACGGGTTTTTGCTTATTCTAGAAGAACCTTTGAGGGAGTTACGGTTTCGGCGTTTAACTAAGAGAAAGGAAAGGTAATGGCGATCACAAATAAGAACACATTAATGTTCTTTACGGTCATAACTAAAGAGCGTTGTTGAATAAAGATTTTCGCTTTCAAACGAAGTGCAAATCATCTTTTGTTTGAATTCTCTAAAATAGTCATTTGTGATCGCATTTACATCAGCCCGAAGCGCAGTTGACTTGCGTATCTAAGAAGTCCCGGAAAAGAACATTTTTAGATATAAGGACACTGGCTTTAAAGGACATTAAAATATAAAAGAATTAATTTATTATACCTTTTTATTATTACAATGTTTGCACATTATTTTACCACATACATAGCTTGTTTATATATCGTTCAAAGCAGTTTTTTGTCCACATTTCTAACCGCGTATTGATCTAAACATTAATTTTAAGTTTTTTGAATAGTACAAACAAATGGCAATCTTAGTCTCGAAGCTTCTATTTTCTGAACTCATAAACGGCCACGATCTCTATTTTCATTTTCATTATTATCAAATATTGCATATTATCCCAACCACCTGCAGCATACAAAGAATATATGATCTAAAATGCCATATTTCTGTAAATAAAGGCGCTGTTGATGCATTATTTTCAAGATTCCAGCAAGTATTTTAAAATGCATTCTTAGTACAAAGCCATTTCTTTTCAAATAGAACAATGCAAGAAAATAAAACAAGATGAGATCAAATATCAATGGTGTTTTTGTACGATTAAAGGTCAAGTAGTTTACGAGATATGGTCATATGTAGGCCTTGAGTTTTCAAATACTTTTTAGAGAATTCCCATTATCATTAAGTAAAAAAAAAAAAAAAAAAAAAAAGTACATTCCCTCTAGTTTTACGCAAAACCAGTACTAATTTATTAAATTTTGTCCACAATTTAGCGAAATTATCCACATCTCTTGAAACACAGCATCCTTTTATCAACAAAAACTGTCTTAAAGTTATTTATCCTTTCCGGTGAGACAAACATTTGCAAGAGATTAAAAATAGGGGTACTTACTTGACAGTGGTTCTAACATACACAGCCATTATTGAGACATGCCTTTTGAGTCTCCTTCAATTTAATATGTTTTAAATGAATTTAAAATAATTTAGTGATATATTACTAAAATGCAAAATATTGTTACTTACCGTTCATAAAATCCTTGTCTGGTATTTTTAAAAGAACACGTTTCCACTTAAGAAAATATTCCGTTAAATATATGTATATTTTTAATTTTCTATAAACACGAAAGACTGTTTTCAATAAAATAATATTTGTAGCATCGTATGGAAGGCTATTAATTGTAAAAATTCGTCTAATATGCAAAAAATATTAAAATGGTCTAGAAAAAGTATTTACTTTTGTCATAAAGTATCGAAAATAAATAATATGTCCTTTTTTAATCTTATGTAATAGCGCACTCTGTTTTCCTTTGATTTAGTATTCGTTGTTTGATTTTGAGGGGGGGGGGGAACTTGGTTTGAAATAAAACTAGCCTCTTGAGGGAACGTTGTTCACTAAGAAAAGATTGTTTTAAGTAAATAAATTATTAAACAAAAAATCATTAAATAATATGATTATCCTGAATTTAAACATTCCGGTGCTGTGTATGTTTGAGAGTCAAAAGGGAATTTTATTTCATTCAGCCAGTCTAATTTTATTTTCGTTTTTTCCCTCCACCTATGAACATTTGTAAATACTTCTGACAAATACAGTTTTAAAAAACTGAAATTACTGTTTAAATAATGGTCTTTTCTCTACTGTTGTATGTACTGAATTTTTAATAATTAAAATAATATAATAATGATGATGATAATAATAATAATAATAATAATAACAATAATAAATTAATCAGATCCAATGCGTTTAAAGATATTGCTGATTATACATGTGTTGTTTATAGAAAAAAATACACATCAAGATATAAGATAATTGTCGAACACAGAAATGAAAAAACGCGTAGAATGTCTGAACATCTCATGGATATTGCGTTATATTAACTCTATTGGAAAGGGAAAACTTGCAGGCCAGTAACAAAACTAACTGAACTAACAAGGTCGGACACAGCTATAAAAGACTTAATCCTTATGATTGACAGGGAAGATAAAAACGTATGTTTTAACCTTAAGGAAACTCGTTTTACTGTTTGTTTTACTACCCTGCACCTTCACGTAATGTCGGAAGTGCATCAACTTGCTACTGTTATTATATGGCGCCAGATAATTGCGCAATTAAAACTTAATTTTCCAGTTTGAAAATTATGTATGCACATTTTAATAAAGCAATACAAGTCTACACTCCACGGACAATTACTGTCGATCCTGGTGATCTAGTGGTAACCAAGCTTGCCTGATAGACCCAAGACCGTGGGTTCAATCCCGACCAGGGTTGATGGATTAAAAATTTTAGTGTGGCTTCCTTCGGAAGGGAAATAAAGCCATGGGTCCCGTGTCGTAGATCCGCGGCAGGAAAAATGTGCCTCAAGTTTAAAAGAAGAGGCCTCTGTGTAAAATTTATCGGCCGTTTCGCGCCCTGAATTGAATGGAACGCTGATGACCTGAGCTGTTAAAGAGCGTCCGTAAATTAAGCAAATAAATGTTCATCAGCGTTATACTGAGGAAGTTACATTTGTTTCATTTAAAGGATCATTCATAATTAGGTAATAGATATGTAAGCGTAATATTTAATGATAATAATAATAATAATAATAATAATAATAATAATAATAATAATAATAATAATAATAATAATAATAATAATAATAATCCGTAGAGCAAAGCCAGCCTCGAAATCCACGCAGAGGTCACATGATATCGCCCAGCCCGTCAGGCAACCTTCACTTTAGCTTGCCAGGGCGAATTCATTATATATTTCTTGAATCAATTACTCCTCCAATTGACTTGCGAAGCTACGTCCATACTTTTTGGAAAACCTGCTCAAATACACTGTGGTTCAAACCCAGACCTCCGAATGAGAATTGAAACATAACTACTACACAACGAAGATGATACTTTTCATGTATTCTCAAAACGTACATGGTAAATATTATGTACAAAGCATTTAAAAGCCCAAATTGAGCTTGACACTATTTTGAGAGTGGGAATGAATCGACCCAGACGTTTCAATATGCAGCTACAGGGATCGATGTGTATCATTGTCATAGCTACGGTGGGATGTGACGTGTACCCATAACCATTCAAATGTACGATAAACCAAGTCATTGGGGGAGGCGCAAAGCACCATGCACTTCAATCTAACCACAAGTCATGCATTATCTCTCAGTGTACAGGTTTTCTGGAAGCGGTGAGACACTTTGAGATAAGGTTTATGAAGGATTACTGTACACGAAGTCAACTTAATTAATATTACGACATATATTTGAAAGAATAAATGTATGTTTAAGGTAAGTTATTGTATTTTCAGTCCTCTTGACCATCCATAAAAATATTTTTAGCTTTGGAGTTAACTCCTGCAGCACCACAACCACCCTTGAGACAATTTGTTTGTATTCTTGAGGTGTATATTTTTTCATCCCTTTCTAACTATAAATTCTTTGTATATAGCTTTTCCACTCTTGCCCTTGACGTTTTCTGTTACTCCTTGTCGCTATGCATTGCAATGCAGATCCTATCATTTATGGGAAACAAAATGCTACCGAAACACACTAACGACAAGCTTTATTGTAACCATTAATGAAAATTTGCTTTCTTTAGCTGTTAAAATATCCAATTTTTACTGAATGTATTAGAATAAGTCTACAATGTAACATCTTCGATATTTCTAAACCCTGCGTAATTTCTACTTAAATGCCAAAGTTCTATAATCCTTTCCATTAACTCAAGTACAAATTCTACATAATATTTCTTTACTGCCTCAATGACTTTGGCCTGTGCATAAATTGAATTAATTTATTCTGTTGTGTATACACCCTAAGAACAGACTCTCGAAATGCTAATTGTCCAAATTCCGCGCTCGATTCCGCGCTCAATTCCTGCGCGATTCTTACAAACTTTAGTCTCATTCTGTCATCATCAGTCATATCGAATTCTCGAACACGTCTAGCAGTTAAAAGCAGGTGACTAGCAATCAGATCCATCGAAGTTCGAATTCTGTCCATGCATAATTTGTTTTATTTATTATTTTTGGCAAGTAAAAGTAATGTTTAGTATACACGTGATCAAATAATTTCCAAAAGCAAAGATTACTTTAATTTGAAAGCATTTATTGTCATACATTAAATATAAAATAATATTCCTTGTTTTCAAAATAAATAGGAAGTTAGTGAATGCTCTTAAATGAAAAAATAAAAACTAAAATATATACAAATTAAATTACTATGAACCGTGTAAATCCTACACTTTTAACGGGTCATCGACAAGTTCCTCCGTATTCGAGTGATGTGCATCACATAGGAGAAAGTGGTGCTCCTGCATTTCTGGTATTCCTTTCTTCCTTCGAAACCCGGTTTTAGCAGGTAATTGCTAAAGTTTGAACTTTGAAGTGTGCGGGTTAAGTGAACAAAATATGCCCAGCGCGCGGTCAGAGCTGCCATCCGAATTCACCTCCCTAGTGACTAGCGAAATTTCTTCTACACAATGTCTGCGGAGTGACTTCCCGATGATCCTTTATTATTGAACTCATTGTTTGGGGCCTGACAGTGCCTTGATTCATGAATCATGTTTCGTCTCATTATAAGTAAACTATAGAAGTTGGAATGACTAGATTGTGCAGAATGTAAATGATGTGTCTCTAAACGGATATCCTTTACACGTTATATGCATTTATTTATCTATCTCAGAATTATGACATTGAAAAACATTTTTAAATGAAACTACATCTTTATATGTAACAGATTGAATGAACTCTCTCTGATTTAGTTGAACCACTCGTTTATGTTAATTAAATGATGAAATCAGCAGCAGACGCTTTGCACATGAACTGGGTACCCATTTGTAGACTAGCGATGAGGGATTCTGTTTCATCATCCATCAGCTTTGCGGAATGAGAGATACTGCAAGATTAATTACAAAACAAGCAAATTAAGCATCGTTCTAAAACATTTTTGCGAGTTGCTGGGACCTCACTCTGCAGATAAAGAAATGTACTGCTCTACTCGCCTCTCTCTCCACTCAATTTCCCTTATTGCCAATGAGGTAAACAAGATTTAAAAAGTAATACAGAACTTTGGATGGTACACCTATATTTATAACCTTTGATGTATTGTATGGGTTTTCTTTTGATGACTTAAATGTATTTAATTCCTAGAAAACTACAATCGTCCCGATCCTCATACGTGCATGTGGAAGTGTGTAGGTACCTATTACATTACTATTTTAATTGTGCAACCCTCCGCTTTATTTGAGACCACACATTCTCAACAGGATTGTAATGACAACAATAAGGAGGCAATTGAATTCCTTCATGCCACCTTTCATTAGTCAGTGGATCAAGTTCTTACAATTCAGACTGATTTATGAACCGTAAAACATCTTGCAAAAGTTCATCTTTTGGGGGGGGGGGTTTGTTTGCTGAAAACTATTTTTGCAACCATTGAATGATATCACCTTTTCTAGTTGATGTATTTGGAATTTTGTTTAGAGTGACTGAATGATAAGGGACATAATCCTTATGGCCCTGCTTCCGTCTTCTAATCTTTTACGAAATCATTCGAAAACCACTCTTTAAATGTTGAAGCTGTCATTTCCTCATGATAATCAGAGGTTGACTTAGAACAAAATACCCATTTGTTCTCAGGTACAATTTGGCGATCATACTTGACAAATGATATCTGTTGGCCTTCCTAAAATTACCTTTTGTTCACCATTATTAGAGCAGTCTTACCAAACGGAATTTTGAGAGTGGTTTGATCAACCCAAGTTTCATCTAAATAAAAGATTGGTCTTCTATTTCCAGAAATTGGAATTTGATGCACTGTGCGCAGGAATTTTAAGTTGCTGCCAAATGTTATTCCTCTCCATTAAGAATTTACTTCCATCAATTGTCTTTCTGTATTTGAAGCCTAAATTTTGCAATATTCTACACGTGGTGAAGCTGTATTGCCGACTTAACCTCATCATAATCTCTATTATTAGAATTATTAATGTCATAATTCCTATAATTAGCTCTACTTGTCGTATATCATTTACAGCATATCATATACAGCATATATTAATATATTGCCAATGTTATTGATGAATTTACAATGAGAACATATATTTTTATGTATAATATGTATGAATATTATGACCATGTATAACGATGTATATTTCTCTGCATTTTTCCTAGTTAGACTTGTGTAAAATAGCTGTGCCTACTACCATTATGTTATTGTGAAGCGTTTAACAAAAGAGCCAAGATTTTTCTTTTGTATGAAGAAAGGGACCAACTCAAGGAGAGACTGTCACTTTGTGAAAGTTACGTACGCGTGGGTGCTGTAAACAACAGTGAACGTTTAAAGAGCTTAAATAGTCTGGTGTTTAAAAGGTCCACATATAGGCAAAGGTGTTACGTAAGATTTAAATTAGCACAGATCAGGAAAGCTGTGTGAAAATCCCAATAGCCAATCAGAGGACGGGATTCATATAAATGTTCTAGAAAAATCTAAAAGAAAATTTCACAGGGATCTACAGTGCCTTAACTGTAGAATTAAAAATCTTATAAAGAGGCAATTTCGAACCTCCTGCGTTACGTTCCAAGTTTAGTTTCGAAGGCGATAGGCCGACACTCCAAATTCAGATAGTAAAACCTAGCAGCAGCGGAAGCGAGTGTAAAATGTCACATCTGTATCTCGTAAACTAATAGGGATAGAAATCGTTTAAACAACAGTGTTAGATACTTCGCCCTTTTACAGTCTGCCCAGCTCAGTTCTAACTTCCATAGTTTGCATATAATGAAACTATACATTATTCGTGTACCACCCTACCTAATATAAAATATACTAATTTACGAGCCTCGTGATGACAATTGGGGAGATGCCTTAGAAAGAATCTCGGAAGTCGAGTTAGAGACTGGCCCCTGACCAGTTAAACCCTCTATGGTGTCTTTGGGAACGACAGGTATTCTACAGTGCTGGATATTTCGTTTTGTTTCATTTTTAGATTTTTAGGAAGATGTGTTTTTATGGAGAGAACATCCGAAGACGTTGTCGAGATAATATCTATATATTCCATGTTAACCAGTATTATGTAAGCTCTTATAGCTGACACATCAAATCAAAATAAATTAGAGATTATCTAAAAATACCTAGTGAACTAATAGAACAAAAAAACTAAGGGGGCACGAAAGAAACAAAAAAATAAAACTCTTTAGAAGGAAAAGATTCCCATTAATATAGGGACTAAAAATAATAGGTAAGTTCCTCACAAGGGTGACAGAAGACAGTAGCAAATTCACTATGCTGAATGATGGAGGTAAAGATGAGAATGAGATGATGATGGAGCAATAGTGGAATGAATGGTAGGGGAAACAGAAAATCTGCCCAGGCACATCTTCGCCCGCCACAAAACCCACTTACAGCCACCACGGTAGGAGGCAAGCAGTCTGGGCCACGACGCCGCCTGCACCGGGGTATTATAAAGGATATAATTACAAACTTCACTACATGTAAACAATATGGCTTATATAATTTGGAAGAGGAATAATAATATTTGAGATGGAAGCGTTCCAGGCCTAAGTTAATGATACTTTCTCTGCATTTGCCATTGATGAGGACTGAAGAATGAAGTTCTGAGGATCGAGCTGCAGACCTCCCGTTCACTAATCTGTGCCTTAACGATCCCGGTCATATTTCGCCTTCATCGTATGTAACATGAAGTGAAATGGTACAGATTTACTAAGTACAGAGCGTACGAGGAAGTAGTTAATTTTATTTCCTTTCTTCCTAAAGCCGAAAGTGTATTGCAGGAGGCATAAAGCCGTTAATTGGTCTAGTCTCACAGTAGGAACATTGGGTTCGGTAGTGCCTGACGTCATATGCGCTACAGTTCTTACGCAGTCAACCTGTTTTGAACAATAAAACTTGTTTATATTGCTTATATTTCCCAGACGGAACCACTCATAAACCGGGTGAATCACCTGAAAGTAGCACCGCAAATATTTCCGAAACGAGAGGTGTAATTTATGCGCCGTTTTCCCTGAACGGAAACAAAGAGAAGCTCACAAATGTAGTCCATCTAGTGATCAGAAAGTATTTATCTACCACTAAGTGTTTAACCTTTAAATTGAATAACTTATTGACACTAAGAAAATAAAAGCAAAAAGATTAGAATTACATAGCACTTCTTACATGATGCTAATGCAAACTGCTAATGAACTATCGCCATTTGTATCTTTGAAATAAAATGTGGTCTATTCCATTTCACTGTCAATACTAGGGTACATATGCACTGTATACTTCTCATATCTCGACCGTATGATTACATTTTGTTTATATTTTTATTAAGTCATATCTACTAAGTTTTCATTATTTTGTCGTCCGTTTCACGACATGTGGCGGGTCGGCAGTCCGAGCGGTAACTTCCAATGAAGTGAATATAATATCCACGTAACTGATTGAAGTTCTCGGAACTACAATAACAATTACAATGAAAATAAGCACGTACCTTATGACAGAAGATGTTGGAAATGTTGTCCTGCAACATCCACACATTTCTGGCAACTTTTTTAAAAAATTGTCATTAACACGCATCGGTTCATTTATTCTCTTATTTTCATGGCAATAAACTTGTCGATTAAAATCTGAAATCCTCAGGATATAGTAGGTGTATGCAGAAAGCGTTATATACTTCCTATGGCTTTAATTAACAGTTTAATTTTGATTTTCGTTACATTCGATTAACATAAAACGAAATAATGAAATAAAGTAACTACTTCACACAAAGCTGCATTAGCCTGCCTTTCAACAACAGCTGACCACTAACGAAACAAATGCCAATCGTTGCATGAAAGCTCTGGAGAGTGCCTTCATTTGTTATTTCAAATGCAATATTTTTTTATATTGAAATAGGTGCAAGTTTCCCCAAAGTTAATATCCATTACTTTTTTATTTTAATGGCGTTTAACGCCAGTTTTTACTGCTGTGGCATCACAGGAGGTCACTGATGATGCATGAGATGAAATTATAAATTGCGAAAGGAAGGAAGCATTCCAGGCCTAGTATAGGATATTTGCCACTTATGAGGACTGAGGAAAACCTGGACAAACCTGTCAGGGAGGACGGTTAAGGTGGGAATCCAACTCCAGGCCTTCGGCACACGAGTCCGCGCCTTAACAACCTTGGTCACCCATGCCGGTATTCCATTAATATACTATATTTTACTGTATTCTTATAGTGTTTTATTTTTTAATTATATAATATTGTATAACTTTGTAACACAACAACAGACTGCAAACTTGCCCGGTAAAGTATGTACGAGAAGTGATGTTTCAGACGGTGCTCAATTACTTATGGACAAGGGGCTCATTCTACTGCTTGGTCTCACCTCACCCGATTAAAACACCCCACAAACTTACCTAGATATTGGTTTTCACTTTGACTACAAATCAAATACCCTACAGATAAACACCTAAAATACTAACATCAGATCCCCTACAACCTTTCTTTTGCATACACACTCGCTAAGCAATATTTACAGAAAATTTAAATGTTTCATTTTTGGGGGTAGCGAAAACAAGCAACCTACATGAGAAGTCACCCTTGATTAGTGTCTTAAATGATATGTTTCCTATTAGGATAAGGACAGGATCAGCATATCTGCTAGCATCGCTCGAATCCTGAGCTCTCGTCAAATGACAATACCTATGACGCCTTATTAAGCAAAATATATCGCAACAAAGAAGCCGAACAGTTGAAAGCATCTGTTAGATAGACATTCACAACAGTCACAAACGTATACTTCTAAAATTTCGCACAGAGCATGGCACTGCTAAATTTCGTGACAATCCAGTTCACACTGATATGTGCTAAACATAATTACTAGCAATTATAGCCATATGAAATGAAATATTGCAAACAAATATAACATAGGGACAACAAGACTTTCGAACCATCATTTATAATATAAGGAAGATGACTGGAGCCCAAATTCTAAGTATTTATATATTTTATATATACAAGTAGGAAAGTTTTCCCTAAATATTATTTTATGTTTTTTTAATATTTGGTATAATTAATTTGGACTAGGGGCGTTCTAAAAGGTTTTTTTTTTAACATAGTCACCCTGTAAGTCAATACATTTAGTTCGATGCTTTCCAATTTTGTCTCAGCTTCAACCACATCATTTGATGTAAATCCTCGTCCACTTAGCCATTTCTTCGGGTTTGGGAACAAAAAGTAATCGCTGGGAGCCAAATTCGGAGAATATGGCGGATGTGGAAGCACTTGGAAGCGAAAGTCGTTCAGTTTTACAGCAGCAATTCCAGACGTGTATGAAGGCGCATTTTCGTGACGAAAGAGAACTTTCTCTCTCTCTCTCTCTCTCTCTCTCTCTCTCTCTCTCTCTCTCGCAAGGTGTGGAAGTTTAGACCTAATAGCATCCTCAGTTGGTTCATTATTGAAGCGTAATACTGCCCGGTGATGAGTGTGCCCTTCTGGAGGAAGTCTACGAACACTCTACCATGAGAATTCCAGAAAACTGTATTCATTACTTTTCCTGCAGACGGAACCGCTTTTGCTTCCTTTGGTGGATTCGCCTGTTGCTACCCACTGTTTGGACTGCTCCTTCGTCTCTGGCATGTAGTGATGAATTCATGTTTCATCTACTGTTATGAAACGTCGGAGAAACTCACTGGTATTGCATTTAAACAAGTCTAAACACTTTTCAAAATGTTTATTCGAATGCATTTTTAATTCATGCTAACAAACATGGCACCCATAGAGCGGAAAGCTTTCTCATACCCAAAATTTCCAACAAAAATGTAGTGGACACGGCTTATCGAGATATTTGAAATGTCAGCCAAATCCCTACCTGCAATTCGCCATCTTTGAGTAATGCATTATGATTTTTTGTCACAATCTCCTAGTCGGTCGACTTAGTGGGACACTCTGAGCGTTCATCATATTCAATGGATGTTCAACCACGTTTAAATTCTGCAGCCCACCTTTTAACCGTGAAAAACGAAGGGGAAGAATCCTTTAATGTGGTATCTAACTGATTTTGTATTTCTGTCTGTAAGGATTAAACGCTTCAAAATGAAGTACTTTATCACAATAAGCTCACGTCACAAGTTTATCCATTTTGTATAAAGTTTTAACTGTAGTTTGTTTACACGATCATAAACAAATAACTACACTTATGAGGACGAAACTTTACAGCGCGCCATTTAAAGAAGATACTTAACAACTTGACTATCATCACGACATCTCTGAGCAAGGCCAAGAACTTTTAGAACACCCCTTATATATTGCACAGCTTACTAACCTAATTTACATATTTCAATATAATTACATAATCGTAATTAGCTTTTGAAATAAACGCCAAACAACTGATATTGCGTTTCACGTTGTCGTTACCTTCAAAGTGAAATTACAGAAGTAATTGAGACAGCAATGATTCTCTTAAAATATTTTCCCTTCTTGATCTCAAAACGCATCAGAATATGCAACAGTGGCATCAGTGGTGTCTTCATTATCATCCAAATTGAAAATATGACTTTGCTTTCACAACAGAATGATAACGGCAATGAAAAAGGTTTATATGAACTTACTGCATGTTCACTTGCCAGCTCATACTTTGCAACAAACAGAACTCAATCCAGGAAGTAAACAAACTTATATTGGCAAAGAAACAGTTTTAAAAACTCCCCCTGGTGCACAATACTTTAAGCAGTAGCTACTTGTATATTTGTCCCCAAAATCTGTGATTACTTTTACAAGATTGGCAACCTGGGTTAAAGATATTGTTTTCTTCAGTAAGCACTTTCAAGCTGTGAAGAATTTTTCTTCTAACTGCAGAGTTTGTGAGTAAATCCTTGTCGGTATAGAGCCGCTCCAAATGCTCAATTCAATTTAATACATCAAATGTAATTTTAGACTTTCCAACCTTATTAAGAAACCCGAAACTTCAGGAAGCCTTGAGAACAACGGAAAATGCAGTTCAGAAGGTTAGAGAGGAGGAAGGTACAGTTTTCACTAAAATGTAAGCTGTACTGGAAATTAATCCCGGATACTCTAATTTTATTTACTTGTTGCATATTTTTTGGCGAAGCTATAGAACTCCCAAAGAAAATCATTACTAACACAGTTTCTCTGAATATGAATGAATTTTATTCAACAAATAACATTAAAATTAGATTTACATTTTCCCCATATTTTTATAACTAGTTTCATAACTTCAAAATTCATAGCAGTCAAAAATTATACATTTTTAATTATCATTTAGTTTTGATAATTTAACTGATTACTAAGCCTTTGTCTTAGGCTCATCAGTTGTTTCCTCCTGGAATATCTGGAAGACTTGAGTTCAACTATTCTATTAAAATAAAAGTTTATTACAAATTTTGCATGTAATAAACAAAAATAATGTCACCATAATTGTATTAGTATGAAGCTAGCTCTCGTAAACAAAATTAATAGTATTTTTTTTCTTTCTCTCAATTTCTAATTTGCATGTAAATTCAGTAAAGTATTTTTACATATAACTAAAGCCAATGTCATACAATTTCACAAACAAGTAAATATATTAAAACCAAAGTACACAAATTTCCTCTCCGTGTTCTCAGTTCATGTAAACGTACTGCTGTTAATAAACTTTTAAATTTCCCACTTGCTCACCCTGAGTTGCATTTCTTCCGTACCCCATTAGAGTTAACCCCAGGTTGATTATGTATGGGCATTCACTCCTAAATAGTGCAATTGTCACCATTGTTGTTTCCATTTGTCTTACCCGCCATATATAACCATTTCTTTTCCTCATCTTGCCTTTTTTCCCAGTTCCTAAATATTTCCGGATTATTTTAAATTTAAATTCTTCTGACTCTTATTTCATTTGGTAAGTTTTCCCACTTTCGTAATAGGAACTGTTCCCTCCAAAACTTGGTTTGCTTACATTCTAGTGCACAATGGCAAGTACTATCTGGTTCTATATCCCCTTAATAAATCTATTTTTTATTCCACTTAAAATATTACTCTTGTTCTAAACCAGTCAGTCCTTCCCTTCCAACCTTATCGTAGATTTCAATATATTTTTCTCTTTTTCACACATTTTTAGTGTGATATTTAATTTCAGAGATTTTTGGAAATAAAATTGCCCGTATTTCCTGTTTTTAATATCCTCAATTCTTACTGTTATCTCTTTCCAAATCCTTGTCCCAATCTTTCTCCCTCGTACAGTATTGATCCCATGCTCACTTCTTGTAAAATATTCCTCTGAATAAGTGCGATCTTTCTCTTTGTACAAATATATAATGCGCATGACACCTGCACATTACAAAAGTAATTATTAATTAATTATCACTTTTAATGATTGACACTTTTCTTTAAGCATTTTTGAATTCATTCCGATAGCAGAAATGATTAGCTGATTACCGATTATTTTGAAATTAAACGTACAAAGTGTCAGCTTCACTAGCTATAACTTGAGGAAAATTAAAATAATTAATATAGTTATTATGTATACATCTATATAAAACAACAAGAACTAGAGTTCCCGTGTAAAGGAACCTCAAACCTGAAAGAAGAGGCCTCTGAGCAAATTTATCGGTCGTTTCAGGCCCTGAATAGAATGGGACGCTGATGACCTTAAAGAGGTTCGTAAATAAAAACAAACCAACAAAAAACTAGAAAAGTAAAAATAGGTAAAATGCTTAAATATTCACATAAGTTTTGCTGTATTTCGAACAACTCGCATTTTTCTTCATAGAAGATCCTTATACTTCTCCTGCTAGTATAAGTGCGTTGTTAATTTATCTTCTGTACCGATTTCTGATGCCGATGCATTGCTTTTGCAAAACGTATTATCATTTGCCTTAACTCCTAAAATTAACCGTCTTAAAACGTAATTTCCATTACGTAAAAATTGGCCGGAATTTAAGATGGCTTAAGACTATTTAAGACTATTGGCAAATTAAATCTATTCATCCTACGCCAAAAGTCGCTCTTGTCTTCTCAAGTTTCGTCCTCCCTCCAAACTTGGGCCTTCTTTTTTACCTTCTAGCCTTCCTTTGGAAATGTTTGTTAACTAATTTTAAATTTAGCGATCCAAAATTTCTAGACAAGATCATCCCGAAAGACAATTTCGTGGAGAAATCAGCACTAAAAACTATCTAAAAATCCTAATGTAATTATTCTCTGGGCTGATAAAGGATCCTTAGTAATAGTGCAAGACATTTCCTCATACAATATGACACGAGTTTGTCCATTGTTTGAAATGTCGCTTATTATGAACTACGTCTTCCAACCCTACAGTACCGCCACGGTTGGCCGAGGTCGTTAAGACACGGACTCGTGAGCAAGAGGTC
This sequence comes from Metallyticus violacea, assembly GCA_030762175.1. Lineage (NCBI taxonomy): Eukaryota > Metazoa > Arthropoda > Insecta > Mantodea > Metallyticidae > Metallyticus > Metallyticus violacea. The sequence continues at coordinate 62,134,490 of CM060840.1, forward strand.
TGGGTTCGAATACCGCCAGGACCGTCCTCTCTGACTGAGGTTTTTTCCAGGTTTTCCTCAGTCCTCATAAGTGACAAATGCCGAGGAGGTACCCTAAACTTAGACCTGGAACGCTTCCTTCCTTAAAAAATATCCTTTCCCAATATATTATTTCATTTATCATCAGTGTCCACCAACTGTGGTGCCTCTGTAGCAAAAACGGGCGTTAAACACCATTAAAAATTGTGATTCTGCTCTTTCGTTCAGTGGGGCCCAATAGAACAGGGAGAGGAATTTAATGGTATAAATGAGCATGCGATGGGACATAATATATATATAACATAAAAGAAAAATATTGTAACACCATTAACACTGTAACTAAATTAACAATAATTAGAAAAGCAGAAAAGGATAAAACAAGAAGATAAAGTCACACTTGTAATTGCTATATTTTGAATTACTAGAGTTCTTCTATGGCAAGAAGACAAGACATTACCTTGGGTAGGTGTCATAGTTTAAGAAGTATTAAACAACAAAGGCTTAACAATAACAATAAAGTGTGCTAAAACACACAAAGAAAGCAACAATTAAAATAAAATGAATAATAGATAAATAGTAAAGAAGTTAAAAGCAAATTTAAATTAATAACCCAAGTTAAAAGCAATGCCAGAGGTACAAACTATATAAATGAAAAATAATATAACACTATTAACAATGTAAATAAAATAATAATAATTAGAAAAGCAGAAAAGGACAAAACACTGAGAAAAAGTCACAGATTTGTAATCGCTATATGTCCAACTGCCAGATTTTTTTTTATTTGGTTTATTTACGGAGGCTCTAACATCTCAGGTCATCAGCGTCCCATTCTATACAAGGCGTGAAATGGCCGACAAATTTTACTCAGAGGCCTCTTCTTTCAGGCTTGAGGTTCTTTGTCGTGCCGTAAATGTACGACACGGGACCCACGGCTTTACTTCCCTTCCGAAGGAAGCCATACTTGGATTTTTACGCCCGAAAAAAATCCATCGGTCCTGGCCGGGATCGATCTTGGCCAACGCGATCTTGGCCAACTACTAGAGTTCTTCTATGGCAAAAAGACTTGTCTACTTGCGTAGTTTATCAAGTAAGTCCAAATTTTATTGCGTCCTTTGGTGTTTTCGCGTTTGATAGACTGGGCTATTTTGGATATTAACTAACTTGCAGACGAGTACTACGATCTGCTTAACTGAGTCGAACTAAAATGACTGAATTGAGTAAGTCAACTGAGCGCTTAAAACTGAGTTACGCGTCTGGCTTGACCGCGAACTGAGTGATGCTTGCGTAGAATTGTTTACTGAAAACTGCATATCCCAGCAGGTGAGTTGAAGAGCTCACTGCCGAGCGCTGAGTGATTGTTTAAGCCTGTGTATCCCAGCGAGACATATTATGTTAAATTCGAATCGAAAATCGTTGGCTAGGAGACGCCGAAAAAGGATGCGAGTTCTCGAGCCTTTCTTTAAAAGTTCATTTTCATTGGCTGGTTCAATGTTATCTACCTCACGTTCCATTCGCTATATTTGAACGTATTTAAGACGTATATTATCATTGGATACTTAAAGATCTAATGGCCCACCAGCCAGTAGGGGTCAGCACCCCCCCCCCCCCCAGATCGTTTAAAAGTCCTTCAGCAACCCTGTAAAAGAAAGCTTGTCCCTTTAAAACTACAGAATGGGGTCATGCACTCGACAGTCATAAAAGATTTCAAAATGTTTTATGATGCTGTTGACATGTCCAGGTACTACCATGGAAGACACCAAAGAAAGTTTATATTTACAATTCCTATGTTGTTACAGCTAATGAAGCAAACATATGTAATATTTATATTATTAACTGCAATGCCAAGATATTATACGGCTGCTTAAATATACTTGATGATTATATTTTAGTGGGGGCGAATGGGAAGAACTATTACATAATCCAATTGTATATTTTCTCCCTAAAAGCCGGGGCCACCCTGATTCCCCCACCGAATGCATTTCTGCCCCAGTAGATTTTTGGTTACGCCATTTGTTACGTCTGGGTTATCTTTATTAAAGATTCATACCTATTTTCGAATATGCTTAAGAAAGTTGACCCTTTGGCACATTCTAATGCACTTCCGGCCACTATAGATCTGACTTCACATTGTACTAACATTCCCCATGATGAGGCATAAAAAGTTGTTAGACATTTCTTGGAATCTCGAGCACCTCCTCATACCCCAGCCACAGATTTCGTTTGTCATCTCGCTTATCTGGTTCTCACTCGCATTGCATTTAGCTTTGATAATTAATAAATATATCTACAGTTTTTGGAACTTTTGAGACCAGTGATAAGAGAAAAATACATGTCTTTATTCCGTATATAAAAGAAACCTTTTGAGAATAAACTTAAGTAGAAATTAGAAAAATAGTTTATAAGTAAAGCATACCAGGAAATATATCCTTTTGCAGACCAAGTATTTTTAACTAGTGTAGTTATTGGACTATTTAAAACTTGTATGTTAATTTCCTTAAGTGTACGTTAGCTTTGGAAATGTTTAAAGAACGCGATTAAGGTACATGTGAACTTCACCACAGGTAAATGACATTACAGAACGTGCATCCTGTTGCAACAATGCAAAATATGTGTTGTCTAGCAGCGGCTGCTTCTAATGATAGGGAGAGGTTTATTGTAGCAGGAATTGCGTTTCGGCATTTCTTTCCCTCCCTTTCTCTGTCTTGTTTTTCTTTCAGCGACTATCAGGGTTTCCCGTTCCAGGCGACAGAAGTGTTCGTATTTCTAAACGTCTAGGCAAAGCCAAGTATAACGGGACAGCCAGGCCCAAATGAGGAATAAACGAGTACAGAGCAACACGCCACACTGGTTTTACTGCATTAAACAACTGCTGGCGGCATCTTAATGAAATGACAAGTTTCTACGTTGACAGAGAATCCAATTCATACACTAATCAATAGGAAAAGCAGATCTAATGTTAGTGCCGCTTAAGTCCATATCCCTCGATACCGTTACTGCACTAATAAGTCGCTACTACTCTAACAAGTGAGAGTTATACATTGCGGAACAGACCAGGAAAAGGAAAAAAAGTCACCACTAGCAGTAAGCTGTGTAGGTTTTATGCGTCATCTGTCTGTAGTGTGTGCTATAGTTCAAAGGCTTTAAGTAAATAAAACGAACAACGCTCCTTTGAATGGTTTCTACACGCGGATCAGTTAGACCTCGTTAACCTCTGCCAACTTCTGCACCTTGTGGAGCCAAAGGCGGGTTCCGTTCCGCCCATGATGAGAATGAAAAACATTTTAACAGTTTAATGTGGAATCCGAGTCACAGGTTAGTCCTGCCTCGCCAAACAGGCCTTGAAGGTATGAATATAAATTACTAAGCTCTTTAAATACTTTCAAACTTACAAACTACACATCATTTAACTCTGCATAAAGGGGCTGATTTCTTTTAACATGTTTGGTGCAGTCGGCTGCGAGACCAATAATATTAATTTTAGTTTATACAGCGAGGATTTTTTTTAATTACGGGCTGTCAGAGCGCGGCTGCATATTGCGTATCAAGGCCGTACAATGCATGTACATTAGCAGTTTATAGTTAATTCGATTTTGTCAGCGAGTGAATGCGCGTTGCTATGTTATTCGGTGCTTTCATTGTATGAAGAGTGTTCTTCTTTAGTTATGCCACTACATAAATGAAGAGTGGAAATATTCAAACATTCTAAGTGTCATTTTTAAATTTAATCGTTTTATTTCAAAAGTACGTACTATGTGCCCAGATGCTTCTCCTAGTCGTGATATAAGTGCCTATACACAGATGAAGTAGTTCAAATACTCATTAACAGATAGTACAGTTCTAAATGTCAAGCTATTCTGCCATCTGGTGTTCCAAGTGCCATGCTGTGATAATATTAGTTTATAAATATACAGAACTATTAAGTAAAAGGTCATAGCTTTTAGAGTAGTGATAGAGTTTTTACTATTATAGAGAATAGAAGATTGGTAAGTAAGGCCTCCATTTCCCAAGATTTATATAGGATTGTACGAGTATATTAAGCTAAAGCTAAAAGTCCTTTAATTTTATGAATGTTGCTGATTCGCTGTTAAAATAAAATAAGTGCAACATTTCAAAATTCACAATGCTTAAATGATCTCGATCTTATCCATCTCAAATAGTTATTAAAAAACTTACCATCAGAAAAGTGGAGGGTTTTTGAAGTGTTAAAGGGAGAAAAAACAATGGTTGATATACAGTAGGCTGTGTTTCGTCTGAAAGATCAACCCCGTTTATCAACTGAAAAAAAGACAGACCTCTGGTCCGTGTTGCCATTCCTTCCTGAAGAGCACAGAGAGTTTTATGAAACATCAATTTTAACCCCTGTGAAAGGAATGAAAAATTAAACTCTTCCTGTCAGTTATGAGAATAAAATATTCGTGTATATGTTTCATAATACATTTTTGTAATTTTGTCCTTAATAACATTATACCGAGTGAACAATCCTTCACGCAACCGGTTTTGCGGTGTGTGGTCGGCCGGCGAGGCTGGCTGCTGTGTCTGTGATGTGCCTCTTGCGCAAGATTTCAATTCACACTGAAGCCTCGCTCAGTGGAGGGGAAATATACCCCCACCTCCGCCAACATAGCGCTGCCGGCCGATCCTGCGGTTGCATTAAGCATTGCTCATTCTATAGTATATGTTCCTATTAATCATTAATGTTATTTTTGTAATTATTTCCCTCTAAATTCTGAAATGAAATATAACAAAAGTATGAAAGGCACTTATAACTGATGCTTTCATCATATGGCATATAGAACCTGCTTATTGTTATTATGTTTTTCCCTCCCTGACCATTGTATTTTTGGCAACGATTTGTTATACAAAATAACTTTTGTAGTAAAAAATGCCTTCATAATGATTTTGAGTGTAATAAGTTATATGCTAACAGAGATATCGGTTATATGCTTATCCTATAAAATTTAGAAAATGACACTTTATTATGTTTGACATTTCTACTCTTAAAATATAGCCTAGAAGAACGGATGTTATTAACAATACATACATATTCTTGCAGAGAAGGGGTAGGGCGATTCGCAAGAAAATGTCCTGGCAATCCTGTAGAGAGATTGTTGGCTAATTTGTTAAAAAGTTAGGAGAGACAGGATATCTTAATGACAAGAAACGTGTTCGGAACCGCCGTGTTCTTCCGGATGAAAAATTGGATGAAATTTCCTACACAAATGCTGACATACATCAATTTCAAAAATTCTTATAACACAACTTAGTGCTTATTATCATATTATATATAGTATACTTTCATTATTTTCATTTAAGATATAAATACTAACATAAAAATACAAACGTTATGCAAGGCAACTCCCTTTTCCCGACTGCACTTCCCCTGTGCACAACCGCGCTCAGGCGGTTCGTAACTCAAATATCCTCACAGTACATTTGTATAAAGTGTTTTAATTACGTAAAATAATTTTTCCTGAAAATTTAATTTATTTAGGGTTGTTTACCAAAATTTAAATCAATTTATTACAAAAACCGTATAATTAAAATTTATAAGCCACACTATAACAATAAAATAATTAGAACAAATATTACATTATTATGCCTATAACATACAGGCAACTCTTACGTAAGGCTAAGTACAGAAATTAAATTCTTCTGAATAATGTTTTAGTAGTCTGCACAACAGAATCAGATTCTCGTTCACAATCTTTGCACAGAACTGTTTTCCAGACATAACGTCTTATTTTCTGCAGTGATATTTCTGCCTGTTTTCCATATCTTCAAATTTAAGATGAGATAGCAGAAAGAAAATCGCTGATGAAACATAAATAGCCGAAACATTTCTGGAGAGTTTCCTTTAGCTGAGAATACCTCTAATTCATTTATATTATTAAATTTCTTTATCCCACTCAAGTTCACAAAGTAAATGTACGTTTTTCTAAAGTGTTAAATTTAAAACACTAATCCACAGGAATAGAATAAACAATTTTTTAAAAACCTAATAATCGAAAAAAGTAAATAAATAAAATAAAATTCAGTTTAACTATGCTATTTTAAGAACTATGCAAGTGCTTCCTCTTTTATTTTTTCTTCTTCTTATTTTGTAAAGACTTTAGCCTGTTCTATACAAAATTGATTCTCTCCTGCATCGTTTAGGTTTTCAAAAGTTTATCTTTCATCTTGACATTCTATTTCTAGCAAATTTCTCCAGATTTTCAAAAACTAGCCTTCCAATATGATCATTCTCTTTTCTTCCTATTACCTATAAAAGCTATATCACACAATTCCTTGATATCACTGCCGTTTATCCTTTATATGTTATTCTTACAGCGACTTTCGTTAGTACGTTAATTTCTATGATTAAAGAACTGCTCTGGTTTTCGATGCAATTGTTTTATCTATTATTTTACTTGTCTTTGTTTTTAAATTGTACGTTACTAAGGTACCAGCTAGCATGGTTATTTTTATTTTATGTTTGTAAAAATAATTACTTGTCAATTATTAAAGTTCATGTTTTCCTGTAAAAAGTGCTACTACAAAGTATTTGTTTTTTAACTGCTACCATAGTATTTATTTTTAATTTGGTTGATATATGAAATGAAATGATAAATTCATAAAGGATTTTTTAAGGAAGGAAACGTTCCAGGCATAAGTTTAGGGTACCTCCCCGGCATTTGCCAGTCATGAGGACTGAGGAAAATGTGGAAAAAACCCAGTCAGGAGGACAGTCCTAGTGGGATTTGAATCCCAGACTTCCCGTTCACTAGTCCGCGCCTTAACGACCTCGGCCACCAGTGGCGGCAGATTTAATGGAGAATTATAAGAATTTCATTTCTGTATTTTCTCCTGCTTTTACTTCTGTTCTCTTCTTTCAGATCTGCCATGCTCCTTTTTACTCTACTTTCTTAAACTTTAATTTTATTCTTTGCAATTCAGCATTCCATCTTATCGCTGTGTTTCTGCTGTTTTCGTTCTTTTCATAAATTCAGGTTATATACGACTTCTATTTCAATTAAAATAATAACATTATTTTACAATTCCATCATATTCTTAATAGTAGTATTTCTCTTCTTCTCTTCTAGATTTTTCAGACAGCTATCTTCCAAAAATCCTTTCTTTGAGTAATAATTGTTTGCCTCTTTTATTACATCAGCATTTTTGCTCTATATATCGTATCAACTACTTATCTGATGACCGACGCGGCACGGGGACTGCATCGGCCGATAAGCAATAGCTCACGGTTAGTAGAGCTACACTAGGATAGGGAATGCCGGGCATAGTAGCCCAAGAGTGGATGGCAGAAACGCTGGAGTGACATGTGCTGCTTCTTTCAAGAAGCACTAAGAATTAAGACCAACGTAGCAGCTCGATAAACTCTGCCCTCCCTGATTTGCATTGCCTAGCCGGCTTTGAGCAATGGCTTAGCGGTCGAGTAGTGCCCCACTGCCGCATTGATTATTAGATAGCTGGATTACATTTTGGGAAAATTGATTATTATATTAAAATCTAAATAAAATATGCAAATACACTTAGCAAAATTAAAAAATTAGGTTATATCAAATATCTCAAATTGTTTTTCATAATAATTAATCTAAAAAGTACATTATATGCTTACATTAAAATACATTTGACTAAAGAAAGGATATTGATATTCAAGGCTGGATGTGCTCATACGCTGGACAGGAAAATAGCAAAAATTAGAAGAAAAAAAAGTTTTGCTATAAATCTGGGGAGCTGAAACAGATCAAGACCAAGACAAAAATAAGACTATGAACAGAATGGACTATGAACCAAAGTCAAAAAGCGAAGATCGAGGGAAAGAAGAAAAAAGGACTTTCAGGACCGCAGTGCTCTGGTGTGACCTTCATTTTACATCGTGATTCACTATTTCAGTTATTGGGATTGTTTACAGGATTAATGGATTTATACCTTCGACGATTTATAAAAAGGATTTTTTAAAAATGACAAATTTGCTGAATTAAAATTCACACATGAAATAAAACTATGTCTACCTCACGTCTGCAGAGAGGGACGATGTGTTTGCGTCGTTGGTCGTGTGTGTTGCTGTGTGATTAATATCTGACGTGACTGAGCGCTGACCGCGACCCCAAGTTTGACCCCGGTCTCGGGTCACCATGCCCCATCTCTTTCTCTTTAATCTCTGATCAAAACATCGATCTTTACCCTCGACTCTTCTTTGCTGACCAAACACGACGGACACCCCCAACTGTTCTACTACAAAGAAAACTGCAGTCAGATCACGACCTTCGCTACAACAGCTTCTGTGAGATATATCTATTGTGAAAAACTCTGCGTTTTTTTTTTCACCTAAAATGAGCAAAATCGGAAATTTAGAACATGGTTTGATGTCCTGTGCACAATTTTATAATGGACATCGGAACAGTATCCGCTTGTTTTGAAAAACTATTAAAAAAAAAAAAAAAGTTTAAAACATCGATGAAGATAATATCACAGAGTATAAAAATGGATTACACATGTATGTAAAATATATATTCTATATTTAACTGTTTAACATCGACATTAAATTTTAAACCACAATCATCATTAGATAAAATGTTTTATAATTGTAGATATATTTTCATATGAACTCTCATACAAAAATATAAAAAAGCTACTACAAAGCATAAACCGAGAATAATCTCAAGATTTAATACTAAAAAGAGAGGGTAAAAAACAGAATAACTTATGTAAATCAGAAAAAAAAAACATAAGTGTAAAACAAATGTACGGAAGAATAAAATCAAAAAGTCAATAGTATTTAAAGTATGTAAATGAAAGTATTAAGGCACATTAAAAAGAACTAAAGTTATAAGGTTTATTCATCAATCGAATTAAACATATATTTTTATGCTCAGTTAATTTACAGGTGCCTATAGCTCTGTGGTTAATAGGATACAAGAAGTGTTTTAATATGTGTTTTATCACTATCTATATTTTATAGATAGTGATAAAGAAAGTACATAAGTTATATAAGATAAATTGAAGACAATGAAGAACAACAAAGACACCACGAAACTTTAATGCTGCTGATAGTCAATAATTGATTTAAAAAAATAATGTTATATACAGTGTGTAACAGGACCTCACCGACAAATTTACACTTTTACTTTTATTGGTCAACCAGTCGCTACTCGAGTAACGCACATGATACACTTAACATGTACCCAAAGAAAAAACCGACTAGCCACGCAACAGGTCCCGGTCTTTCTATCCAATGTTCTTCGAAATCTGCAGTTAAATGTACGCGCCCAGGCTGTGGGTCTCCATCATGCTGGAACTATATGTTCCTGCACACAGCAAGTGGTACATACATACATGTCCATTAGGTTTGGAAGGGGATTCTGCATTAACACAGTACAACAACTGCTTACGACTGCAATGTGACGTGGAAGACGGACTGGGTGCATATAACGCAAACAAACGACTGCTACAGCAATGATAATGACTTATGACGCGCAAATTATGAGTGGAATACGCTTCTGAAACCGATGCATAACTCATGTGGGAGGTGTCAGCGTCAGGTGTATGTTCCTTAACAAAAAGTATTCTCTCTCTGTGGCCTGTCGTTCCTCAAAGTGTGTTGGTGAGGTTCTGTTACACTCTAAATAGTGACACTAAGAAATAAATGTGTATTATTTTTTATGATCTGAGTAAACCTGCCTATGTCACTTGTTCTTTTCAGATTGGTTTGGATCTATTGCCGTATCTCTAATACTACATGTCTGCATTCAACTGCTGAGCCCGTGATCAATCTCTAATGAAAACATATTACCTGGAAACCATTTTCTCCAGAGTTTTCTCTTACTATAATTATTGCTGTACCCACAGGTATTAAAATCTTTAGATGACTTGCCACACACAATTTACGAATCTAAAATAATTTATAGAGCTCCTACACTCTGAGCTTTAGGATTTATTTTTCTGTTGGGTCTGTTCGACCTTTAAAATCTTACATGATCTGAGTTAAGGCAAGGTAATATCTTAACCTCTAAGGACTCCGGAATAACTTGAATCAACAGTTCATTCATTCAATTCATCAGTTGGCGGGATGCAAACCCTTACCACAAAGAATGTTTTCAGAGTTAAGTATAAAAATATACTTATGTGAGATATGAAATACAAAATGAAAAAATGTAGTATTATAGAGATTAATGTGAAAGGAGAAAAAAAATAAGTTATGATATAATGCATGAAGGAATTGCACAAAGTCCCTGGATATATTTCATTAATTATGTAAATCTTAAGATGAAAAGCAATCCCTCATTCTTATACACAGAAGTGCGTCTACTCGAGAGCAGCAAGTTCCTTTCTAAGGCTCGCTGCAAGCATCTGATATATTTAAAGTGCCAAGGCATTCATTCCATTTCTTTATTTGCCCAAAGTATTGGCATGGTCAACACAAGTATAAAATGTAAAATAAATTTGTCAAAAACATTTTAAATATAAAGTGATTTTCAAGTCTTAATATAAATAGGTTTATTTTTATGCATTCTGCACAAAATTCAAATACTTATTTTATATATAGGGTGAATCCGACCTCCACTGACAAACTTTCAGAAATTATTCAAGAATGTTTTCTGTGTGTATTGATATAAGGAACCCATGGTCTCCGGTGGCTCATTGCTTTAGTTTTGTTTAACTGAACTACTTTTGCATCTGCTTACTCGGAATAGTTTTGTTTCCAAACAAAACACAACCGACTCACTGAATGAAGCAATATACAAAACGTTTCTTCAACATGTTCTCCCACATTTTCTGGAAGTAGTCCACTGATAATTCGCAGGTGTATGTGATTTCAACATGATGGGGCGCCAGCACATTTTGCAGTGAATGTTAGGGAATATCTTGATGAACATCACCTGGAATGCTAGAGCGTGTGTGACAGTCCATGAGGCGTCGCTGTGAACATTGTCATGATCATGGTGGTCGACATTTTGAACATTTACTTTAAACAGTGTAACAGTGTAATTTGGTTTTTTTTCATGTCTTTTTTTTTTTTTTTTTTTTTGTAATGTGTGGTCATCATTAAATGTAAATAATTGAAATTGTCAGAAGATGATGAGTAATTGATTAATTGGTGGCGGATCGTAATGTAAACATGCACTACAGCAGTCAAATGTTGTGTTTTGTTGGGAAACAATCATGTTCTGAGTAAGCAGATACAAAGGTGGTTGAGTTATTACAAAACGAAAACAATGAAATTACCTGATAATGAGCCACCGGAGATCATGGGTTTCTTATATCAAAACACTCAGAAAACATCCCTGAACAATTTGTGAAAGTTGTATATATGCAGAGTGAATCCGAACTCTACCGACAAACTTTCACAAATTGTTCAGGGATGTTTTCTGAGTGTTTTGATATAAGGAACGCATTACTACGAATATTTTATATATATATTATTAAGTAATTTTTAATATCTCTTAGTTTTAAGATATTCCAATTTTTATTTTTATGCCATTTAGCAGTAGATTATGAAATGTTTTTCTATTAATTTTATTCTCCTGTTGTACAATGACCCATTTAGAGAAGCTTGGAAATAGTTATATCTGTTTTATAGTGTCATGTGTATGTACTCGTATGTTGGCATTCACTTTTACTTTCTTTGTAGTAAGTAAGAATTTGATATATCCACACACACACACGCACACACACACACACCCGCATAATGGTGGAAAAGTTAATATTTTTAATTCCCTAAAGGTATTCCTGCATGAGTCTGATAATTTAAAAATTTTACTTACTCTTGTTGCTTTCTTTTGTAGTGTAGGTATATGTTTCATTTCACTTTTGCTGGTATTTCCCCACAGAATTATATCATAATTTAGGTGGGAGCTGAATAGTGCATTGTACACTTGCTGTACAGAATTCACACATAATCTGTTCCACTTTTCTAACCACATAAATTTCTCTGTTTAATTGTTTACTTTATTTCATTTACGTGTGTGTTTTGTATTTAATACTGTTACATCCTGTACTGTTACACCCTGTACTGTTACACCCTGTACCTCTCAGCTTAAATTACATTCATACAGTTTTTACAATATTTAAATCCAATCAATACTTTTTAGATACACTTGCACCTTTTCATTCGATGATTTACTTTCTGAGTTACACCCTATACTGTTGCATCTGGTAATAGCAGACAGACGATGTCATGTATTCCACGAAATAGTGAACATCACTTGAATCGTGTATAATAGGCCCAGAAGTGGTGATGATGATGATGATGATGATGATGATGATGATGATGATGATGCCTGTTCATATGATATTGGAGCCTCACAGATGTGCGCTATGGTGTGCTCCATTTTCAAGCGCACATTGGAATTCTGTTGCACCATATTGCGCTAGATGATGACGGTGACGATGAGCATTTGGCGAAATAAATAAGTGCTTGGAGAAAAACAACCAAATGGTGCTGCATTCAACAGTAACCCCAGTTATAGGGGCTGGAATCGAACTTCGATTTCCTTGGTGGAATTCAAAAGATCTAGCTACACTGATTCGGCACCACTCTATATCTGGAAATGTTTACACACGTCTGTGTTTCAGCACCGGGCTTCTCTTTTAGCATAAGAAAAGAAAATGTAATTGCGTTTCGAGAGTTCGTGCATAAAAGTATTTTGAACATAGAACGTGTCAAGTTTTGCATTATACAGTATAGAAATTGTAGCACAAGAAATGTTTATCATATTTTGAAATGCATTCTAAAGCACTCATAGAAAAAAAATCAGTTAATGCTATGAAAAGATGTACTCTGTAAAGTAATTTGTAAATAAACAATGTTTTTTCCTTTAGTAACACATCAACTATATTTTGCCAATTATATGTCATGCAGCGCTTCGTCATGACATATAATTGGCAAAATATAGTTGATGTATTATTAAAGGAAAAACACATTGTTTATTTACAAATTACTTTACAGAGGAATGCGCCACATTATACAGGTATTCCTTTTGAGCAGATTTGTATTTTTATTCATCACAAGACAGCAATAATTTGAAATTATTTTGGAAAGTATTATATTCTTATACATTCATAATACAATCCATGTTGATAAAAAGATAAATCAATCTAGAATTGACATGTTTTTGCACATTTTTCCTAAACTATTCTTGATTTTTAAACATAGAAACTCATAATAGAAAATACATATTCACAAGGAAATGCCAAAACATTTATTTATTGAATTAGGCTCTTGCATAAAATTCCGTTGTTAGCATTACAAATTATTCGAATTTCCTCTTTTATATTATAAAATCTTGCTTGTTTCAACACCATCCCCTTAAAACCTTAATCCACATTTCATACTTTAATATAAACAATCACAATAAACTATTTTAGTGTAAATCTGGAGCTGAAACGAGATTTGAGATCGTAGATAGCATATATATTCTACATGTACTTCTAATTTACATAAATATCAACTTGGAGATCTAGAAACTTGACATCTGTGGGCTGTTCTAATAGTTTATTTTTGATTTCTTAATTTAAAATGAGATCTGGCGAGTTGTGTGCCAGATTTATTAATATGTAATTACAATTTGTAAGCTGTAAGCCAGTCACATACACATTTGAGCACGTAATTCAGTTTTGATGGTGGATAATTAAGATTTTTGTTGAAAACTAGGACACTGGTATCATGGAAGTCTTAAAAATGCAAAACAAAACCTTCAATTCCACAATATAATGAAGAAATGGAGTGTTGTGGCTTTGCTCCAGTAAAATAAGAGAATGTGCAGGCAGAAAGAGTAATAACATGGAAACCATCTAGAGGAAGAAGCAAGGGGGTTTCTGCATGTAACGCAATATGCTTATTAATGCCAGAAAATTGAAGAATAGTAAGATAAGAATAAAATAAATACACAAATAAATTGACAATATCCAGAAGATATGTACTGCTAGTATTTACCAATAACAATCATTTTATAAATAAAGGATACTAAAGAACGACAAAGTAATAATAATAAACATCAACGAACTATATTTTTCAAGCATTTTTGTAAAAAAAAAAAAAAATAACAAAATACATTCGAATTAAAGTAAATTACTTTGGGCAGCTGAAGAAAGAAATTGCTGCAAAAGTACCCATCGTCATCTCAGCCACTTGTATTTGAATTCGAATTCAAATTGCCAACCACTCTGCATCAACTTCGCACGATGCGAATCACAACAAAACATGCAGAATTGCATATATTTGTCATTATTTATACTCATTTGTAAACATTTTGGGTGTGATAGCTTCGAAAGTTGTACATTTTAAGCACTGTAATATAATAATAAAAGTAATAATAATAGTAATAATAATAATAATAATAATAATAATAATAATGTCCATAAATTCAGGCATTTATTTTGGTTAAAATAGGCAGCCAATAAGGCACTTAAAATACTGAAAATAGGCAGAAATAGAAGAATAATTAAAAATAGACATTTATTAAAAATGAAAACACAGAGTAATATCACTCATTATTAATGGAAGATACTTAATAATTTCTTTATCACATAAGTAAAGCACTTAACTTGGCAATTTTTCGACTGACCGTTGTACATGATTGGACAAGCATCTACATTGGATTGAGATCAGTAATGAACCATTATGTGTTCTGTGTCATCAGCAAGAGATAGAAATCACCTGTAAAGATGCACATCTTGTATTGTAGGAAGTCACATATTGGGAGGCTATTAGTAAAATGGTTTAAACATTAACTGTAAATCTGTCATTGTAATAATAATAGTAATAATAATAATAATAATAATAATAATAATAATAATAATAAATATAATTCCTAACGACAAACCAAACGTGTCTACCTCAGAAAAATGAACGTTAGTAGGCATCTACCATAAGATTTTAAGCTTTAAACATATTTGCCTCCTGAAAGTATAAGTATAGAGTCAACTAATGCTATTTTAAGTTAATGGAATACACGGTCCAGAAGCTTTTTTAAACAAGTAAAAGTATATAGTATACAGATGATATAGTAAATAATATACTATACTATACTATATACTATATACTATACTATATACTATACTATATACTATAGTAATATAGTAAATAATTTAATAAAATATTGTATATGTCATTTTATTTTAGGTTAGTACAAAAAAATTAACAGTAGGGATGAAAACAAATCGTCACAAGCGCTTCAATATGGAACTACGCGCTTCGATACGAATCAACGTCATAGATATGTTGTGACGTGACGTGTGTTCTTAGCCGGTCAAATGTAAGCCCAAATAATTTGTATAAGCATCTTGCACCTCAATCTAACCACAAGTCACTCGCGGCAGTCGTTTTAAAGTCTTTGTGGCGGTGGAAAGTATTTTGAAAACTATAGTAGGTAGTTTTATAAACGATGCTATACTTGGAGATCCAGTTTTTCCTATTTTTGAGTTGCCAATTTTTCAGTCCCCTTCCAAACATAAATTATCTGCATCCTGTACGTAACATCATTAAGAAGGTCAATAAAGGCGTTAGCTTTGTTCGAGTTTAGCTTCAATTAAATCACTTACATTAATTCTCTGTTGATATGATTTGAGCATTAAAATGTTAAGTAATAGCATATGTGTCAACTTAATTTCGATTCTTTAATCTCGAACAACCATAGTTTTCATCTATTGTATATATTTAAAATCTTTTTTTTTTTTTCTCCTCCTTGGAATATGCGATAATTTTTTGTCCTTTCTTAACATTTTGATTCAATTCTAGATAATTATCTAGATCCATTTCAACAGAAGTATTCGAAATACTTCATAGCTGCACACTTTCAATAAAAAAATGAATAACAATTATATTATTACAGGCCTACGAAATTAAAGTTTATAAAAGTAAAAGTTTTAAATGTATAAGTATATGGTATATTTACGGTATTACTTTTAAACAATGAACATTTCAATTAATTAAACTTTTAAATTCCAGAGAATACTAGGATAAGCGAAACTTAATTCGTTTTTTTATTTTTTTATGTACCTTTTTCTCAATGGGAACATAGGTTTGCATTTATTTAGAGAAAAGTAATTAAAAAAACATTTCTATGATAAACGCTGGATATCTTTATTACGTAAATCATCATAGTAAAATTAGTTATAAGCTAAGCTTTATCAATTGGTATTAGCCAGTAAAGTTGTCCCAATTTGATCTCTTCCTATGTAAAATTACAGGAATTTAAGGTTTAAATATCCTGCTGTAATCTTCAATTATACTAACATTCCACTGAACTGGTATCTTCTTTCCCGCGTCTTGATATACTTACAAAAAACGTTTCCCTTGCTCCTATCTCATGATGTTTACAATTGCTCCAAATCTGTATTCCGAAAGTGCAGTTTTATCACCAAGACTCCAACAAACTTTCAACGACAGGGGATAATTTTTTATTGTTCATTTAACATCAGAGTCTTCTTATGTCTGAACCTTAAAAGTTCCTTCTTTTAGCTTGGCTTTTGGTCAGTGCGTGAACTTTTTGCACAGTTAATTGAAGCAATTTCGAATATACTGCAAAGCGTTAACAAGTTAATTTGAATTTCACTTTTATTTACAAAGTTGTTTGAGATGATGAGTGCGATCGTGGCCGAACAAAACACAGCAGTAAGATCAGCAGGTAAGCCGAATATCCGTAGTCCTGATCCCAGGTGTGACCTGGAATTTTCCAATACGACTCTAGTTCCTAAAACATCTAATGTTCGTGGATTTTTTTAAATTCCCTGCAATTCTCTACGATTTATACTGTTACAAAAAATAACAAATGTTTCTTCTGAACGATGACAGAAACGCCACATACATGCAGAGGAATAAAACTGACACTGCACACGACTGATATTTACGGCCCTGAATGGACCGTGCTGACTGCTGCCGACTAGTATACCGTATAGAGACCGCTGCCAAGTGAATGAAAGGCAAATAATATGGGAAAAATAATTTGTAAAAGCGTCTTTTAGAAATCAGAGCCCAAATAAAGTAGAGCGAATTATAGTATATTGCGATACGAGTGTAGTGTGCACAATAACAGATAACCAGCCAAGCGAGATCCCCCTCCCCTTCCCTTACTTCCGAGAATATGCTATGTACTTCACACTATTTGTACATGATCGTTAATTAGCTAAATGTGTTTTTAATTTTAGATATTGCACGAATCTGTTTCTCAAATAATTTTTTTCTTCGGTAAGAGAGTTTTGAATGTCGTTGATACGGCAATGTAGATGTTTTGTTCTAAGTAGAGACTAAAATTAAGTTTTTGCACAAAGGAAAGAACATGCTTCCAGCTTCCAAAAAGTACAGCTCCATCATTCCATCATCACTTCGGAAAGTAAATAAGACATTTACCTTAAAAAGGATGGCCCATACTATGTATATTAGAGGTGTTCCATAAGTAATTGAACAACAATGCAATTACTTTTGTTTCTATAACAACTATACCATGTGCGGTATTGTCTGCTTATAAGGCATTTAAACAGAAATGGTAAGTAAAGAAAAAAAGATAAGATCGTTAAAAAGGATTTGTTGCCATACCAAGTGTGTTAATCCGATCCGATCTAACCATACTTGCCTCGTAGGCCCAAGTTCGCGGGTTCAGTCCCGGCCTGGATCGATGGATTTTTTCGTGCGTAAAAACCCTAAGTATGGCTTCCTTCGAAAGGGATGTAAAGCCGTGGGTCCCGTGCACTCAAGCCTGAAAAAAGAGGCTTCTGAGCAAAATTTATCGGCCGTTTCACGCCCTGAATTGAATGGGACATTAATAACCTGAGATGTTAAAGAGCGTTAATAAATAAACCAACTCAACAAAATATCGAGTCTGTTAATGCAACAAATAAAAGCTCGATTAACCAAAAACATTAGCACTTAAGCAGCAAAATACACCGTAAATCTTCATCGTTTTTCTATTAAATATTGGGGTTTTCATCGATCTTCCAGCTTATGTTGTTTATTTGTGCTTAAAATTAAATCTTAAATTCATAATTTTCTTTAATAAAAGGCTTTACATTTCTTGCAAAATGTTTAAATAATTTATAATGTGAATTTTGTTACTATTTCTCTGTTAACCGATAATTTAATTTTCTGTTTAAACATGCACATTAACATAATATATAGACACGCCTTAGCAATGGTAAACGTTCCTTGGCGTCTGTGGATACCTTGCTCCGCTGTGTTCATTTTCCATTAATCTCAAAGCTGATCGCTAAAGGAGGAGGTAAGACTTTATTTATTGTATAACCTAAGCCATTTTGACCCCAACCAGGAGTCGAGTTCATGATCGTGAGGCACGTTCGACGTCGACTTGTTACTAATTTGTCTGTCTTCCACGAGACTACTAGCAAGCAGTGGTAGCGAGACTGGGCGTTGCGTATCGCTCTGACAGATTGCTCGTGACATAATCCGTCACAACAAAAATCCCCTTGGTTTTTTTGACTAATTGGACTAAGGGGAGCAAAGATTATCTTCGTTTAAGTTCTTTTGTAAATATTGCTACATCGAGGAGCTCTCAACTCGGTAAAAGCAGCTATTATTTGGGTGGTCTTCATACTAACCTCTACTAACCTAACAACTCCTTGGAGTCTTTGCTAGAGTAGCAACAGCAGTAATACTGCTAAGGGGCCTACTAGGTATAACAATCACAAATTCATTACAAAATAGACTATCTAACAGTCGACTGCACAATTACATGGTTAGATAACTAAAGTCTCGTCCTGTAATACTTTTGTAACCAAATTATTCTCTGTTATTTATAAAAATAATTTCACATCTATTGGCTAATGAATGTAAACTATCTTAGAATTTGTTCTTGCTGAGCAGTAAAGAAATGTATGTTCTAGTCTTCCAACAAACACTGTTACAATTATTTTAAAGTTTGCATGGGATATTCATAAGTCACTTTGAGCATATTCAGTGATATTCACAGTTAAAATACCAGGAAAAATAGAAGAGTGATAAGAATTATGCTTGTCCTTTATTACTTTCTATATGACTTAAAGTTTATGAGCCAACTATCTGTAAATACATGAATAAGTTATTTAAATGATTTACAAGATATTTAAGAGCAATATTACAGGAGTACCTAATGGAAAAGGATAGCACTAATTGAACCACAAGATGTGAGTGATGAAACAGTAACACTAATATAGTTCATGAATCTATGTATTCAATCACGCTGTTTAAATAGGACGACAAATATGCATCTTCCGGAAGATTCAAAGAAAAGTTTACCCAACTGTCTCTAGGAAAAACAATGCAGTTTTGTGAATTTGAATAATGTTTATTCTGAATACAATATTTGTTAGAGAGCACAGAAAATATGTACAGTAATATTTTGTTTCAATAATGAACATGATTATATTGATATATACTTTCCAGAAGTACCAGTTTGATTTAATTCACGTTTAACTTATTTCAAAACTTGCGTCTAGAATTTACAAATGAACTTTTTATCTTATTTCTCACTTTTATATATATATATATATAATAAAAATAAAAAATAAACTATCTCTTGGATACATTTAATTAAAATAACAAGAACTAGAGAGTTAGAAATAGATAAAACACTTAAATAGTCACATAATTTTTGTTACATTTCGAACAACTCGTGTTCTTTTTCAAAGGCAGAAGAGGTTATCGTTGTTTATCTACATTGTTGTGAACAGAAAATTCATTAAACATTTTAATTACTTGTTAGAACTTTTTTTTCCCAAATTACTCTTTTCCCATTCATCTGACATGAGTAAAAATCCTCTCAAATTTTATTTCCAACATTGATTTGTGTGTGTGTATGCACATCATCACATAATTTATTATTTATTTTAATAAAAATGTAATATATGAAAAATTTGACTATTCAATTTCAGTTACCCATACTATAAAAGAAACACACTAAGACTTTCACCATATTTAATTGGGTTGACAAGTATACAATTAGTTTTATATATATAATTAGGTTGGCATGTAATTAGTTTAAATATATTAAATTATGTTAACATGGATTTAATTAGGTTGACATGTTGTTTAATTAAATTGACTTGTTTTAATTAGGTTTAAATGTTTTAATTACGTTTAAATATATTAGTTAATATGCATTTAATTATTTTGACAGATGTTTAATTAGGTTGATATGTTTTAATTAGTTTGATATGTTTTAATTAAGTTGAAGTGTTTTAATTAATTAGATTGACATATATAAAATTAGGTTGATACGTTTTCATTATGTTTAAATTATTTAATTAGGTTGAAATATATTTAATACATGTATTTTATGATTTAATTAAGTTTGACAGGTATATAATTGGTTAACGTGTATTTAATTAAATTGAAATGTATTTAGTTATGTTGACATGTATAATTATAAGTATAAGCTGTAGGTATTACAATTTCATTATTTTATCGCTGCTACCGGATTTAAGCCCAATTGCAAATTCAATAAATACATAAGTTTAATGTTCAATTGAAAAATTATTTTGTGGGAAATTTAATTTCAAAGTTTGCATGATGACTAAATAGAAGTATTGTTTTATCAGGGACATTTAAAAGGCCAACTTTTCCAATATGGCGCCAGTAAATGAAGTTCAAAGTGTAGGATCTTAAACTTTTGGTAATACCTAAGGTAGGGTTTGACAATTAAAAAAAATTACTAAAAATTGTCAATTTTCGTCCATTTCCCGCCTTAAAATCAGCAGATGTTAGTTTACTGTTATGCACTGTTCATCAGTTTAATGAAACTGCCACTTTGGATGAGCGGCAAGATCCGAACACACTCGTGCTCCATGGTGGTTAAAGTGGTGGCTTATGTTCAGCATATTCCTGTATGGAAGCAAAACGTCATGGCCTATGAGATGAACACCTCCAAGATGCCCAGAGAAAACGCTGGATTGAAGGCTTATCGTCGGAGTAACGAACACTTTTCAGCCCCAAGCCTGACAAGGAAGAGGGAACTAAATGTGAAATGAGATAGCATTAAGCTGCATTTCTATCAAAAGAGAATAAAAAAGTTGTCAATTTGTATAAAATCACTTTCTTTGAACCCATACGGAAAACTTGATCACACTTTCTTCAAGAACAGCATTGGAGCTTACAGCAGAATGAGCACCAGCTCGCTTCATTATTGCCAATGCTTGAACGTATGACTTGAAAGTCTCAAGCACTTCTTAAAGCCAGACTTCAGTCACGTGTGCAAAGAGGGGCGAACATTTCGGAAAATAATTGGTGTTATGTGTATACAGTATATGTGATGTCACAAGTAAAACTGGCGTTACATTTTTGAAGCACGCTGTTGTTAATGAACAAAAACTTTGTAACAGAACTTTTGGTCTGACTTGACATAAATATGGGCCCAGATATGCTTCGCTTCTTGCTCATTTGGATAGTTAATGTATCCTTGTTTTCATAGAAGTAGGCTGGTCATTAAGGTCCTACTGAATGATGTTCTCAGGAAGAAAGTTGAAAAGAAAGATGCAAAATGTTATCAATAACACTTGTATCAAGTTTACAAGATGAGTTCTAACAAAAGGTAACTTTTAGAATACTGTTTTAAAAAGGATTTATTATTTTGTATTTTCTTGGTTTTTATAGCTTAATTCACAATGGTTCCATTATAATAAAACATTGTTTGAATTATTATATGATTTATTTATTCTGCATTCATGGACTGGACAATATAGAACGTTCTTTCACAAAAACTAAGTCTTTTTCAGCTCGTTTTCGTGTGAACATTTTTAGTATACTAGTCCTAATGACACATTTTAGTTTGGTTCTTTATTTTAACATCCACATGCAGGTAATTGCACCTGCATATCTTTGGAGTGAATGATATATTTATGTTCAGGGATTGAAAATGAAACAATGCATGAATTATAAAAAAATAATGCTTGTTATTTATTACTAAACGTATTTATGGGTAATTTCGGCTATTTTAAGTTTATAGATTTTGTACGAAGTAAAAAATGAAAGGTAAGAAACTATTTTTGGAAACTTTTTACGGTCAGGTTGTGCCAGAAACCTTAGTACTTTGTTTTGTTTCTTGCTAAATTTATTTGATTCGCTATTTCCACGTTCTTAGATATTTGTTACCTTCCTGGATATCCATTTGTTGAATTGATTTATTTACGGCCGCTCTTTAACGTCTCAGATCATCAGCGTCCCATTCTATTTAGGGCGTGAAACGGCCGACAAATTTTGCTCAGAGGCCTCTTCTTTCAGGCTTGAGGTTCTTTTTCGTGCTGTAAATGTACGACATGGGACCCATGGCTTTACTTCCCTTCCGAAGGAAGCCATAGTTAGGATTTTTACCCCCAAAAAAAAAATCCATCGGCCCTGGCCGGGTTTGAACAGCGATATTGGATTTAGGAGGCAAGTATGGTTACCACTACACCACCAGGACCGACCATGGATATCCATTTTACTACCTTCCGTCATATAAAACTTAAAAACAATAAATATTATTATTTCTATAGAAAACAATGATTGGAATTCCACTTGAACTTTTGTCCTTGTTTTCCTCAGTAAATATAAACCTGCAAATGTAATTAGCACTTTTGCTTCCCCGACAGAACTCATACAATATCCTCATTACCAAGATACTGATTCTTCTCTTCATCAAACTACCCGCCTGAGAAATTGATATTAAAGAAGAAGAAGAAGAAGAAGAAGAAGAAGAAGAAGAATTCTCTTTGAAGCTTAAGAATCCTCGAGTGCAGGCTCATTGGCACATATTAGGACATTCACCATTTTTATCTAAATCTAATTAATGTTGTGTGAGTAAAGTTTTAAGTAAATTTTCCACATTAAAACGAATTGCTTAAATTACGTAAACTTAGACAAAACAACGGTATGAGAGGAATTTGTGACTTGTACAAAGGTAACACTATA
Organism: Metallyticus violacea; assembly: GCA_030762175.1. NCBI lineage: Eukaryota > Metazoa > Arthropoda > Insecta > Mantodea > Metallyticidae > Metallyticus > Metallyticus violacea. The sequence goes on from CM060840.1 coordinate 62,157,381, forward strand.
TGATTAATGCGTTTTAATTATATTATAGGTTATTTTATTCATGGTTTTTCTAACATGAGATTCGATCGTCTTGCCTCAATTTTTCCACGTTGTGGACAATTTTATAGTGATTTACGAATCTTGATTTAACCGATGTTCAATAACGTTATCAATTTAACATTCATATTCCATACGAGTATTGTAAATAAGAGAAATGTTTGCTTCAGTTCTGGGTGTTAAGGAGATGTCTTATTTCTGAGTTTATTCTCTTTCTTTAGGAACGAGAATATACTCTAGCCTATAGTTTTCCAGGATACTATGGAATTGGATTCACAACTGTACGGACAGAGTTCGTCTTTGCTAAGTTTTCAGTAGTATTTCAAAAATTAAAACCTGATTTCACCTCAAACACATGGAGTAAGGTAGCCATTATTTTTGCCAGTCATCGACGGCGATAGAGCGATAATATTTAATCAGATATTCGCTAAATCCGGCACTTCGGCAAAGTTTATCGCAACAAGTTTTGAAGGTGGAAAGTTACTGTCGTTCTATCAGGAAACCATATGCGCTAAGCTGCTACAGTTCAAACGTGTCATGTAAAATGCTGATGTGCATTGTAATTTAAATAAGATCATCAACAAGTTGTCTTTTATTTAAACCTCTTTTGAATATAACAGCTACTGAAAATGTTGATCTGCACACTGTGTTACTGGTTTGTAGGGGAAAGGACATTGGATCGATGTCTGATGAAGTATTATAGTTTCTAAAATCAAATAGGTACAGGGTATTATATAGAACTTGATGATGCTATCTAACACTCGTATGTTGCCTTTCTGTCAGAAAAGTTTAAGCTCGGTTTTCACGGATACGTTTGAGATATACCAGGGACGATTAACTATCTAGTAATGGATTACACATATCTTGTACTATCAGTGACGGCATGTAAAAATTTATTTTGTTATTCAGTACTTTTTGACTCAGTATACTAATATATTTAGTCAGTTTTCGGCCCTTAGACTCTTTAATAACAAGTACATTGAGGTTATACCCATGAAAAAGTTTTGAAACATTTTTTAAAACGTCCATATATCATACTTGGCAAAAAAAATAGTGATGAAAAAATATGTGTGTGCGTGCGCGCGCGCGCGGGTCTGTTAACGCTCTAGCTGCCGCAATGTTTGTTTTTCTCAACGAAACTCGGGTTTCTTTGAATTTATTAACCAGCAAAACTGGACCATAGGAATGAGAATTTAACCTAAAGAAAAAATTCAAAATCACTCTAGCAACCGCATTTTTTTTTTGTAAACGAAACTCGATATATGTCATTGAAACAAAATAAAATAACAAAATCAGACTATCAAAAGTGTGAACATGCCTGAAAAAATCCAACATTTAAAAATCGCTCTAGCGGCACCAGTATTTTGTTTTATACAACAAAACTCTCTGCTTTAGCGCTCTGTAATAACCTTCACAAATTGACTTGCTGAGGAATTCGCTTAGATTACGCAGCCCCTACGTGATGGAATGTTATTATTAAAATTATCCAGTTTGAGCAGCAAAAACCAACGGCAATTATATTATTTTAAAACCCTTCAAATTACTGCAACCTTATTAAATCGCCTCCGTGATCTAGTGGTAGCATTTGCAACTATTAATCCGGAGGTCCTGGGTTCGATTCCCATCAGGTTAAGATGTTTGAGTAAGATTTCATTAGAAATTTTTCCTTACCTTTATAAGGTGAATGCCAGATATTTTTAAGATACCGGCCTCATTTGCACCATCATTAATTCATTTCATTTATCTCTACAGACGCCGTCAGGGACCCATAGGTTTAAGCCCCCCCCCCCCAATTGCACCGTAACTATATCATCTTCATCATCAGCTCCATTGTGGGCGTCCCGGACTCAGCAGTCCGCTACAATACCCCCATGCCAGGTAATGCCCACAATCCATGAGAACAATGAGCTAGCATTGCATACAAAAATATTGCTGTATACGGGGACATCTGACAAGATGGTGCTGCTTTGAGAGAACGACAACCATAATTATGGTAATAATAGATAATCTTTTTACTTTAGCAATAAAAATATAGCTTTATTGATTTTCTAATGGTATAAATTGGCATTGCTCATATTGAAACATTTATACTGCAAGAGTGAAAACTGATAACTGCATATTTGCTGCAAATGTGTAGCTAGATCACACGACATATGAATTCAGGGTGTTAAAAACAAAGTCGCATATTTTCATTCGACTCTTCTAGTGCGCCAACATAATCAGTGCTTGTTATTAGGGATTTTAAGGGCCGAAAACTGACTAAATACATTAGTATACTGAGTCAAAAGGTACTGAATAACAAAAATAAATTTTCACATGCCGTCACTGATAGTACAAGATATGTGTAATCCGTTACTAAATAGTTAATAGTCCCTGGTATATCTCAAACGTATCCCTGAAAATGAAAATTAAATTGTTTCTGACAGAAAGGCAACATATAGTTAGATGACATCATCAAGTTCCTTGTATAATACCCTGTACCTATTTGATTTTAGAAACTATAATACTTCATCAGGCATCGTTCCAACGTTCCTTCTCCTAAAAACCGGCCTAACACAGTGTGGAGATCAACATTTGCAGTAGCTGTTATATTCAAAAGGGGTTTAAGTAAAAGACAACTTGTAGATGATCTTATTTAATTCACAATGCACATCAGCACTTTGCATGACACGTTTGAACTGCAGCAGCTGAGCGCATATGGTTTCCTGATAGGGCGATAAGATTTCATCTCAAACATATGGAGTAAGGTAGCCATTATTTTTACCAGTCATCGACGGCGCTTCGGCAGAGTTTATCGCAACAAGTTTTGAAGGTGGAAAGTTATTGTCGACCTAAGGCAGTTGCCAAGGAGCAATAAACGCAAAGGACGGAAGAATATTGAGTAAATAGTCTAACATTACTCTTACAAGCTTGAACTACACATGATTAAAGTTACTAAATTCAACAAATACATTTGTTATTTTAAGTTGTCACATATTTTAAATCACTAATTTATACTAAGAAGAAGAGCCTCAATAATCGTATTTATCAGCTGACTGAAATATTACAGTGTATCTAATGCAAGATTAAAAGCTAAAAGTTATTCTACAATCGCAGATGTAGGTTCTGTTGAATTATTAACTACAAACATTTATGAAAAGCAATACAAACAGAGATTAATTTTAATCTGAAATTGTATCATCTCGTGTTATTTTCTGGATGTTAGTTGCAAATTGCTTTATCTTATAAGTGATGATGTCTAACATGTTCAGTACAAACAGCAAAAGAACTGGATGTAGTTGGTTTATTGAAATTTTCTTATATGCTACCAATTTTCAAACCTCTTTTTCGTATATGCCTTACGTAATGTAAGTTTACTTACGAGACTGGGTGGAGACAATATTACAACACGATGTAATAACAGAAGAGTACAATGTGAACAGTTTGAAGTCCGTGGTGTCAAGTATTGGCCCTTAGACTTAGAAGGTGGTTTATTAATAGAGTAAAATTTCACATCGGCAAGTTTACAGCGTTCATGTCTTCTATTTTTTCCCCACGGAAGACTCTGTGGTACGACTTTCAGCTAATATCAATCGTTAGCATATATCCGAACCGCAGAAACTTTGCACTTGATAGCTACCTTTTCAGTTGGTAATGCTATAGATTAACAATTGAGGAATGCTATCCGTTACACCTTCTGAACCAATTACAAAGTAGTGTTACCGGTCAGTTAGTTGTGACGTAGAATTTTCTATGTTGCTTTTTTACTGTATGTGTAGCTGAGTTCTATAAAATTTTTGCAATTTAGTTATTGTGATTAACTGAGCTGGTTCATTTGTAGCAGTTAAAAAAAGTCCCAAAGAGGTAATTTGTAGAGCGACTCGCGGAGTAATATCTAATCCTTTGCGCCGAAGTGTTTGTTACACGGCGCTTGATATATGTTGTTTCTCCGATTCACCCCCACTGAAATATAATTATAATGTATATTTATGTAAGCCCAATCATCATATTTTGGCATTATAATTAGTAATATAAATATTGTGTATATATGTATGTGTGTGTCATAAGCTTTAACTTCAATGTAAGAAATGTACAAAAGAGATAGTCTCTGATGTTTTTTTCGGTTACGGAAGCTTGGAAACCTAACCTAACCTAACCTAACAAGAGATCATAAAACTACACAAAAAAACCGAGGATCGTATGTGAAGCGGCTTTTTAAAAAGATCTGCCGTTGCAAGGTTAATAAAATGAAGGACTTTTAAATTCGTTTGGGACTTTGACAGGGACAGGATGCCAACAAAATGTTTTAAACTTTCAAAAATAGTGAATGGTACGTGAATGGCAGGTGAACTACCAGCCAATGGTAAATGTATGTTTGAACTTTTAAAGACAGGCGCGAAGATTGCGCGTACCTTTGTGACTCTGTGTCATCATTAATTCAACAATAATTTGATTTGAATTTAATATATAACAAAGGTTTACTCGGCTGGGGCACTCAGTTTGAAGTTTTACACGTGGCGAGACACAAGCAGTTTAAGTTCCAGGCGAAGTGAGACGCAACTCATTTAACAGTTCTTAGTTTTCAGATGCAGTTATAAGCTCTAAACGTAAGGTAAGATATACGCAGTTCGGAAAAACAGTTTGTAGTACTCATTATAAGTTCGACTTTCAGTTTCATGCGCGGCGGCACTCATGTGTAAGTTTCACGCGCGGCAACTAAATTTATATTCAACGCAGCTAAGTCTATTGTACGCTAAACACCAGAGGACGCGAGAGATTTTGGACATAATAAAGTGTCAATATATGTATTATGTCGCATCGATTGCTTATTTACACTATTGAACTCCTCTCCCAATAATGTTGAGTACAAATCAATAAAATAGCAGAATTCATCCTGAGAAAGTGTCGTCATTGAAGCGTAGGTAACAACACCGAAGCGAATATTCATACATTTATCGAATAGCTTCAAAATTGGTACGCAATCTGGGGCACTAAGCCGGAGCCTAATAAACGGCTTCAAAATTTGGCGCCCAAAGTGGGGCCACAAGCAAACAATCTCACAATAAGGCTATAATTGTGAGGCCCGATACTAAACCGCTTCAATGTTTACTAGGCAAAATTGAAAACTTGAACAACACAAGCGGTTAAACAGTGGTGGGCGTGGCAGCATTGCAACGTGACGTCAGCAGATACGTCGCCATTTTCTCCTTAGTCCGATTTCAGCTACAAAAGTCGGCACACTTCTTAGGGCAGGTAGATGGCGAATTAGATTTTAATGTTTTTTCCATTCTAATAATGTTTATATTCACTTTTGACTGTTATTCTAGTTAAGTTTAAAAGTTTTCTATTCGCTCTTGAGAGTGATCCAGATCAAAATAATGTCATGTGACGTGACGTTACTAGCATGACTTTGTGCAGCCAAGTACAACGCAGTAGTAATGCACGCAAAGAAAGTAGATCCATATTAGCAATCTAAATTTGAGGATAGATACAAATAACATCTACTATACAAAAATCCATTACTTATGACTTTAACTGCTGACTTAATGAAGTTGAATTTCGAAGTTGCAAATGGATGCGCTCCAACTCCTAAGATTTAACAGTCATTTAAACGAGACAAGGCGTAAGCAGTTTGCACTTGTTATCATGGCTATCGCTAATGAGTCAGTGTTGCTGTTTCTACGGAGACATATTATGTAAAGCATAAATCGGACAAACCTTAACTAGTGGCACGAAAAATATTATTTTAAACCTGTTTTCAAAGTTGTGCCAAAAGTATCCGGCACTTGCAATAAAGGAGGTAGTAAACCTAACTTCAAAATTTACCGATGCTCTCCTGTCATTACGTCGTTTATACTTGTCATGTGTTTTTGAAAATAGGGACGCGAATTGCGGAAGGATACATTGTTTGTTTGTTGACGTTAGGATCACTCTCAGAGTGAATAGATATTATTGGGTGCACAAATGGAAAGTTAATGAAAAATTACGACTGATATATTTTTTAAATTTATTTCCCTCTATATTTGACCTTTTGATGGAAGACTTTTGCAAACAAATGACTCGCATTTACTGTTACATTTCAAACACAAGGTACTATTATATCTATATATCACGAAGAAACAACAAGGCTGCCTTTGAGGCCAATGTCCTATACTTGAACACATACATCAATGTAGCCTTGTGTTAGTTCCTTTTTCTCTGCAGGAGGTATTTCGGAGTACATAGCACGAAGAAGAATATGCAATGTCTGAATGCCGCTTGCTGATTTTCGGGATAAGTCTCTCACAACATTTGGAGATTCTTTGTCACCTGAATAGGAAGTATGGATAATACTTCGAACTTTTACCATGTTTTAAACCAGTAAACGAGGCGAACATGTAGCAAAATGGTTAAATTCTAAATCTAGAGAAGACACATTTAATTTTATTATATTTAATATTATCAGTTCTTGAAGTGATGTTGTTCTTGTGGTCAAACTTAACAGAATTTCGGTGCATCTTTTTATCACTGTGTCTATCAATTAATTAATATTTAAGTATAGGAAGTTTCCGGGAGATAGGAAACTGCTAACCAGATCATAAAATCATAATTATGTACTGAAATAAATACTATATTCTCAAGCTATAATTTAGTAATTTTACTGCTATTATAAGTTAATTTCTAATAGTAGTATAAAAATTCAAAAGACAAGTCTAACAATTCTTTTAAAATTGTGAAACACGTTTTGGAAAGTAAATATATTTTCGATCTGTATAACTTACTGATTTGGTTTATTTATCGGCGCTCTTTTAACATCTCAGGTTATCAGCGTCCTTCAATTCAGGGCGTGAATCGGCCGACAAATTTTGTTCAGGGGCCTCTTCTTCCAAGCTTGAGGTTCTTTTTCGTGTCGTAAATGTACTACATGGGACCCACAGCTTTACTTACCTCCTAAGGAAGCCATACTTTGGATTTTTACGCCTTATCGATCATGGCCGCGATTGAACTCTTGAGTGTAAGAGGAAGTATGGATACCACTAGACCACCAGAACCGACAAGTAAATTTCTGATAACACGTTATCATAAATCACAAACATATCTGGCATTTGCATATAAACGAAATATTATCCTCAAATACGGTGCATAAAAACGTTCAATTATGCTATATCACTAAGCAATCGAAGTTTGTATACACAGTGGAAACAGAACGATCTTCAGTAAACACGGGATCCCCCGTAAGACTGGAGTTATTAATACAGCAATTATGCTCATCGAGTGCCAACTATTTCTAGCTAGGAAGTGCATATTATTGCTTCGTGGATTGTGCAGTATGACTACAGTGAGATATACCCTAGAATAAAGAATATTTATTTGTGTATGTTACGTGCAAAATAAATCGTACAAATACTATAGGAGAGAATTTTGTGCTAAATTTCCAGAAGTAACATTTCCATGGGTTAGTGCAATTTCCATATTGTGAAAAAAGTTCGAACCCGAAGCCTTTTCATTGACAAGAAGCCCAGACAAAATAACTCAGTTTTTAACAGAGGCAAACCTTGATGAAATAGGATATCGATCTTTAACACGATTAGACTAGAATTGGTGTATCTGTCGGCAGTGAGTATAAAGCTACTCAGCTGCTGCATGTTCTTTCATATAAAATTACTGCTGTATTTGAAATAGATCCGTAAAGGCACTGAAACAAAATATCCCGGAGGCAACTTATAATATTTGGAAGATTGAATTGCGGCGAGTGCCTTTAAATCATATGAAAAGAACTCAGGCATGTCTCATAGGGAAGGACCGGCACTTGGAGTAATTACTATAATGGTGAATAGAATATTAATTACTATTTACTATTATTAAATTATGAAAGCTAAACAAAAAAGGTTCGCTATGAGTTCCGACAATTTGACCTTTCCATCGGCAGGTGGCGAGGCTGTTACGCATAACTCCCCATCAACAAAACAAATTTCCGATAGCGTAGCAGAATGAGGACTCAACCCACGGAAAACTTTTTTTTTTTTTTTTTTTTTTTTTTTTTTTTTTTTTTTTTTTTTTTTTTACTTTTACTTTTACTTTTACTTTTAAAATTACAAAATATGTGCTTCAGTATGACAACACATGACATTATGTCTGTTTGAAATTATTTCAATCAAATATTTACGACTATTACCGTATTTACATTTTTGCTTTAACATGTTTCATACTTCGTTTACTGCAGATGTATTTGAAATATATTATTTCTGAATAAAATCGTGGTCTGCACAGCGTCCTAAAATTCTTAACAGCTCAAATACGTTCTTCCATATCAGGAGCTATGAAGCAATAACTCAGTTTAAACAAAAAAAATTGGAGAACATTAAACGACTGCCCTAAAATACCGATTTTCAGCTTCGTCTTTATTCGGTTTTTATGTAAGCAATATGTAAATTAAGTGACAATATACGGAGTATTTAAAATATAATTATATAAATTTTACATATTATTTTTATGTTCTATTTAGCTTTTTCTTTATAAACTGCTTTAAGAATTAAGGATATTTAATTAAAGATGTTGGCACATAATATCAATACTAGACAAAAAAATAAACCATTGATAATTTATCCAGCTATACACGAACAAGACTGTTTAATGCAGTCCAAAATTTTTCAAATATTTTCTCTATCCGGTGATAAACAAAATATATAAATCTGCTCTTACAAAATAACTATGTAACGAGCCCTATCACTTGTAGAAGAAATATAAATGAACAATTATTATTTATTTATCCTTGATGACTGTATTTTGTAACTATCATTAGTTAATAAAAGGTTTAATAGAACTACATACGCACAGGAACATTTGTATACATGCATAATATGTCATTATATACATATATATATATATGAATAAGTTTAATTTAAGTATAATTTATTAGGGACACTGGTTATGAGTTTTTGGCCAAAGGCATACAAAATTTATTTATTTATTTATTCATTCCTGCAAATGGTTCCTTGAACCTTTGGGCGTCCATAGAGTCAACATTTGAATGTCCCCCCCCCCTCTTCGGGCTCTAAAGCCATTTAAAGAGCTCCGCTTGTTCTTTTAAATCACACCTTTTCCCAGCATACATTTTCATAAAACAGCGTTTTTCTCAAAACTTCATTTTCACACATTCAAAGCGTTATAGTTTTTTTAAATTAAATTAAATTAATATTTACCAAAATATGCAGCAATATTCATTGTAACATTCTACAGGACGAAAAGCATACTAACGCCAACAATAAAATAAAAAAAATAAAAAAAAAAAAAACATTTTCAAGAAAAAAAGTATTAATTTTAAAGATTAAAATTTCTTCCAGTGTCCATTAAGTTTATAATTAATTATTTGATTTTTGTTCTTAGTTTGGAGAAACTGTCAAAATAAAATGATCTAATAGTCTCTATGACTAACTGGCGTTTCAATCGTTTAACTTTCCTTATATATGTATAAGTATATAGTACATGATTCTCTTACATGTCATTTAAGTTCTTTTTCCGCTTAATTGGTACTAATTATATATTTTTTTACTATGTGCTTTATCTTCTGCGGCAACCTATGCTTGCAAAAATTCTCTTGATAGTTTGCGAGATCCTGAAAAATATGACAATGCTGTAGTTATTGTTGTATGTCATTAAGAAGATACAGGAATCAACATTGCACTACACACTCACTGATGATTGCTTCGCTTTTCTCAGAGAGCAACGAACAGCTCTAAAATGTTGTTTCCCATACAGCCAAATGGGAATCATCATGCTGTCGCCATTTTATCTTCAAAAATTTAGTTAGCAATATTCACATCACCCCCTGCTTAAAATACCAATTCCAGCTAAATAACAGTTTTGCAGCTTACAAAAATACAGGCATTAATCACAAGAAAATATAAGAATATGTTATTGGTGGCTAACTTAATAACTGTCAGTGTCCTTTTCCATAAATATAGGTAGATTGGAGTTTGCAGTTCTCAATAATACTGACTTGCTCAGCTGAATTATTTCCAACATTGCCTCAAAGAGGTGTTGTTAGAGTTGCTGGGCGCAGCTTAGAAACAGAGTATTTTCTGATGCAGCAACAACGCATGTAATCCTTGCAGTGTTCTCGAAATTTACTGCTTCCAACAAACAGAGCCAGAGGATTCAGACAAGAGTTTAGCGGTAGTAACGCCTGGCACACAAAAATAAAATGAACATTCCTAGAGTCGAAATCTGTATTTTCCATAATGGTGTATATATTCATTGGCAAATAAGTAATGCAGAACACTACTATTAGGCTAATGATGAGCTTAGAACTTCTTTCTCTGGACAATCTCTGAGATTGCACATTGGCGCCTGTGTTGCCTGGCAATGGCTGCAGACTTCGTTTAATGATCCTCATCGTGGCCAGCGAAAATGCTAGAACTATCAGTAGAGGTAAAGCGCAAAGAAAAACGGCATTTATATATTTTGCATGCGGAAATACGTCACTGTCACATGAAGTATCCATGCTCAATGTGCTGGGTAGTGCAAAAAGTCCGGCCACAATCCACACGCCAACTATTAACAGTTTCACATGTTGGCGTTGAAGAAAATGAGACACTCTGCTTGACACGGCAAGGAATCTCAAAATGCTAAGAACAGACATGGAGTACACACTGACTCCCGTAGAAAGAGTTTTCAAGAATTCCATGAATACACATAAATTGTAATCTATATCCAGAAGAAGCCAGCGGAATCTGAAGTAGCAGATAGCTGTAGCGTTGACGAGAAGTAGAATGTCACCTACAGCAAGATTCACGACGATCACATTCGGTTTGGTCCTCATATCTTTGTGTCTTATCAGAACCAAGAGAACCAAAGCATTCCCCAAAATTCCCACGGTGAATTCAATTCCATAAATTATTGGGAAGTAATATTGTATCCAATTTCTATAAACTCCCCAAAAATCATTCATTTGTATCAGAAAATCAATGTCATGTTGCAATTTCTTATCATCAAGGCAGTAGTCAGCAGAGCTATTCCTTAGATTTTGCACTTTAAGAATATCTAATATTGTTGTATAGACATTCTGCAAATTACCAAAAACTTGAAATAACTCAGCCAGTTCGCTCATATCGGTTGTTTCGGCAAAAGCTCCAAGCATAATTGCCTGTTCTAAAATTAATTCCATTAAAATATCCAGTTGTTCTGACATCTGATCTGAGCAAATGAATGTCGGACCATCTTGTTCTTCACATCTGCGTACAAGCAGCATGCCTGATACGAAGTCCAACATGTCACCACATTCCAGGGTCGTGCTGTCATTCTCCAGTGATACAACGTTTTGTATTAGCAGCACGTACACAACGAGGATCGCCTGGAACAATGTTAAATATTGTTAATTGACTAATTAAGCTCGCTAAACACAAAAATAGCAATGAACTAACACATTGTTCACTTGATCTTCTCAAAGGATCTATGTTGTAAATAGTAATTTTGCTCCCATAACACAGAGCTGAGAAATGCTGCGAATAAAATAGAACAGGATATGTTTATACAATTTAGTGCTGACCAAATGAATTAGAAGCAAAACTTATATTTTATAATACAGAGTGATCAGTTGGGTATGCAACCGCCGCACGGTATTTGCAACTGTGGGTTTGTTGATTTGGTTTATTTACAGACGCTCTTTAACATCTCATGTTATCAGCGTCCCATTCAATTCAGGGCGTGAAATGACTTAGAGTCTCTTCTTTCCGGCTTGAAGTTCATTTACATGCTGTAAAACTACGATATGGACCCCACGGCTTTATTTTCCTTCCGAAGGAAGGCATACTTAGGATGTTTATGCCCCCAAAAAACCTATCGATCCTGGCAGGGATTGAACCCGCGATCTTTGGGTTTAGGAGGCAAGTATGGTTACCACTACACCACCAGGACGGACTTCAATTGCCGACGTCGAAGACCTCCAATACTGTAAGAAATTACTAGATTTAATGTTCGTATCCCAATTAAGGGTAGGCATTGGTGAAAATATGGCATAAAATTAATTTATATTTCACTGTTTACTTTATTTTGCTTTTTGCAACGGTTAAGTTATCCGTTTCTACCTATTTATCACTTCAGGGCATTCATATCGCGCCAAGTGATAGTTTGAATTATAATACTTTTACCTTTAAGCGTAAGAACCATTTTTTCCCTCTTTTTCCCTTAAGAGGTTCACAAGGAAAAAACTCAAATGCCAATAAAAATTGCATAAGAGATTTTCGGGATTAGCTAAAAGTTAATATTGCAGTCATTTCAATGTGTTCAGAGACTCAAGAGAAAAGAAAGTGAAATGTGTAGCAAAAATGTATTCAAAACTGCCTTAAAGAGACTCCATGAAAAAGCTGCTAGGGGAAGGGGGGGGGGCTTTACGCTGAAGTTAACACCCTAGGTGACTGGTGGATATTTTTAAAACGTTCTAACGTATCCACGGCTATTAACACTTTTGACGGGTAAGCGGAATGATACCTTCCTCCTTTTCTGCTGACACAACTGATGGCACATTGCATTCCACTACCGCACATGCAGCAACACCAGCGTCACTAAAACGGGACATTCTTGTGCAGTGCAGTTCTAGTGCGTGCGGAGAGAAAGTAAGTAGATATTTGTTGCTCTTTAATCTTGTTTCAGTTCCTTGATGGAAGCGGAGGTCTTCAACTCTAACCAATGTTTTCATTCCTCAAAGAGATTTTTAATGCAGTGCTATGTCTAATCCGCAATAAGAAATGTAGTAATGTAAGTAATGCAAATATTTAAACTTTATCATCGCTTTCGCCCCATCACGGTAAATGGTATTCTTCACTCAAAAACGAAGAACTCGTTTTGAACTTGTCAAAATGAAGAGACAGAGGATAACTCGGAAGCAATATCTACAGTTCACGTTAAGTTAACGAATAGCGGTACTGATTTCCAATTCCCTATGATGTTTATATATATTTATTAATCTCTGCCTCATTTTAGCAGCAATGAAATGCTCCTTTACAAATCCATTACTTTGAGAATGTGAGCCTATCTTCAACTATATCACTCAGGATTCGTTTACCGCCACAGGTGGTCGAGGTCGTTAAGGCGTGGACTCGCGAAAGGGATGTCTAGGGTTCGATTCCCACTAGGACCGTCCTCGCTGACTTCTTCTTTTTTAATGTTTTCCTCATTTCTCATAAATGTCAAATGCCGGGGAGGTACCCTAAACTTTCTTCCTTAAAAAAATCCTTTCCAATTTTATCATTTCATCTCATGTATTATCAGTGTCCACCTCCTGTGGTGCCTCAGTATAAAAATTGGCGTTAACCACTATTCAAAAAAAAAACAACAACAACAACAACACTCAAAATAGAGCAAAAATTGCATTGTATAATTTCTTGTCCGTCGACCTTTTAACAGGTCCATCAGAACCGCTTCCACAGTCTTCAGCACTGCTTCTGGTGATGGATAATGCCTCCCATGAAGATTTTTCCCCCCAATTTGGGGAAAAGTAAGAAGTCACACGGGGTTAGAGCTGGATTTCAGAGAGGGTCAGGAACACACTTCACCTTGCTTTTTGTGAGATATTCAACAACATTTGCTATATGCGGCCGTGCATTATCTTGGTCCAGCATTCAGCTTGTTGCATGGAAATGTTGCCTTTTGCGTGTGATATAGTTTTGCAAAGTTTGTAGTACTGCTTGGTATGCAGGTATACGGTAAACTATTGCTGGAATATCGAAAAATGAGATGGCCATAACTTTCCCAGAAGAGCCACCACTTTCGCTTTTTGGTGTTGGTGATGTTGGAGATTTCTACATAGAGCTTTGTTGTTTGCTTTCAGGATCGAAATGTTGCAGGCAAGTTTCTCCAGCAATGATTGCCTGAAAGACACTGTGCATCTCCTATATCATCATCTTTTATTCTTGAATCAGCAGTCTTGGAATGTGTCATGCACAAACATGTCTCAAGAGCAACTTTTCAGCTTCCAAAATGTAAGTGGCATCCAATAAACTTTTCGCAATTTCTGGTGGTGTTCTCACAGTTACTCGACGATCCTCTCTCATAATTAATGACAGCAGTGATGTTAAGGTTTTCTTCCGTTAGAGCACATTAATGAAGAACAAAAGATAAAATCTTTCAATTTGTTCGTTTCTGTCAGAAAAAAAAAATATTTCAGTCTGCAAGAAAAAGCTCAGAAAATTGCTAAACAGTTAAATATGGCCATATGTTCCACCAACAGTTGTTGACCAAATTGATTCCCTCCATCTTAGACTCTTTGTTCATTTTGCACTCTGTATAGCAATTTAAAGACTAATTTAGCAGTTATCATACCGACCGTGAGTAAAAAGAAAGAATTAGTCCTTAATCCCCAACTGTAGAAAACAAAAACAATGTATAAATAACAAAAGCAATAGCATTCAGTCCTAAACACGAAACAGAAATGTAGTAATGTCCAACATGCAGGGCAGTGTATAACATACGGAGTAATTTAGATATGTTAGGAATGTGGCTTTGGATTTACAATATAAGTATAGGAGAATCCAACTAGAGAAGTTTTACTGTATTTTGAGAGTGAGAACATGTGGTTTGAGACGCTTTGATATGGATCAGCATCATAACTACGTTACAATGTCATATGTGATCAATTTCAATCAAATATAAATCATTGTCATTAGCGATGGTGCAATCATAAACAGACTGCACCTCAATCTAACCACAAGTCATGCAGTCACTCAAATCACTACACACGTCTTTGCGGAAGTGGTAAGGCGTTGTGCAGTAAGCAAGTTTTATTGTAGTAGAACTTCAATTAATAAATTTCGTATTACTATTTACTATATATGCCATAGCTACTATTGTGTGAAATGCGTGATATGGTTTATCGTTTCACGGATGAAACGGCTTTTACCTGGGTATCAGACGATAATGCGTTGGCGTCAGATTTTGAACATTAACTTATTATCGCATGTGATTAATTAAATTAATGCTGTGTATTTTAAAATAAACTTAATGCAAATTACTGTGTTTTCATTCCTCTGCACCCAAAAATACATTTTTAGCTATGGAGTTAAGCATGCCGCACCATAACGTGCCTATCCTTGAAGTGTTTATTCTTCTATCCATTTTCAAGTCGTAAATTCTTATTTTTCGCATGATGGTGTGTCCTAACAAATAAAAATGTCCGTTGGTCTTGAATACTCCCTTATATAAAATATTACACGTTTATAAAATTAATTAGTTTATTTAAATGTCTAATGCTGATTTGATACGCGATATTCGATATTGTAGTATCAAATGCGCAAATGTTAACTTACGGTTTGCCCATTAGCATCCCAATATATTTTCATTAAACAGCTATACTTTTTACGTATTTAACAACGACACAACCAAACACTATAAAAGGCATAAGAGATTTCGTTAAATGATATGTGGTTCATAATTTGAGTTAAAATATAATGCGTGCGTGTATGTTTGTGTAATATTGTTTATTAACATGCATATGATACAAATATTCTTGCCGGGGTCAACTTTTTTCTCATATAGGTGAAGTTCCCGTTTTCTAAATCCTGGAGTTTTCAAGTAAATTTCTTCAAATATTTATCACAGGTTGCAAAATTAGTATAATACACAAGGGTATATTTCCATGTTAATACCTCTAACAGCTTTCTATAAAAATTAAACATTTACATTTATTTTATTTTATACGTTCCACACAATGTAGTCGTTATAATTTTGACAAAAATATACAGGATGAGGCATTTATAATGTCGCGGCTATTTTACTCCGAAACGAAAGGAAAAATTAAAAAATGCTTCAGACAAAATTTGAAGCACTCATAAGCTAACTACCTTAATTCGTCTTTTAAATGCATTTCTCAATGTCATTTCAAGGTCAACCTTTTCAAATGAAATTGTGTATTTTTTCCGGGAATGGAAATAATTTAATTTTCAGCATAAAAGTTATAGTACATCTATCAGCTAGGAGGTGATTGGACAAATGAGACAGCAATTGACATCAATTTACGCACAGTAAAGTACTGTAAAGTTATAACCATAATGGAAACAATGTTCACATTAAAAACAATTTCAATTCAGTAAATGCTCGAAAGTATAACCATCAACTTCGATGCATTTCCGATTACGTGCTTCAAAAGATCGATGAACCTGTCTCAACATTTCTTTACTGGTTCTTGCATAGACATTCCTAATGTTGACGTAGTATTCCAGGTGTAGTTTTTACTTCTTCATACACTTAATGCTTAAAGTATTCCCTGAAGTGAAAGTCTGGAGAAGTGAGATCAGAGGAATGGGCAGACCAATGGACAGATCCTCTCCTCTGATTCATCGACCAGGATACTCTCTGTTTAATATTTCTCGAGCTGGACAACCATCTTATTGCAGTGCATTGCCGTATTGCAGTGCGGTCCACAAGGACATGTCTTCAAGCAACACCGAAAGTTCTCGGTTCAAAAAAATTCTGTATTTCTGCCCATTATGTTTACCTTCAATGAAATGTGCTCCAATTATACGGAATCCCAAAATGCCACACCAAACATTCACTCTCCATTGCCGCTGATGCTCTATTTCTCCTAACTATCTTGGATTTTCCACCGCCCAATAATGCATATTATGTCAGTTCACTTAAACATGATTGGTGAATGTGGCCTCGTCAGAAATTAAATGTTGGAAAAGTTATCGTTTTGAATTTGTAGTAGAGCCCATTGGCAAAATTCAACACGTTTCTGAAAATCATCCCCATGAAGGGCTTGGTGTAGGTTAATGTGATATGGATGGAATTTGTGACGCTGAAGTATTGGAAGAAAACTACTTTGAGAGATTCCCGAATCATGTTCCAGTTGACGGAAACTCGGGTGAGGATTAGCGGCAACTGGAGGTAATACAGCGACTTCCGAATTTTCCCCAGTACCACTTCTCATTCGATGATATTTTCTTGGTGCGACACCTCTCGTATCGGAGAATAAGTTCGCAAGTCGTTGACCCAGAAGATCTGTCCATTGGCCTGCCCGTTCCCACAATCTCACTTCCCCAGACTTTTTCTTATGGGAAACATTAAGGATAAAGTGTATGAAGAACTAAAAACTACACATTAGGAATGTCTGTACAAGAATCAGTGAAGAGACGTGTTCATCGATCTTTTGAAGCACGTTTTCGGAAATGCCTCGAAGTTAACTGTCATACTTTCGCGTAAATTGATGCCAGTAAAGTGAAAGTGAGTGAAAAACATTTGCTGCCTTATTTGTCCAATCACCTCCTAGCTGATGGATGTACTATAACATTTATATTGAGAATTAAATTATTTCCATTTCCGGGAAAAAAAATACACAATTCCATTAGAAAAAACCACCTTAAAATGACATTGGGAAATGCACGAGTTAAGCTGGCTATCTTATGTCCCCTTATGAACACTTCAAATTTTGTCTGAAGCATTTTTCGATATTCCCCTTCATTTCGGAGTAAAATGGCCGCGACACTATATAAGCCTCAACCTGTATATTAACATATTAATTGCCATTTCATTTTCTTAGCTGCCCTGAATA
Source organism: Metallyticus violacea (assembly GCA_030762175.1). Lineage (NCBI taxonomy): Eukaryota > Metazoa > Arthropoda > Insecta > Mantodea > Metallyticidae > Metallyticus > Metallyticus violacea. The sequence continues at coordinate 62,174,920 of CM060840.1, forward strand.
TATCAGAAAAAAAATTAAGGTTTTTAACAATTTCATTTTTTCATAAATGATTAAATTTAAAAGCAACATAAAAGTGCATAGTACTAATTTTTATTCGTCTTTTCTCACTGGCTGTTGTAAGAAAATGGATAAAATTTTGGATTATTGTACCGTATGGAAAATTTTGATTGCAACAAAGAAATAAATAAATATTCTACTTGAAGGCAGGTCCTTAACTGCATAATGCTGTGTTTGAAACTTTTCTTGGAAGAAATATTGATGCAGCTTCCGCAATGATTATAATGGAGCAATGGTGGAATGAGTGGCAGGGGAAACCGAAGTATCCGGGAGAAACCTGCCCAGGTGCACTTCGCCACAATACCGCTTACAGCCACTGAGACTCAAACTCGGCCGCCTCGGTAAGGCAAGCAGTCTAACCACATGGCCCCGGTACCGCCGGAATAAATAAATAAATACATGGTAAAAGCAGACATTTTAAAATGTACCTTGAGTTTTTTACAATGTTCATATATCTTAACGGACATTTAAAGCCTCTCATGTTAAAAAGCGACGTTCATTATGAAAGAAGACAGATTTGAATCAAATTTCAACTGTGGGTACCCTTAACGAGTTTTTACTATATTTGCATTTCGCATAGAGCGCATTGCTGGACAAGATTGTAACGACGAGTGAGCTTGTCTGTCTGACAGCATATTAGCGTATAGACCGTGTATTCAAGTTAAGCTGTCCTCTCTGGTCCAGGCTGCTTTCTTTATGTGAGTGACTGCGTGTCAGTGAGTTAGTGATAAAGAATGGAAGCTTAAAATGGTATAAGCAACCGCGAACCGTTACAATCTCTGCTCTGGCTGAAAAGGTAGGGACATAAACTTGTATCCATTTAGGTGCTTGTCCTTCTGGGCGGTGAAAAGTTTAACAGACGGAAAGATGATCCTTGAAGATGTCAGTCTATTTCTTTGGTTGTTAACGTAACCAATTATACGCTATTATAAAATACATTTCAACAATTTACCTTCCATCACCAACGCTGATAAGCTGATTTTTTTTTTTTTTTTTTGTTTTAGTTTAGTAGCATTAATATTGAGAGTATGATTTATAAGTCAGCAATTTCCCCAACACGCAATAGTGTATTGATGTTCTGCGACATTAACAACCAAAAATGCTTCTGGTGACTTCGAGATTGCTCTTCGAAGGAAGTCTAATGACAGTACTAATAAGAAAATTAATATGAAATATAAATACCAACAAATATCCTACGAATACAGTACACATATAATGCAAATTGTGAAGAAAATGTTACAAGTACTTACAGAAATGCATGGATATTTAAGTAAAGTAAACTTGACTCTCTGACTTTGGAAAAATTTCATCGGAAATATAAAGTCATCTCTATAGTAGACTCAACACCAAGGATGTCAGTTGCGAACACTGGATATGGTTGCATTTATGAATGAATATTCCTTGACCTGTGAAGGTACATAAGAAACTTAGGGAGTCTTATCTAGAAGATTACAGGTCCCTTTATAGATATGAAAAACAACAATAGTTGAGGATCTATAGAGGACGAGAATTTTTCTACGATATTTGAGTGGCCCAAGCTTCCATAGTGGGGCGGCTGAAGATGTGAATCAAAGTACATTTTTCATTACTTTTGCTCAGGTTTTGCATGCTGTCATCAGGAAAAGAAAAATTTGGATTGTGTTGATGAACTACAAACGAGTGGCAGCAGTATTATTTCATTCCTTAATTGTGTATGCCAATGTACAGACCAAGATTTCCATACATTTAGATCAACACACTAACAGAAAGGGGAATCACACATTTAACATACAAGCGACATGCAACGTGAGTGAAGAATTTACCAAGTGTGGATATTTCTAGGTGTGGATCCGTCAATTACTCACGCATTTGATGTATACAGAATTATGGTAGAATTATGGTAGAAAACTGAACTCGCAGATTTTGGCTGTTACATAAGTTTTAGGGATGCTTTTACGTCAGAACAGAGAGCTGTTATACCAAGGGAATGTGTGGTCATTGAAAGAAGCTTTGTTCATTTGAAACATCCTTACAGATGTTATATGTTTATCAACAGAAAAAATGCTTTGGTTATTTTATCTTGTTTTGTTGTCATCCATAAAATATCAAAGTATCTAAAGGATGAAGATTACGAAGCCAATCAAGAAGAGAAGGCAAATGACGTTGTCCCAGAAGAAGATGTTCCTCGAGTGAGATAGAGAGCAAACAAGAATAAAGAAATTATATTGCTAGGACAATCTACAATATCCGATAATTTCATAAATACTTTGCCTAATTGTTCCCGATAGTTTCATAAATGTGTTGCCTAATTGTACATTTATAAGTGCACATTTTAAGAAGTTTTTTACTTTATATTATTAAGATTATTTAGAAAATAAATTTTACAACACTGGATTGCAATACAGGCAAATATTTCCATACAGGCAAAAGCTACCAGAATTATTAGCATTATTTTAAAATAACCTTAAAGAACATTGCAAGCCTTTATATTTTTCATGATTATATTTAACTGGGATACAATGGTAGCAGCCTCAAGCCCTTCTCATCTTTTTACCTCATTCCTTTAAAGGTTAAACCTTTTTATTCTAATTTCCGGAAGGTAAAAAATTACCGAATGGTCTTAATTATGTTTACAAATGTAGTTAAATTATAATCAACCGTGAATATCACTGATATCCTGTTCTAAATCACTCATGTTGAGAAATAAGCTAACAATAAATTCCTCACAAGACGGCACTTGGTGTTGGAAGCAGACAAGAGTAAACTAACTTGAATAGTATACTCCAAAATCACGGCGAATTCTGCAGTGATTTTATTGATTAGAATGGCGTCTATTCAAATTGCTCAAGAATTATCTCATCATAGAGTGTTCTCCATTAATATTAATATCACGCATTGAAAGAATAAAAGGAAGCAATGGAAAGGATGTAACAAATAACAATGGCAAAGAATTTATTAATATGTACAAATTTAATAGTCTTCATATTAGAATACATACTTTAAGCATAACTACATTTAGTCAAAAAGAGAAATCAATCAATTATACGTTATGTATAATAAGCCATTAATTAGCATGTAAAATTACAGTCGCAGGCCCATACAAAGGCATTCAAATGAACACTGATAATTGTTTAGTACTATATAATTTACAGTTCATTAAAATAACATAAACTAAAGAATATTTCGCTGCAAGGTGATAATTGTTATGTAAAATTCAGCTATTACAACAAGTATGCTTTATAAAAGAAAGATAATATACGGATTAGAATAAAATTACAGAAAAAAGTCGATAAAACATGGGAAAACCTTTAATATCATTATTATACTTGCTTAGACAATAAAGCTGAAAGAGATGAGTTAACATTAGACAACAGCGATAATTGGAAAACTACTCGTTCATTGCAACAACAGATCTTTGGAAAATTGCCTGTAATAAGGTGAAGAAAGTTTATTATACCGTGCGTTCAATTTAAAAGAGGAACACATATTGACGAGATATAAGTCCATATATGTGTCATAATTTGTTTGAGACGGTAATCCGAATTTTTTATGCTACGTTATTGTTATTTTGACAAAGCGCTTGGTGGGAAAGGTAGGAACGTTTAGAGGAATGAATATCTTGGACGAAGCGTCTTGTCTCTGCTGCTGCTGTAGTGATGTCGGTCCTGGTGGTGTAGTTGTAACCTACTTGCCTCCTACACCCAAGATCGCGGGTTCAAACCCGGCTAGAATCGCAGGATTTTTTCGGGCGTAAAAATCATAAGCATGGCTTCCTTCGGAAGAGAAGTAAAGCCGTGGGTCCCGTGTCGTACATTTACGGCACGAAAAAGAACCTCAAGCCTGAAAGAAGAGGCCTCTGAGCAAAATTTGTCGGCCGTTTCACATCCTGAATTGAATGGGGCGCTGATGACCTGAGATGTTAAAGAGCATCCGTAAATAAACCAAATGGAAGAAAAAAACTATAGTGATAGGCATGAGTTAACAACGAGGTTCAGTATCGAAGAATGCAATTTTTATAGTAGAACATAAATTCTCATGGTACATTTTTTTGTTAAATTCGGAAAGAAAGCACCATTCAAGTGCTCAATTGAGCAATTGGTAAAGAAAGTCCGTGCTATATAAACAACGGAACGCTTTAAACAGTTACCAAAAGTGTAGACAATTGCAATGAACCCAAGAAAACAATTTGCAATACAATATGCTGCAACCAAAGTGTGTGTATGCGTTCTATGATAAAGATTCTAAGACGAGTTCTATGTTAGATTGAACGCACTGCTATTCTTAACGTAAGAAATAACGGAATAACAATATGGGATTCAGCACTTACATGCAAGGTGCATTCGGAAATTATTATAACAGCGGTGTTTTTACTTAGGGAGTCGGTCCTGGTGGTGTAGTGGTAATCATACTTGTCTCCTAAACCCAAGATCGCGGGTTCAAACCCGGCCAGGATCGATGCATTTTTTTCGGGCGTAAAAATCCTAAGTATTGCTTCCTTCGGAAGGGAAGTAAAGTCATGGGTCCCGTGTCGTACATTTACGGCACGATAAAGAACCTCAAGCCTGAAAGAAAGGCCTCTAAGCAAAATTTGTCAGCCGTTTCACGCCTTGAATAGAATGGGACGCTGATGACCTGAGATGTTAAAGAGCGTCCGTAAATAAAATAAATCAACAGCAGTGGACAGATAATAGTACGCCATGCAGAAGCTAGATGGCGATTGTAAACAGTGTGGCGAAAGGCAGTATTCGTTGGTTGTCAAGTAGAGAAAGACGTGGGCAAGATGATAGGCAACTGTCATGGACAAAGATGAATTGTACATTTTTATGAAAGGAATGTCTCGAACTGAGGTCAATGTCTCGAAGTATGAGGTCAAGAAGTTCCCGCACAGAACACCGTTTATAACTGGGATAATGAGTTCGTCAGCGGCAGGGAATCTACACGCAAGAATTTGAGTACTGGTCGTCCGTCAACATCGCGGTCTCCCAGGAACAATGTGTGAGTAGATTATGACTGCTAAGCGCATAATCTTTGAGGAACTGCAACGTAAGACAGGCCTCGGCCAAGCATCCCTACACACCATTATTCGCAACGATAGTGTGCGCAGATTGGGTTCCACGGGACTTGACATGACACAGAAGTACTGAAGGGTTAAGATTGTCGTCGGCTATTGAAAATGCATAATTTAGATCCGGATCTTTTGGAGAAGTTGGCGACTGGTGACAAGTCACCACCGCACATCAGAGAAGAAAGTCCAATGCATGCAATGAAACATCCAGAGATTCCCCAGCCCAAGAAATTTCATGCTGCTCATCTATGGGGACGTAGATCACCACCGTCTTTTGGGACACTTAAGGGAACTGGCTTCCTCAAGAAATGGCTGTCAACAGCGAGGTATACTACGAGACCTTAACATGGCCTATTGCAGCATTCAGCAATGACAAAAGGGGTAATGGTGTTCCTCCAACATGATAATGCGCGGTCCCACACCAGCAACAATAGTCGTTGCTACACTATTTACCGGACCTCTCTCCTTCTGATTATGCCTTATTCGACAGCATGGGCTCACTGCGAGGAAAGAAAAAATCGGCAACAACGAGGAAATTCAGGCAGCTGTGGCACCATGATGAAGTTATCATGAAAATGACAACAGTGCATTGACATTGAAGGGGAGTATATTAAGAGATCACATGTGCATTGAACTGTGTATCATAATAAATTAGTGGAATAAACTGCTATTATAAATCATTTCCGAACGCCCTTCGTACCTATATTCATATGATAGGGAATAAAAAATGCTAAAATAATAGTAATATAGCTATCTATTGTATTAACTGAATCATTTACAAAAAAAAAAAAAAAACAACAACAAACAAAGTCGTAAACATTTTTCTAAATTAAAATATAATGTCTTCAGAAAAGAAGAGTTCCACTGTTGCAGTTTTTCGTTGTAGATCTTGAAACAGAGAGACTATATATAAACCTATTATGTATATAAAGCATGCTTAAATTATGTAAATAACAATACATTTTAGAATCTAATATGTATTCGAGTCTTATTAATGCAATTAAAATATTGTATCTAAATATCAGGGTGAGAAATACCAAGGAAAATAAAGTGAGCACTAATATTAGACGTCGATTATATGAATAGAATAATAGCTTTAGCGAAAATATTTAGACATATATTTAATAAACGTACATCTATAGGGTGCGGAATGCAAAGAATTTAGTAATATAAAGGGGAGCTTGAACTAAGTATTTCGAAAACGGGAACAAATGGTCTCAGACGCTTCAATATGGAACTTCAGGTATCGATATGGATCAACTCATAACTACGTTGCGATGTGATGTGTGTTCATAACTAATCAAATGTAAACAACCATAAGTAGACCTCACCTCGTTTTAACCAAAAGTCACTCAGTGTGCAGATGTAAGGCGTTTTAGGAACTACAGTGGTTAGGTTTTTATGAACTGAACTTGAACGTCAATTAATTAATTGCGGCATGTGACCCAGTGAAACAATGTTCTGGATTAGAATGAATAACAAGTAAGTTAACATGTTTTCAGTTCTCTTGACCATTCATTTGTGACTTAGAAGCACATACCTGCAACACCACAACGAAATATATAAGATTTTTGTTCCTGTTTTTGAGGTGCTTATTTTTCGACTCCCTTTCTACTTATAAGTTCTTATTTTCGCACCTGTAACATTTACTTGACATAAGAAGGTACAAAGAAAAAATGAAAATCAAAGAAAGAAAAAGAAGATCTAATGAGATCGATAACAGTGCGAGGATAGAATTTTACAAAATTATTCTATTCAGATAACCGAAATTAAAACGACATTAAAAGCAATGAAGTGAAAGTATAATAGAAAGTTAAATTGAATATAATCAATAATTTAAATGTGTTCAGTGTATAATATTAAATCAGTGACCCAATAGAAATTTAGGTGTAAGATGTTAACATGTACAATAAAGTGGAATGACAAATAAATAAGTTAGAAGCACATAAACTGAAGAAGGGTGTATGATTAAAACAGTCTCTCTATTTCACATGTGAGACAGGGCTATTAAGTATAATATCCAAATGAAGACGCTGCTTCCGAAGCAACAGGTTACTAATACTGAAATCAGAAGTCAATTAAATGCAAATAATGTACTTGAGTCGTTCAAAAAGTAATGCCTCATTTTTTTTCCTCAGTTTGTACACAGTATTTTTCTACATAGTATTTTTCTTCATCAAATTATACGACCTTGCGTCAGCTTGGTCAACTACATGCATTCTTTGCTGGAATCATCTCTTGACCGCTTCATCACTGCATCCATTACATGTTGTCATTCTCTTAGTGAGTTCCGGTCAAAGAACTGAAATTCTGACGTGCAGGTAGTCTGAAGTGTCGAGATGATGGGTTCAGTTTCTGCACTTCCTGCCGTTTTAAGTAACTCATAAACTCCTATTGACTGTGCACAAATATTTATGGAAGTTCACCACATTTTTTTTTTCTTTTTTTTCCGCGTAACCCAAGAATTCAACTAAAGCTCAAGAGTCTGCAACAGACTTTCTTTTAACAGGTCACTATAGCTCCCCCATCTGTTGAAATAACTTAAAATTCGGTACACGCGTGGGAGAAACACCAGGTTTCGATTACTTAAAAGTAACTGAAAAAATAATATGGGTTATTACTTTTCAACGATTCATGTAGTGTTGGAGTGGATCGTTAGACACCAAGTCATTAGAAATATGAACTTTATAACTAATATACCCTCTACCTAGTGCAAGAGTGTGATCTTTAGATAAGCTTCCTGTATAAATGCAAACCAAATTTGATAGTAATGTCACTTCAAAGTCATTCTTTTGTGGTAAAAGTTTGGGGGCGTAGATGTATAGCGCAAGTTATTTTCAGATAATTGCAACAGAAGTAATATTTGCAGTGTTGGCGAAATCTACCGCTTCCAACAAACAGAGCTACAGGATTCAAACAAGAGTTCAGTGGTAATAATGCCTCACAGGGCAAACTAAAAATACTGGCCCCAAGACTGAGGTTTTCCTCAAGCAAGTTAAATATGTTCATTGGGAGATATGTAATGCAGAACACTACAACCAGGCATATAATGAGATTAGCGCTTTTTTCCCTGGTAAACCTCTCAGACTCTAGTGAACAAATATCGTCGCCTGGCAGGGACTGTAGACTTCTCTTGATGATCCTCGTGGTGGCCAGTGAAAATCCAAGTACGATAACCAGAGGCAATACACATAGAAACATAAAACTCATATATTTCAAAGTTCTGCTCTGTCCCCATAATACGCAGTCAGTATTCATATTCAAGGTATCAGGAATCGCACAAAGTCCAGCCAATACCCACACCGAAAGAAGCATTACCTTGAGACATTGCTGCCTGAGATACTGAGGAACTTTGCTCGATACGGCCAAGTATCTTAATATACTAAGCACACACATAGAATACACGCTGACTCCAATAGCAAAACTTTTAGAATATACCATAAGTAAACACAAATTATATTTAATATCGCCTAAAATAAAACGATATCTGACGTAGGTAATGGCTGCAGCATTGATGAGAAGCAGAATGTCGCCTATGGCAAGATTCAAAATAATCGCATTGGGTTTGGTGCGCATATCTTTGTGCTTTAGTATTATCAACAGCACCAAAATGTTTCCCAAAACTCCAATGATGAATTCAGCTCCATAAATTAGCGGTAAATAGTATTGTATCCAGTTTCCATATGCATAGCCAAAATAGGCGACCTCTTTTAGATGCATTATCCTATCTTCATTATGCAGTTGGTCAAAGCAATAACCAGTAGAATTATTTAGAAATGTTTCATGTTTTATAATATCCAACATCATTGTATGTGCATCCAATAAAAGCGCATAAACATTAAAAAGATCAATTAGCTGACTGAAATCATTAGATTCGTAATAAGAGTCGGATAAGATGTCCTGTCTTTCAATTAATTGCGTTATTATTGTCGCATGCTGGAGAATCCGTTCTGAGCAGCTGAATTCTGGGCCGATATTCTCTTTACATTTTCCAACACTCAGGAACTCCAGTGTTCTGTTGTCCACGTCACATCCTAGGATTGTGTCGTTGCTCTCTCCTGACACAGTGTTCAGTATTAGCAGCAAAGAGACAAAGAGGGTAACCTGCAACAATAGAAACAAAACTTGAGTCATACCAAACAAAGTCCAGCTATATTTCTAGACTTTGTTTGCTATCACAAACGCTTTTGTTATAGCTGATTTCTGAAAAACATCCCATCTTTGTCAGAGTTCGTAAAAAGTAAAGCATAAACATATATTTGACTTTGTCTCACATACGAACCGTGTGTATACAATATAATTCCAAGCAAACCTTCTCCGAATCTTCTGTTGATAAAGAACTGAGATAGTCGTAATCTTCGTTAGACATTTTTAAAGTGCATATAGGCCATCACATCTTAACCAAAACACTGCCGCTATATTTCTGCTTATCTTCGGAAAAGGATATAACGAAAATATTCTGGGATAATTGCTAAATACATCTGACAAACTTAATCACAGAAAGTGACTTTGTCTTAAACATTGTAAACAACAAACACGTTGCCCAATTTACCAGAAAATGTAAAAATCACATGCATTACTCCGTAAACAGTATTTTATATCAAACAGCGTTCTAATTTGAAATAAACTTTTAGTGCTGAGTGCGTGTGTGTGCATGCTGGATTTTAGAGTAGCTTTAGCATCACTTGACATGTAATTAAAAAATGAATGAAAATATTACATATACACGGAGCCCAGAAACACCGTATAGTTTTTCGGAATAGGCAACCCATGTGTTACATCAGCCTGACTTCTGAAAATGTGCAAGAGGTACATTGTGCATATATTTTCTTTGTTTTCCTGACTGTCATTCCATTAACATTCTACCATGATGAAGTGACACTAAATTCAGCAGGTCAGAATCACTTAATAACTGAAAGAAATTATATTTATTACAGGTACGTAAGTATAAATGGAAATACGAGTAGTTTGTATTAATAACTGTGCACCGATTTCATATTAATTTTGTAACTTATTGGATAATGAAAATATTGCAGAAAGAAATATACATAGCGTATAACTTTGTCCAGCCCTAAAACCTCTGCGAGATGCAACCAATATGGCATGCGTACATGAAGGTATAACTTGAGATAATGTACGGCGATTCTGGGACACTCTGTATAGGATATAATTTAGCATATTGTTTTATGAAAAAAAAATGAGATATGCTGCAGACGAGACTCCATAAATAACGAACAAAACCTATACATATTGACATCTGAACATTGTGTTAGTGTTCAGATTTCGTACTGTTTGTTGTCCGTACACATTTGCCGTTGCTTTGTCAAGCACAGTACTATTTAGATAGATATCCTGCTTATTAATCTACCTAGTTAATCACAAGCTTTTGCACTCAGGAAAACAATATCTAAGATTAATCGTAATGCAGTTACTATGATGTATAAAATTCGTAAATAATGTGTACATGGTATTATATAATAAGGTGTGTTATCCACAAACAAAACAGATTTCACCACATTTACTATTGACAGAGGTAAGAACATATTCCGTCCACTCTTTGAAAGGAATTTTCTTTAGAAGGGCTCCTGTTTGCCAGTTCTGTTCATATGTTTAATACTTATAATAGACCGAAATCTACTCGTAATCACAAAAAATTCTGAACCCGAGCAGACAACATACCGGTGATAAGGTATGGGCTTCTGAAGAAACACCAGAGTTCATAAGAGTAACTGGAAATATAAAAAATCGTGTGAAATTATCTATTTAAAATAAACAATTCATCCACTTTTATGATGAATAGTTTGTGAACTATGAGTAAAGTTATGCTATCCAATTCCCCATTACAGCTGAATTTTTATTTTTTTTTTTTTGTCCAAAATGAAAATAATAACTGCTGTTCATATAGCGGACGCTTGTTTTTCAAAGATTGACAAATCTTATTTTACTGAGGGTATTAAAAAGATGGAAAATCGAAAAAAGTTTTCCTTTTTTGCTTTGTTTTTGTTTTTTGTTTTTTTTTTTTGTCAGAACCAGAACTTTTAGAGCGTGCGTTGCTTTATCCTGCACAACTAGATATTCAGATCACTAGTGAGTAGAACTGCTCCATTTTGTCGCTATTTCTACGCCTGTTTCGTATGGTCACTTCAAGCACACCATATTCAGCAACAATTGTTTATGATTCTGTGTTTAAACTTTGGATGGCCACTATATGTTTTTGTATAGGAGTAAACTTTTGTATACTTTTAGCACTCCTTCTTTCATTCTAACCTTTAAAAGAGAAGAAGAAGAAGAAGAAGAAGAAGAAGAAGAAGAAGAAGAAGAAGAAGAAGAAGAAGAAGAAGGAGAAAAAGAAATAGAGTAGATATCTTACAAAGAATCGAAACTTAACTGAATAATTTGCTGGGACGGCTAGGAAAAATGAAGTGGGTTTTAAATTACAAGTCATTCATTGTTAAGGCATACCATAGCAGTGTGTCATTTGTTAGCGATCGTATGTTTTTTTTTCTCCCATTCTGTCTCTGTATCACTAAGCTAAACTTCATTTGTTTTACACAGCAATGTGTCATTACAGCATAAAAATAGTGTTGATAATTTTAATTGTGATATGATTAGTTTTACTGTTAAAATTAACAGAAAATAAGGATTTTAACAGAAAATTAGAGTTGAGATTCTGGTGGTTATGAGATAAGGTGACAACAAGCATACAAAACAGAAGTATACAAGAATATCACCAACATTATTTGACGCTTTACAATCTACATGTATCCTACAGAAAATTACTATTTGCAATACGAATAATGTTCAAGACCTAGCCGTAGGTTACTGTTTTGAATCGATCATAGAGTAAAGTCACTTTCATAGTAGTTACATTTATTTTTTTAATCAAATATTGTAAATGTATGTGGCATATGTACGTAGGTATTACGCTCATTAAAGGGCTCCTAATTCTGACCACTCAATAAACAGCTGAAGCAGTAAAGTAACAAAATTGAAAGAGGGTGAATATTGGAGAGAGTTTCAGATTATTGTGAACTTAAAAAAAAATAAGATAAATCTTACTAAGCAATTGGAAAACTAAGCCCAAATAAATCAAAAGAAAGATATGAAAAAAAGTGTAAAGAAGTCTGTTCAAGAAAACGGTAAATATCTAGCAAGTTAACGAGGATATTTCGAGGGTCGTTTGAAAAGTTCCCGGAATGAAGCATAAAATAAGGGATATTTTTTTCAATTGTTCTTATTTTTTGACACAGTCTCCCTTGACATTAATGCACTTTGTCGAGCAATGCTCCAAAGTCTATATCCCATCAAGAAAGTTAGATTCCTCCAGGCTTGCAAAATACGCCTCAACTTTAAGATCTTCATAGGACGAAATTTTCTTTGCACCAAGGAATTTTCACAGTTTAAGAAACAGACGGAAGTGTAATAGGGCCAAATCTGGGGAATAAAGCGGATGTGGCAGCATATCATGATTTCTGCCATTGCAACGATGCATGTGGAGGGCGAGTATTGTCTTGAAACAAGATGAATTTCTTATTTGTTAAATCCGGCTTTTCTTGAGTAATTTTGTCTTCAATAGGCCCAAAAGATTAATATAATACGCCCCAGTGATAAATGTCCTAATGAGAAGATAAGCAATTAGCAACACACTCTTGCCATCTCAGAAAACTGACGCCATAATTTTGACCTCTTCAGAATCTTGATGCTTCCACTGTTTAGACTACTGTTTTGTTTCAGGTGTGTTGTTGTGCACGCGTTTTATAATTTGTCGCCAATCGACGCGATTTCTCTGAAAACGGAGATTCGCTTTTAATCCAGAGTCAGCAGTCGCGGCATCCATCTTGCCGATAATTTTTTCAAGCACAATTCTTCCCTCAAAATATGAAATACGCATTCCCCTGAAATGCCCAAAGCTTCAGCAATTGACGCTCCTGCAGAACTATATCGAGTACCTTATCAATAATTTCTTCTGTGACTGATTTTGGACGTCGGTGAGTCATCCTCCAAGCTTTTACGGCCGTGCTTAACTCCGTGGTTCACTTGCAAACGATAGTGCAGAATCCCCTAGAGTGTTCGTCCTATCAGAATGAATGTATGTACATTCATGCCTTTCTTTACCAAATATTTAATAACCACATGATATTCGATCTTTGTCATTTTCCCCATATACACATATCTACACTGCAACACACTGCTGTAGCTTCTACGATTCTTGATTGTTCCATATACTATTGCACAAATGTTTCTATGGAAGATAGTGGTTTATAATTAAAAAACTACTTAGGAACTGCTGCTGCAATCTGTGGGTCATTCTGAGAACTTTTCAAATGACCCTCGTATGTTAATGTACGTGTTAGATTTGGCAAGCATTTTAAACTATAATTTTGCAATAAATATTAGGTATTAACGCCTAGCAACCTAACATTGTAAGGCAATTGTTTTATCCAAACGCATTAAGTTTGTCAAGATATATCAATATGTTAGTAAAAGTGGAGTCCAGAAAATGATTACAATAATGTCAAGTTCTGTTACTCGCTCTATTTTCAAACCGAAAAGAAGCAAAGTTCGATATTATGTGGAAAAAAAAAAAAAAAAATTATGCCGTTCATTATCAGATTATATATAAATGGAAATTTTTTAAAAATTTACTTAATTATAAATTCAGATAATTTATATAAAGTATTTTATTCAATGGCTTATGTGTCGAAATCAGCAGGATTTGTTAAAATGTCGAATGTTGAAATAATAATATTTTATTTTCACCAAAATTATAATGTGCCATCTTAGATAATTCACAAAGTAAACACATTTACAGAAATTTTAAATGCATTCAAAAGTTTTAGTTCTTCCGTAAGAAAGCCCCTTTCAGACCATGGGAAACATATGGTGTAATTTTTAAAACTCAATAACTTACTAACACAATGACTAAAATATTGTTTTTATAAAACATCCTTTTAAAATATAATGGTCTTTATGTTGTAACATATTCTCTCTCTCTCTCTCTCTCTCTCTCTCTCTTTCGTTCACACGAAGGTAGGGGATGCAGAGGTCGTCGCGGCAGGCAAAGGTTCACCCCGGTCTGTAGTGCCAAATGAGAAGAAGAACAAGAATAATAATTCAATATGTAAAGGCTCATTTCATTTTCTCTCAGATTTTCCGCTATTCTTCTCTTGATTTTATCAGAATAAGAATAGCTAATAGCCACCTATCCTTTTCCGGGAGAAAAAAAAAAAAAAAAAAGATCTACCATAACATTTGTAAAACTGTGCATAAGAAAATGATATTGCTATTATGCGCATAACGAGACAAACAGAGTACCACCGAAACAAAACGATTACGATTGCCAATTGTTCGAGTTTCATATCCCTTGTGGCTACAATATAGTGCAACTGGATACAATTCAATCACTTTATATGGATGACAGTATATGCCTACAGCGAAAAATCTATTTTTATCAATAGAGATTAACAACGTTGTACAATGATTGATGGTTCTGCCTTTCTCAGAAGAAGAACGTTTCTGTGATTGATAAATAATAATTAGCTACAAATATTTGTAGAAATAGATGAGTCATATAGAGTCCTGCAGGTAAATTTTATTCATTGAAATTTGTAACAATAGTTTGTTCTTTGTAACTGGTTTAAATTTAGTACTGTATTCAGAATGTTACAGATTTATAGCATGAAGAGTTAGAGGACTATTTTATGCAGTTTTGCTTTGATCTCTTTGAATGGTCAATGAACCATAAAGTGCATTAGAATGTAACGTATTTAGTATAAATGTTTCCTATTGGTGTATTTGTAATTAATGCTAATTAGTTCGGAAATTACGAGCTTGAAAGTATGTACTGTTCTTTTTTCAAACACATATTTTTAAAAATAGAAGAATTTGTTCAAATATAAATAATATAAGAAAACATTGAAAGTAAAATTCACCTGAAAATCAAGATAGGATAGCACAGAAAGAAAGTATGGGATGGATAAGGATAAATTGATGGGCCTTTTGAACCTCTAAGAGGAAGGGATAAGATGAGGGATGAATTTGGCGTTCAGATCTGGGAGCGGCAATAAACGAACATAGGCGAGATTCCCAACGTTTCCTTACAGGCCTTTGAGAGCCGCGACGGTATCACCTAAGGCGATTTGAGTGGGCAGAACTCACCAGAAGCCAGGACAGGAACTTTCCAAAGCACCAAAGCCCTCTCCTGGCTCTTTCAATCTGCATCCAAGGCTATAGAATGAAAGTATAAGAAATGAGAGAGTGTAAAATTCGTGGAAAGAAAATATCCATCCCATTATTAGCATAAGTGATCAAAAAAGCCCTCGAAAAAAAAACAAGAGCAGGATAGTTGAGCCCGGGACCTCTTGTGTTATCTGAGCCATCCCGCTTGATTCTATTTCAAAGTAATATTGTGACACATTTAATGAGCTTTTCTATAAATAAAACAGTTATTTATGGAAAGGCTTAAGTCAGTTTTTGGCAAATTGAATTTGGTGCTGTATTGTTGATCTAGTCATGAAATGGCAATCGTCTGGTTACAATAATGCTGTGAAATGAACAAATGAATTTTGCGTCTATTTATGGAAGGTCAGTAATCAAATTATTTAATTTTGTTTATAAATTAACAGTACAAATTACATTTTAACAAGATTAGACAAAATTATTGAAATAAAATAATTATTTTAGCAATTGTTCAAACAATTGCTGATTTATATCAGTATTTAAGGCAGTTAAGATTCTGTTAATTGCTACACTTGATAACTGATTTTTTCCTTAAAGGTATGGCAAAAAAAAAAAAAATTAATAAACTCTGCTCTGTTTTTTCTTTCTTTCTTCAAATAGAAAAATGAAAATGGTCTCCTGACTGGCAAAAATCTTCATCTGCATGGTGGTTCATGTGAAGGCCAAAACAAAAATCATTGCATTGTAAGATTTCTCATGGTTCTTACAGATACTGGAAAAGTTGATAAAATCATTCAGCGTTTTCCTACATGATCTACAACCATGATGCATGTACTGAAAAATGCGATACATTTGATAATCCTATGCAAATTTTTGAAATGACTTGTTTTGCTAAAGCCCTAGGCACAAAGACATTGACAGTTATAGTTCCTAGCGTATAAAAAGTACAATAAGAATTGTCTATAGAAACACAGAGCAACTTTATTTGACGTTTTAAAACTCAATTCTTTTCAATTTCAAACTTTCTTATGATAGTTCCCATAAGGACACTGTTGTTGCATTCAAATCATTACAGGCTTCAAGAATACCTTAGTTGTACACTACAAGTTCCAACAGAATGTCGCGTGCCAACTTATGAAACTTACTTATATTGATTTTATATGTTTTAAGAAACATTGTGATACTTGTCTGTTCAAGGATAAATTTATTGACAAAACAATAAGGATGCCCAATAGACAGAGCATATTACTATATATGAATAAATTTAGAAACAAAAAATCAAATAAAGAAAACAAAGGACGAATTAAATGAAGAAAAGAGAACATAGAATTACAAAAATGTAACGGAAATAGTGCCACATATCACAGTGGGGCCGTCTTCCTGCATACTTATTTTTCAAGAGCCAAAGTGAAAGATATTCTACTGGCTTTCAATATAAAAATACAACGACTAGTAGTCTAAGTAATATTATTAGCAAAGTTCAAAGGTACTGTTTTTTTTTTTTTTTTTCAAATTGTCTGTCTGCCCCACACGTATGGATGATAAAGAACACATAAAAGAACTAATATGCTTAAACCAAGGAATAACTTAAATCAAATGTAGCCTTTAAAGCTGTGTGTGTCAAAACTAAAATAGGCATACGAACTGGCAAGTATGAGTATAACTTGGAGAGGTTAAGATAGACATATCTGAGCATAAAAATGTATAGGTCTGTAAACTAAGATAGATTGACATGATCGCATGATAGAGAGTAAGTAATCATTAAAATATTAAATGGAAGAAAGTTTAAAAAAATAGAAAATAAAGAAAAAACCTGAAAGCTACATAAAGAAAGATTAATAAAAATTAAAGAAAACCTTACAGATTACAAAATAATAATAATAATAATAATAATAATAATAATAGGCATCGGAAGCTAAGTACATGCACATACAGCCTTAAGTATAATAAATATAAACAATAAATGAATAAATAAAGTTAAATAGAACCCAAAAGCAGGCAAGTGTAGCATGGATACGCCAGAGAGAACATTTACAAACAAATATTAATTTTAATGAATGACTTAAGGTAAAAACCGACAGCTACAGCATGGATAAACTAAGACAGCTAAAATATAAAATGCAAACATAAATAAACTAATAAAACAAATAATAAAAAGACAACGGAAACCGAGAAAAATCACCAGTAAACAGGAAGGTTTATAAGTGAAATAAATAATACAGAGCCAATGTAAGGGAGTTTAAGACAAAATAAACTGATTACAAGTGAACATAAATAAATTTATTAAATAAATAATTGCAGTCAAGGTCAAGTACACTCTGGATAAATTAAGAAAGGCGAACATAAACAGAAAAGCTAGAAGTGGTATGTAAATAATATCAAGAAAGTAAACCTACAACCTCAATAGACTAGACAAACTTGAACACAAAAAAGATGCATCATGTTAAAATAATAATAAATGGATGGGGAAGGACCTAGCGTGAATAAGCGAAGATACAAAACATAAAAGTAGAAAAATTAGGAAAATAGTAAACAGATCGGGAAGTCAAGAGCAGGAAAGAATACCCTGCATAATAAGGGTAGACAAACATTAAAAAAATATGAAAAATAAAAATAAATGGATAAGAAAAGGGAAGAACAGACAAATTCAACCTGGACAAAGTAAAATTGTTGAGTCCTCTCCCCGGGGGAAAAAAAAAAAAAAAAAAAAAAAAAAAAAAAAAAAAAAAACCCGACTACTAATTTAAACTAGACAAATTTACTAAATTAAACTATAATGTCAATAACACACGAGTAAAGCAAAACTAATGTTTCTGGAAGTATGCTAAAAAAAATCGTGTATTCCCTGGAATGTTCTTAATTTATACCCACTCTATGATCTCGATATGGGGTGAACATGTGTATATAAACTGTAATGATATTATGAATATTTATAATATTTAAAATGTGGATCTCGTATGTTTCAATACTTAATTAGTAATTCAGAAATAACATGGATTTAGATTTAAGATTACTCAAAATCTGTCTAGATATTTATTTTTATTAAACTTGTTTTATTTTGCCCACAAAGCTTTGTTTCGCGAAGTCAAAATTATTGTACTGCAGAGAGAGAGAGAGAGAGAGAGAGAGAGAGAGAGAGCAGAGACAACAGGTCTGAGGTAATAACATTTTGTAAATGATTTCACTACACATATATTTCCAGTTCTTGCTATTTTACTTTTTCATGCACGTTGCTTACATTAAAATTAAACATTAAGTCTGCCTATATATGTACTAAATTGCAAGACAGAAATGTATATGGGCGGCTTGCTCTGTTCTCAATATAAACATAATTAACGTCGTATGCAAACGTTTCACTTCCTGTTAAATATTTTCTAAACAGTGAGTGGTGTCAAAATGTACCATGGACTTTACACTCTCAAAACAACAAAAAAATAGCAGTCACAGCAACAAAGTTTTCATTATCTCCCATTCAAGCACTATTTAGGCTAAACATCGATTAATGTACATTTGAACACAGCAATAAGAGTTATAATATCTGACAGCAAAACTATTATGTGATTCTTGAAACACTTGGTACAGTTCTATTCAAAAGATGATAAAAGTATTTATGTATTTATGGCAAAACTAACCTTTTCTACTTTTCTCTTTCAGAAATACTTTCAGAACATTATTGTATATTAAATATATTCTAAAGATATATTTTACTAATGTTTATGTAACGATTAATTATCTATTTTCATATATTTCTTGTTTTTCTTATTCATCTTCAAAACCCCTTTTCATTTCTATCCAAATCAGACATAAAGTGTAATAAACAGTTTTCTCCTCTTTATTCTAAGAAATTTAAATATATATAAATGTTTCTATTCAAGTATTTTAAGCCTAATGCGATTGTTATTTTTTATTTCAAGTTTATTATCATTAACCACATTGTTGCCTAAATAGGAAAAAAAAAAAATCAGTATTTTATTTTCCAATTACAAAACTTTATGCTTTATTTATTTTTTGGACTGACTTTAAATGAACAAAGATATGCCACTTTTACTATAATTTTACTGCTTACTGAAGCTACCGCAACCGCGCTAAAGTTAATATTTATATTTTAGTAGTTATATTTTTACAGAAAGCATAAAATGATACTGTATCTAAAACTGATAATCATTTATACCAATGTTAGAAATATGTTGAAAATGACGTTCCTCAGCAGCGATATCTGAGGAGGAAAATCCTGTATTTTATCTAACTTTTCGTCCGTAAGAACAAGCGGTTCGGAGCACACGCTTCTTGTCATTGAGAAATACTGTCTTTCGTACATTTTTAACCGTTTCTCTACCTGGAACACATTATCACAATTTCCGCTTCTGTGCAACAATCAGTTTTCATATGTGTTTCATATATACTAGGGCTGTTCAACAAAGAAGGGTCATACTTTTTTACAGGCATAATTTCTAGAGCGCTAGAATTTAACTGTATTTTGTTAGCCAGTGCGTAATGCACGCGTGACAAACAAATTTCATTGTTGTCACTTACGGTTCCCGCCTGTGAGATGTGTACAAGTTGAGACGTGTTCATTTGCGCCTACAGCAAAATGGAGGTGAAAAGCAAAGTACAGTATGTACTCTGAAGCTCTCCTTTCGTCTCAACAATACTTCAATTGAGGTCTATGTAATGTTACAGGTGGCCTAGGGAGAGTTTATTCTTCCAGATAGCACAGTTTCAAGAGGCAATTGGTTTCAAAGGAAGGTGGACTTGGCGATCCGGGTTTGTGCTGTAACGGAATAAAACACTAAAAGCACTGTTGTCATTGTAAGAGAACATCGAATGTTATTATGCATACTTTCAGAAATTCTGAATATTTCACCGTATGCCACCTACACGTTGTAACTGAAAAGTTACACATGAGACATGATTGCAAACAGTGGGTTCCAAGACAGCTTTCCGGAACAAAAGGATGTTCGCGTACAGGCTTGCATGCGATTGAAGACAATGTTACAGAAAGATGCGAAGTTTCTTTCAAAGAAAATCACTTTTGATGAAATTTGGCTACATCATTTCGAACCTGAGAGCAAAGAGAAAAGCTGTGGCAGAAAACTCTATCATTATCATCATAATCACAAGTGTTACTTCTGTTGGGAAAGTTGTAATCATCTCATTTTTTTCCATATTCAAGAAATATTTTATCAACATGTCGTACATGCACACACAACTGTAACTGGCAACATTGCAGAGATGTCCTGAAAACTCTAAAAGGTTATATCACAACTTGCAAAAGGTTACATTTCTGTGCAACAAATTGAAAACTACACCACAATAATACATAGCCGCCTATCGAAAATATTGTTGCTAAATATCTCAAAAAGTAATGTGAAGTGCGCGCCGCATCCTCTTTATAGTCCATATTTAGTCGCGTGTGACTTTTTCCTTGTCCTCAAATTGATGAAGTGCCTTCGTGGCGCCAATAGCTCTCTATGTTGGAAGCGAGAAATTTCGAGAACATTGTAAAGAGCGCTTTCATTGTTGCTGGAATTCTGCATCTTCAGAAGACTGGCACAAATGCTGGGACTGGTGCATTGTATCTACCGGAGACTACTTTGAGAAAGATTGAAAACGATCGCATTCGGTTTGGTCCTCACATCCTTGTATGTTATCAGAAAAAAAAAACACTAATGTGTTGCTCAGAATTCCAAAAATGAATTCCACTCCATACACTATGGATAGTATGTTGTTCATCCAAAAAAATGTATTCTTCACCAAAAGTGACTCCAAATTTTAGCGATTCTCTACTCATATGAAATCGTGTCTCGTTAAGGCAATACTCAGCTGAGGCATTGTTAACGTTTTCTACTTTTAAAATATTTGTTAACACTGTATGAGCATCTGACAAATATTTGTATGTTTGGAAAACCTCAATCAAGTCCTTGAAGTCATTTGATTCGTAATATATTTTAATCTGGTCTTCGCGTTTTTCAAGTAGTTGTGTTGTTATGCTCGTCTGCTCTAATGAGGATCGTGAGCAGGTGAACGAGCGACCGATATACTCTTGACAGCTACCTAGACCCAAAAATTCAATGTTTTCTCTTCTATGGCACATCCCAGAGTCGCGTTGTTATCTCTGCTGTCAAGCTGTTTCGTATTAGCACCATAAAGATAAAGAAGATAACCTGCAACAGTACAATTTATATTGTCATAGTAACAGATGTTAACACTTCATAGGATTATAATAAATACTCTCTACTAAGAGCAAAGAGTGAGGTGTCTAAAGGCATAGGCTTAAGGATCGTTCACTCACTGCAGTCTCCTTCTAAAAATGGACCGTATCTGGCTTAGGATGTATATTTTCCCTTAGAGGTTTATTGTAATCAATATTATATTTAATTTGTTGCATTTACTGTTCTGATTCTGATTCTGATTCTGTTTACTGTACTGATACATAATATGTAACATTCCCAGATGACATACGAAAGAAAAAACTAGCAAGTGTTAAGATATTTAAAATGTTTTAACCTTGTGTGAGAACATTAACTAAAACTTTACTTCAGCGCTTCTCTTCTGTAAGGTTCCTAGAAGCATTAATGTGCAGTGAACAAGGCGAAATAGCTCGACTTAGGATAGTGAAATATTTTTGAGAGACTAAAATGTAACGGGAATGGGTCAACCTTAGATGAATTGATAATAAAATAACATCTTTAGCAAGATGGCATTTCTCGGAACAGTAACAAGTGATTCCAACAATGTTTGAAAATAACGATAAACAATTTAGTATTTATTCGGTGGGGATAAATCATAATTATTATATTTACAAGACTAGTTGGTAACACTCGCCAGAATGAAGCACTTTAATCTCTTTTGATATGATAAGTGTAACAAATAAATAATTTACGAAAAAAATATGTTTACATTTATTTTAATTTCAAAAACATGAGAGTCTATGCCTTTAAATTTTATTAAAAATATATGTAAGGGTAAAATACAATAAACGTATTTCCTCTTATAAACCTATTTCGTTGCTTATATTTCTAGTGGAAAAGAAGTATATTTTTATAAAAGCATAGAGTAATCAAGGCTTATATAAAAATTAAATGTTAAATATTATGCTTTGACCGTAGGGAAACTGTTGAAGAGGAGACATCTGCAGAATTTAAAAAGTTTCCAATTATTTTAAATCGTGTTGTGAAATGTGATCACACACAGGGTTTGTATAAAACATGTAGAACATATGCATTGACATTTACACAGAAATTTCCTAATTTCTACGTTCAACCATTTAGGAATAAAAATGATAATTTTAGTTTGTATTTTTAATAGTGCACGCCGAATCCGTGACGAATCTTCATTATGAAAAGTATGGTAGATAGGTAGATAGGTATTTATATGACCACGTAATAATTTATAAGTATAAAAGTTTTTCTTGATAAATTTTGAAACTCTTTTGAGTAAATTAAAATTTCAAATGTTTATAGTTACCAAACTTTACGTGAATAATAAAATCTCTCTATAAATATTTAAAGCTACCTGCTTGGAAGCTTCATCAGGGTATTAAATTAAAATAAATATTTAAATGTGGGAGGATATAAAAACTCCTTAAATATATAGGATGTTAATGAACAGCGAAATATTTATATCTGTTGTAGAGATATGTTAGACAAGCAATTTGATACGGGTAACCCAGAGTCAACTGTTTAACTCTTACGTGTTAGGAGTTAAAGTTTCAAAAGGTTAAAGTATATAAGTTCATGCAAACGCCTATCAATATATTGAAATGTGGCATGAGGTTTAGGGAATCCTTCTCTGTAAATCTCAGCAACTCTTTACAGAGCAAATTTCTAATTTCCCCCGAAATCCAGTGCATGTCGCCAAGTTCAAAATGACTGTAATGCTGCATTTCTTCAGTTTGTAATTTATTTTATGTTTGTGTTACATATTTTGGTTTGATTGACTTATTTATTGATTGTTGTAGTGTGCAGTAATACACCTTAGCACTTAAATTGCATTCATTTATCCTAACTTTGTAATATTAGATCTAGAGTTTTAGTAAGCTCTAGAATCTTCCGAAATACATCCGCTAGTAACTAAAACTCTGAATTCTAATACAGATATTCTCTGTCTTTCCAAAGCTTCACAGTAAAATATGTTTTGCAGTCAGACTGTTAGGCGGCATATGAGATTTCCGTTACAGAGTTTCAGCATCCGTAGGCGTTTCCAGAATAGCTAATGTCCGGTCTTGTTGAAATAACTCTCCTTTGCTTTCTGTCCCTACGCGGTAGGTCTTAAGCCTGGGTTCTATCGGATGTTTTAATAAGAATTTTACCAGGTACTTGACCGGAAAAGTTCTTTGTCGTAAGCAAACAACTGTCACGCGAAACAAATGACAGATATCTCGCACCGTTAGGAAAAAAGTAGATTCGCGACTTTGTTTCTAACAAGTGAATAACTATTAGCACACCAATGCCGTGTCATACAATCATGTGTTTAGCTTAAGTGTTGCAGATTATTTTAACGCTAGATTATATCAAGCCATTCTAATACAAAATTTAACGCTATTTAACTGTAATATGAATTATGAGCACTAAATTGCAATCTGGCACTTCAATACCCAATAACTTCAACATTTTACGCCTGTGAAGCTACATTTCCTATCTCAAATAACTTGTAATATTCATATATGTGTGTGCGTGTGAATATTATTATTAATATATGTAGTTTCTACAAAATTACTTAGGAGTTTCATAAAATCACAATAGAAGAAACAGGTGAGAAGGAAGCATTTTTTCACACAAGTTCAGCAAGTTTGGTGTGTTATGAATGCATTGTTAGTTGGCATACCTGGAGAGAAAGTTTTTTAATAGTATTTAACGCCTGTTTTAACTACTCAGGCATCACAGGCGGTGGGCACATAACACATGAGATTAAATGATAAATGGGAAGGACTTTTTTTTTAAGAAAGAAAGAGTTTCAGGTCTAAGCTAGGACACCTCCCAGGATTTGCCATTTACTAGAACTGAGGAAAACGTGGAAAAATTCTGTCAGGAAGAACGACCTGTGGAAATGGAACTGCAAGACCTGCCGCTATAAACCCGTAGCGGTTTGTTTTTACATTGTTATTATTAGAATGAACACGACAGGCTCAGGCTGTAGAAGGCTCAGGCTGTAATTTGGATGAGTGAAGTATGGTCAATTCAAGGGAACTTTTCGTTGAGAATACGGTAGTGATGCAACAACAGATAGGACTTCATCAGTGGCTAAAACGTTTCAAAGAAACAGGGAATGGTTGCAAAGAGAAACGCCCGGCCAGCCACGCGTGTCAACGATGATGTTGACGGTATTCGTGCTTCCTGTGCTATGAGTCAAAAAAAGAAAATCATTAAAACGATGCAGTTTAGAACTGTTCATTCCTCAAAGCACCGTGTTCAAAGTTACACGTAAATGACTTCGATTACACAAGTAAAAATTCAAATTCTCCAAGAAAGCAAAGTCACTGATAGACCTAAGAGAGCAAAATTCCAGCAGGTGATTTAAAACAAGATTGAAGAGAATGAAGATTTCTTGAAAAATGTAATAATTTTTGATGAGGCGACCTTCCATGTTAATTGTTCAGTTAATCGTCAAAACTGTCGAATTTGAGGGGATGAGCTACAGTATTAGACCATTCAACACTAGCGCTACTCCCCTAAAATGATTTTTTTTTTCAAAACAAACCATTACTGGGGTTATTTACTGTGAGATGCTAGAAAAATTTGTGTCTCCACCGTTGAACGATATTGAGGCACACACTGTTTTGATTTTTTATCAACAAGACGGGACTCCACCTCTGTACAGTCGCTTTGTTCTTAAAGCGTTAAACTTGTGGTTCCCTAATAGATGAGTTGGAACAGCGATCTCATGGTCACCACGAAATCCAGACATTAAACTCCTAGACTTTTATGTGGGAATATGTAAAGAGCTTGGTATACCCTGAAAAAATAGGCATACGGAGCATAACTCCCGACATGCTGGCGCTCATATGGGAAGCGTTTGGATGTATACAGAGCTGCAAAGGAGGCATATATTGAAATATATTAAATACCAAACAAAATCTATGCATGCATGCTTTCATGCCATCTATATAAATGGGTCAACTTTTTATTATTAATATAATAAATGTTGCCTGAAGCCCCGGAGTTCTTTTGTGGAAACTCTAATACAGAGAAAATATTTCTGTGCTGTTCATTAAATATTGTATATAATATCAACTATTAGTAATTGTTTCAAAGTTATCCTGGCTGCATAATATGTGCCATGAATTATACCTGGCAGCTTTTTCATGTGGAATATATTTCAGACTCTTCTAAATTCCCTGCTCTTTATTTTTATGACGCTATCCGTGGTGGCTCGCGCTAAAGGGTACAAGAACAAGAACCATCCCTTTAATTATGAACTATTAATACTGTTAAATAATTTCCCTATAAATTGCCTACTAAAATGATTATAGAATTTCATAGAGCAAACCCTGAACGTTTTAGTACTTGCATGATAATGTAAGGTTTAAACGGCTTCTGGGAATACAGACAACTTGGTGTGTGTATGTGTGAAGAGAACGGGCCAGGGCACATTTTCCTTGTGCCCAGGTCTAGGAGAGCAGAATACTTTGGTTTAGAAGTTGTTATGAAGCTGGTGGGCAAGGCGATGAGAGGGGTGTCACAGTGAAGCTTCACCACGCAGAATATGTGGACTTTCCACGCACATGCGCAATGTACGCTCTATCGTAGCGCCCGCAAGACGAGCTTTCCTATTCGATTTGTCGTGAGATTAACGTCATTACTTCCTATCAGCTGTTCGCGCTTTCGCACCAATAGCTTATGAGGAATCTGAACTATAAGGAACTTTTCCACTCTAAAGGCAGCTCAACTGACGCATCCTTAAACAATATTGCGTTTTAAAAAGAACCAGCATTATCATAAATAACAGAAACCCCGATTGATTAGTGAGAGGAGGCCTATGAGATTAAATCGACAATTTTGAAACTTCTGCCTCTCTCCGATATTGCTGTACATAAATAAATACATAAAAATATAATTATGATGATGATAATAACAATCATAATAATAACAATAATAATAAAGTGAGGTCGTGGACAGTTATTTAAATATACTGTTGCATGCTAAGTATTTATATTTACTGTTGAACGAGAGTACGTGCGAAACTATTAACAAAGATGTGAAATGCATGAGAAACTTAAGTGAAGGTGAATTATTTATTTTAGTAAACGTGTAGTGAATATTTTACATCAAATAAAAATTGAACATCCGTACATAAAACTGCTTTTTCAAAAAAAAGTGAAAGTGTTTTGTTTTATTTTTTATTTTATTTATTTTTTTATTATTTTTGTCCTCGCAGTATATTTTTGCAGATCATGTGATAAATTAATGTTCATGGATTCTATACCATGTTATTCTTATAAATTGTGTCCCCAACAACTAAAATATGCATGAGCCGCCACTGAACACTATACAGTAATTTCATCACGAATCATTTACAATAATTCACTGTTTCCAATACTATATTGAATAAAGCATTGCTAAAATAACTGCCGCAAGAACTACTTTTTGGTGTGTTTATCTTGGAGTGTAAGATTTCATTGGTATTTCCAATTCTCTGAGGCATCTACGCAGGAAGGGGAGAAGCTTGCCCTCCTCTGACTGCCAACGTACACTTTTTAAGCCACAATATAACTATGTATTAGTACGAAAAAAAGGGGGAGGGATCCTTAGTTCTTATAGACCTAAAAATAATAATGCACATCTAGGCAATAGTGAAAAAAGGTTATAAGGCACGATAAAATACTCAGATGCAAATATTTGGCACTAATGTGAAAATTGAGAGATGTGCCTGTAATGACATACTGCTGGCAATGTCATTTTCACAAAATTAAAAAAAAAATGCATATTTTGTTTCAAACATATAATAGGAAAAAACTATTTGCATATTTTTTATTTGAATAAAGTATTATTTTTTAAACAAAATATCACTCTGACATTTGGTTGCAATTTTAAAATAAATTAAATATTATATGATAGCATATATTTTTTTATCTATTTAATCTTCTTGTTTGTTCTTTTATTTAGCCATATTACAAGGACCTCTGTTGCAAATTTCAAGTTAATTAGTGAAATTTAGCACCGCAAGGAGAAACATGAATTTTCACCTGTACTGGAAAAAGTGGTGTTTAGAAAAACAAAGTTTAATATTTATAGATAATCTTTATCCATACGTAGAGTTTTAAAGTAACAGAAATTAAAGTGAAATTAGGGCAAAATAGCTATATGAATATAAAGAAAGAGCTTAATGAATCTGAAATAAAATCGATTTTTTAAGTAATTGTACAAAATTGTGTTACATAAATATTTCATGAGAACATCTCTCAATTATTAGCATAGATAAACTCGGCGATAGCTCGTCAACTTATGGTTATAGCACAAGTTGCAGCACTGAATCTGGCAAGTACCAGATCTGGATCAGAATTAGATTAGGGCTTTCTAGCTCTAGTTTATACTATTGTACCTATTACAACATTTGTTGGATTTCAAAAAAAATGTTTAGCCTCATAATACATTGTTTCTTGTGTAAAAGTGTATATTATTTTAAGTTTTGAAATAATTGATCTTTTTCTAAAATGTTTTTAATCTTAAGTTGTAAATATACAAGCATAAACTCACATTTATTATTATTATTATTATTATTATTATTATTATTATTATTATTATTATTATTATATGATGTTTGAATCCACATATTCCTCCTGCAGTAAAATATGTTTAAAACTTACCTTTAGCTATTAACTAGCGTTTTAAATTACAAAATAGCATTAAAATATTATACTATAAGGATATATAATCTAAAATTTATTCACAACTTTATTTTATGAGTTAACGAGATAAGACAAAAATAGACCAACGAAATGCACATAAGTGTTGCACAGTTTTACGCAAGAAGTCTCTGGGCAATAAATTTAGCCACTGGTACACATAAATAATAACATAGAAACGTACTTAAAAACTACACAGTTTGTTATGAAATGCAATATACGTTATTTTAAGCAATAAGTGCTTTCTTGTGAAATGAACTGCATCCCCTATGCTATTACCATTTTGATTCTCCATGAAACAGTTGGTTTATCTCGTTTTCACCAATAAAAAGGGAGCCATTAACAGGCCAAAGTTACAGCTCACGTAAAACTGCAGGACGGGATATGGATGAGCCCGCATTAAGTTCTTTAGCCCTAATGAAACTACAGGTAGAACTCGTTTTCCGTGTGTGTTGACTTTCGTGAAATACCGGATGTTGGAATTACCTAAGGATTTTCCGGTTGGACATAACAACAGAGTCCACGAGTTTTCAATTTCTACGCGTGAAATTTTATTACTTAAGACAAATGCTTTCTTCGTATATTTTTATAATTAACGCTATCTTTATGGATAAATGATAAATTATATTTTATCCTGCATATTGATCGTACGTAAACGTCATAGTTACACATACAACAATTCTACCTGCACTAATAAGTAAAGCATCATTTGCTTTAAATGTCTTACTTTGTATTCATTTTCTAATCTAGATTATCCAGATATTTCAGGCGGTGGTCAATGGTGATCCATGAGATAAAATCATAAACTAGAAAAGGAATTTTTTTAAACGAAGGAAACGTTCCAGGCCTAAGGTACTCTCTCTGACTTTTGTCATTTATGAGGATTGAAAAAAATCTGGAAAAAACACCAGTCAAGGATTTCTGGTGGGAATCGAAACCCAGACCTCTCGCCCACGAGTCCGCGCCTTAACAACCTCGGCCATCCGAGGCGGTTTAAAGCTTTATAATAATTGAGATAGGAAATAACAAAAAACAGCATTGGGTTTAGTTTTGCTTTTGATTTGTTTCTTTATGCATTCCATAGTTACCATTTTGTTTTAAAACATTTACAGCTGAGAATTCGAGATCGAATTCTCAGCACATGTCACGAATTTGTTTGTTATTACCTTATTCTTGTTCTGATATCTCTGCATAAATAAAAGCATGGGGTAATTGAATACAACCCGAAAACAATTACTGCCATTTTTTTTAAGTGAGCGTTCCAAAATTTTAAATATAAAATAAATAATTTTGAGCTACAGTTCACGTCACAGGTTTGGTGCTGGTTTGCGATTATGTTGGCACTAATTTTTTTTTTTTTGTTGTTGCATGTTTTAATTTTAATAATTTAAAACACCTTTAGTATATATTTTCTCATTACAATAACTCTTGGTATGTTTAAAATAATGGAACGTTTTAAAGCTTTCATACAAAAGCAGTAACGTCACGGGGTGGCAGAGGTCGTTAAGGTGCGATTTGTGAGCTGGAGGTCTGGAGTTCTATTCCCGCCAGGACCGTCCTCCCTGACTGGCAAATAAATGGCAAATGCCGGGGAGGGACCCTAAACTTAGGTCTGCAATGCTTCCTTCCTTAAAAAAAATATTCCTTTCCCAATTTATCATTTCATCTCATGTATCATCAGTGTCACCGCCTGTGGTGCCTCAGTAGTGAAAACGGGCGTTAAACACTACTAAAAATACAAAAACACATTCCAGTATTTAAAAAAGTGTTCTGTTTCTGTCCTAGTCACACTCACGACTAATGTGTGCTGTTTTTCCATACTGATAGCACCTCTTTGCTGAGGATACTTCAGGGCAGTTCCGAGCAATGTGTCCAGTCTATTACAATTGTATCAAATACCAAAGTCGTTTGTAGACTCTGAACATCTCGTGCAGTATGTCCCATCTTATTACAAGTGTAACAAGAAGGTCCATCTGAGCCCTGATGACAATCTCTGGAGATGTGCCCAATCTCATTGCATCTGTAACACCTGACTTGCTCTTCCCTGTAGTCGCGAGCGAAATGCCCATAGCCGTTACACTTGCAGCCTTTACTGTCGTTTCCACCATCACCTAGAGGACATTCCCATGCAAAATGTCTTGTGCTATTGCATTGGCATCAGCACTTTAACTCAGGTTTCAGAACGTCACGAACCTCTTCTTTGTCCACCACGTGGGAAACTGCTCTACTCGATCTTGTGAATTAAATGCTGCGAAAAATTTCTTGTTGAACACTTGCGCAGATTAAGATAATAATAAAAATTTTGAATCAAACTCCTCTGAATAATTATGACTAACTCACCCTAGGAGTTCCAAGCTCATACTTTTTTCACTACTGGGAAATGTTAAAAACACAGAAACTATACTGACACTAAAAAGTAATCACGCGATCCTTTATTATTATTATTATTATTATTATTATTATTATTATTATTATTATTATTATTATTATTATTATTATTAATAATAATATATTAATATATTAATAATAATAATAATTAATGTTATTATTAATGTTATTATTATTAATATATTAATAATAATAATAATAATAATAATAATAATAATAATAATAATAATAATAATAATAATAATAGGTTGTTCTTATGTGGCAAAATGCAGCCAAGAAAATAAATAAATGAAATTTGCTATTAGATAATGCTTATTTTATATAGTAATATTCCTGATCACCACTGACAATTCTTTTCAATATTGTTCTCTCCTTTCCCCACCTAATTAATCGGCATCACTTGATAAAGCTGCTGTAAAGAGCGGAAAACAATTATAAAGTTTTCAGAGATCTGTCATTTAAGCTACTTGTAAAACTAGGCTACGCTCTCCAGCTCCTTAACGTAACTTTTTAATATCATGAACGTTGTTAAATTTTCTCAATTAAACATAAAATAGAAATTTAGAAGAAAAATATGCAATCAAAATGGAAAACCAGAGTAAAAGAATAAGGTTTACCCACCTCAATGTGTTCTGCATAATTGTGTTTTATTTCAGTGACAAATACTGGAATTGCTTTTCTATTTTGAAAAGAATAAGCGTACTTTATTATTGTTAATTTGTAACAGTTATCCACCTCATCACAGGATTCATTGAGAAGTACACCCAACTCAGAGCAGCAGCATCAAAGATGGCGACACAAGCCGTCCCTACCGTAAATACTGCGATATTATTATTATTGCTACAGGAATTTTTACTCGCAAAAACTGCCATGGGTGGCCGAGGTCGTTAACGCGCGGACTCGTGAGCAGGGCGTCTGGGGTTCGAATTCCATCGGGATCGTTCTCTGTGACTGAGGTTTCTTTTTCAGGTTTCCTAATCCTCATAAATGGCAAATGCCGGGGAGATACTCTAAACTTAGGCCTGGAAAGTTTCCTTCCTTAAAAAAAAATCCTTTCCCAATATATTGGTTCATTTCATGTATCATTATTATCCACTACCTGTGAAGCCTCAGCAGTAAAAACGGGCGTTAAACACCATTTAAAAAAATCGCAAAACCAAGATCGTGGTTTGGATGAATTTTTACGCCCGGAAAAAAAAAAAAACTCTAAGTATGGCTTCCTTCGGAAGGGAGGTAAATTGTGGGTCTCATGTCGTACATTTACGGCACGAAAAAGAACTTTAAGCCTAAAGAAAGAAGCCTCTGAGCAAAATTTATCGGCCGTTTAACGCCTGAATTGAATGGAACGCTTATGACCTGAGATGTTAAACAGAGTCCGTAAATAAACCAAATCAATAAAACTCCTAAAGGATGAGAAAATTTAGAACGCTTAACAATTTAAGATAAAGATTATGTTATTTTCGTAATTATGGGGATTTATTCAAGTGAAGTTTGAAGAAAGTGGTTCTTTGACTGATAGGAAGAAATATGGAACACCATTCGCTGTTACTTTAAGCCCCTGCAGGTACAAATAAAAACATATCCCGTGGTTTGTTAAGGGGAAATCCTCCGCAGTCACTTAAAAAGTGGCGGTGTTTGCACTCAAAGGAAGTAACAAATGAGATAGTAGCTTTTAGTAACAGAAAAAATGGTGCAGAATGGGAGAATTATTTCCAATGCTTTCTAAAAGTCAAATTCCAATGTTTGCCTTACACGACGATGGTTTTGGTTTTTTCCTATGTGAATTATTATGTTTGTAACGTTTGATTTTCAAAATACTCTATATATCAAAACTAGAAAGAGTATAACTAGAGTTCCTACAAAGACTGGCTTAACAAAATATCAACGTAAACACATCGGCAGTCAACCACTTTATTTCAAAGTGAGAGCTATGGGCTGTGATGGATATATTCTCTTTTCAATAACAATACCATACATGTTTTGAATTGCACAATTTTGTACTCCTGCAAGCGCAGTCCTATGTTACTTTGTTTTTCAACTGACTATTAAACTTAAGTTCCCATTTGTTTACAATTTAAAAGTTTCTCATTGGCCTTCAAAGTGTGCACCTAGTCAAATTTACATTATATAGAGCAATTTATGGGTGTGCCCACTAGGTGGACAATGGGCTGGTACTAGTACGCCATGCAGAAGCTAGATGTCGGTTGTAAGCACAGTGTGTAGAGGGCAGTGTTCGTTTGTTGTCCAATAGAGAAAGACGTACGCAAGATGAGCGATGACTATCATGGACAAAGATGAATCGCAAAGTTGTGAAATGAGGGTGCCAAAATGCAGAAATTCATGTATGTTTAACTGCAGTATGTGGTCAACAAGCTCCTATCCTGAAGACGGTACTGAACAGGGTAAATAGGTTCGCCAGCGGCACGGAATCCGCTCGCCAAAATGTGAGTACTAAAGTTATATTTCATTTATGCACAGTAATCCTCTTGTTCGAATAAATATAAAACGTTTGCGCTAATATTTTCAGATAAATACCAAGCCGCACTTTCACAACAGAACATATTCAGCTCTCTACATATGACAACAGGTCAATATAATTATTACAAACGTCTGTTTGAAATCTTCAGCATGCTTACAGGCGGCCTTGGTTGAGAAGAAAGAGACAAAGTTAAATGAAGCTGATGTTTCAGAATAGAATCGTTGGTCTGCTAAGATAATTGTTTTAAATTTATATTCTGATTTTTGACCTAAAATTATCAAATATTAAACAGCAACTTTGGAGAAGGAAGATTCTTTTACGTTCACTCCTTGTTACATAAATAGTTGTTTATTCCCAATAGTTTTTTTTATTGATTTATTTATGGATGCTCTTTAACATCTCAAGTCATCAGCGTCCCATTCAACTCGGGGCGTGAAACGGCCGAGAAGTTTTGCTCATAGGCCTCTTCTTTCAGGCTTGAGGTTCTTTTTCGTGCCGTAAATGTACGACACAGGACCCACGGCTTTACTTCCCTTCCGAAGGAAGCCATACTTAGAATTTGTACGCCCGAAAAATGCATCTGGCCGGGTTCGAACCCGCGATCTTGGGTTTAGGAGGCAAGTATGGTAACCACTACACCACCAGGACCGACCCCAATAGCTATGTAATATACAGCGTACATAAAGTTTCAATCCATTTTCATGACATAATGGTTTGTTGTAATTCTTCAGATCCCGCAAATATCTTACTTTGTGTTTGAGCATTCTGGACTTCAAAACCAGAAGCAAAAAAATCTAAAAGCATCAAGTTCAGTGAGAGGTCTCTATCAATCTTTTGGGTAAATGTCTGTTCAGGTATTCTCTAACATCCAAAAACGAGAGGAGTGCTCCCTCTTTTGAAAGAAAGCATCACCCGAAATTTTCAAGCAAATTACTGTTGCACCCCTGCATATGTCAAACCGCCAATCGAACACTTAACAACAGTCTCTTGTTGCTCTGTAAACAGCATTCTGTAATGATAGTCTGAATTAAACAATACAAATAAAGACATTAATGGCATTAGAATTTTCCTACACAGTACTTTGAAATGGATTGCGGTCATGTTGAAAATTAAAAATATATACCTATATACATACAATATTAAATGTCATACATTTCCCTGACACAAATCATTATTTCATGAAAATGAATCGAAACTTTACATCCGCATGTATTTCAACTCTTAAAATAGTAACCAGCGTTCTACAGAAGCACTATAAAATTTAAAAAAATTATAGTTTCATACACCGCTCCTGTTAATCACAGCTTTAATCCTCTGAAAATATTCTATAACTATCCGCGTATATTCTTTTTCATGTTGTCAGTCATCAATTTGGCGAGCTATTAAAAGCTTTAAATTTGTTTTATCTGGCGAATAGTATACTCCTCAAATGTTTATTTCGTATTAAATTATAAAAAAATTATGATTCACACGTGTTCAATATACGGCATACGCTGTGCAGAACTATTAGCAAAAATGGACATGTGACCTTTATTTTTTAAATGAGTTTTTGCCTAATTTCAAATTTATTGTATTGACACTTGAAGTAAATTGAGTCATACCCTCCAAAAATCAATATTAGTGCTTTAAAATTAAGTTTAAAATATGACTATTTCCAAAACTCGACACATATTTATTTTCAGAATCCGACACTTTTAATCCCATAAATGAGATATTCTGAAGAATAAACTATCACTTTGACAAATGTAATTATGCACAGATTAGGAACACGGCTGTTTTATGAAATCTAAGTAAATAAGAAAAAAAACTGATCTTAAATTATGACTGCCATAAAAATTTATCACTTACAAAACTATGGAAACAGGTTGTTTATTATTAAATTGTCATACATGTATTGTTTCACAATCTGTGTAGGATTATCACCCCAGTGTCCAACAAAACAAATAATTTTTAAATATAAGTGCTAGATTCTAGACCAAAGGGTCTAATTAGTTTCCTTGATGCATCACATAATGGTATTGGCCGTGCTGAGGTAACAGCACTTTATCTGGTCAAAATAAAATAATAGCTGATTGGAATAGTTCAGGAAGGATTGAGAATAATATAAAAACACGAGAAACTGTCGTAAATTCAGAAGACTACAAACATGTTTTTAAAACTTTCGGCATAGCGAATATACTGGAATAGATACTTATTTTTAAATAGAAAATCGCTGGTTCTTATTCGTGAAGAACATCGTTATAGAAGTGATACAATTGAATTTAAAGGATTAATCAAGAAAGAGAGAAACTGACATATTTTAATACATTTCTGTTGCCATTTGGTGTCACAGTGAAACAGGAAAAACTTAAGAAAATGAAAAGTACAAGTAGCGAAAATCTTCAATATTAAAAAGGCGTTATTGATAAATTAAACAATGAATAAAAAACACCAGCAGCTAAGAAGATGATCAAACTGGTTTGAGGATTTAATTTGTACACTGGAAGAAGCTTAGTAGCTTATAAGTTATTTTTACCTCATATTCCATTTTATTGTAAAATTAATATGTACACACTTTTAATGATTAAGAACATATTTCCAATAAATTATAATACTATGCAAATAATACTTCAATATCGTTTTTATAAAATTAATAATACTGTTTCAATACTAGACATATGCTCAATGCTCAACATATAAAGTTTCAAAACATGATTTTCACTAAATATACTTCAAAACACCACCACTTTATACAATTTGATTATTAAATATTAGATGAATGTGCTGTACTTAATGTAATTAGGACGTATATTAAAGCTGCTAAAAATGGTAAACTATCCCAAGCTTGGGTATAGGAAAATTATTCATCATTTTAGTACCTTTTATTAATAGCTTAATCTGCTCTTGAAAATAGGAAGTTCTTTGACATGAAAGCAGAAAAAATGTTTATTGTAAAGTTATTTTACACTTATAAAATAATCTCAGAAGCGTCTAAAACATTCAAAAGCAGTTTTCCCCTTGATAAAATGCACGAATTGAATTACTTGAATTACTGCGAGTATACTGTTTTAATATAACACATATTTTGTGCCCAGTTTGCCTCGATTATTTATGGTCCTAAAGCATGCTAAGTATGAAATGAACTCTACTTCGTCCACTGATTTCCATGAAGCAATGTCCGCAAGCAGTTTACGGGGTTAAATGTCGAGCTAGGAGTTTTGTAAGAGCTTCTATTACACTGAAAGCAAATCCCAGTCAACTTTAGGCGCCAGCAGACTTGTGGCTCATCTACATTCCATGTATTTCCCTACAGAAGTGTGACAGCTGGCATGGGACATGGTGGTCTTCAAGTAGCACATGACGAATCCTGCTGGAAGCGAAAAGAGAATGCGTGAAATCGTTCTTGACATTTTCCTGGCAGTAACATATGAACAGCACTTTCTAGGCTTCCATACAATTCAAAATCTTACATTTAAGTACTATGACTGCATGCCCTGTCGCAAGTTCCAGAGTAAACGGTGGTAGGATTGGATTGAATCACCACAGTGTGTGCTAGAAACTGTTTCCCAAAAGTGCCGCTGTGACTGAATGGGTCGCATTGATTGCGCCAGAAGTGTTCACTGTTTATGAATACGAATAAGCAAATATGCTGTTCATGTTGGGTGAAAACATGCGATATAGGGAATGGAGATTGGCATTCTAGTTGTATTCACTAGATCTAACAAATTTAGTTAAGAATGTTTACATTCTCCTGTGCCATTACAATTTCAACACCATCACCAAAATTTCCTTTTCGATTCCTATTTTTTATATATGTCCCTAATAAATTCACTCTCCATTATCCGCCTGTGGTGCCTCAGTAGTGAAAACGGGCGTTAAACACTACTCAAAAAAAAAAACTCTCCATTATGGTTCATTGTCAATGCTCATGCTTGCAAGTATAGATTGTTATGGGTAGCAATGCTCTCTTTTTCTACTAAGCCAGTACGAGTTAGAGTTGACTCTGGTATATTGGGAACGTCGTTCTGGAGCTCTGATTTCTTTCGAAGTAACATCATCGTTGGTTGGGTTTTGTTCAGGAAATCTTTCATCCCACATCGAAGCTAGCAATTAAATGCGTTAGGCTAGGGCCATCTCCATATTTATCAACCCAGTGACTCAGGTATTAGAGTTTAAATTCTGTAATTAAGAGTTGTTCAAAAAATAATGCCCGTATATTTTCTCGGTTATCTAGAAGGCTGAGGTTTAAAGTTTGATTTTTCTTCCACAAGTGTACTAAATTTCAAGTCATTCCGGCAGATAGCAAATCTGTAGTGAATTTTTAAAATGACATCTGTTGCAGACTCTTGTCACAAAAAACGAGTAGTGATTGAGTTCTGGTTCATGAGGGAAGAAAGCGTGGTGAATATTCATAAACGCTTGTGTTCAGTGTATGAGAACTGGGCTAAGCAAGTGAAGATACCAGCAAGTGCAGAAAGTGCTCTAGTGATGTGTCACACGTTCTGACGTCCTGCCACAACCAACACTCCAGACATGTTAAGTGCATCATCACTCTACAGTTGACCGTACAGCTCCCGATCAGTGTTGGAAGTGTGGGTGCAATATCGAGGTCTTAGGGCATTCAAAATGGGTTCAAATCACAAGACTCATAGGAAAACCATTTCTTCTGAATTGTTGAGGCGCTTTGGTGTTGAGGGAGAGGCCTTTTTGTCTCGGATCTGGTACCTTCATACTTCCATGTCATTGGATGATGACTGTAGTTGATGTAGTGAAGAAATGACTACCTACACAGGACAAGAGCTGGTACCGGCAAGGAAATCGTGCACTTGTTCTGCGCTGGCATATGGCCATAGTTAATAGGCAATATGTGGAAAAATTGAATGTGCAGAAGAAACATTGATTTATAATCTGAGCAAATTTCAACTTTTTTGAGTTAACATCTGGTGAGGAAAAAATGTGAGCATTGTTTTTTGAATGATCTTCACATTTTGTTGTGTCAGAATTCTATTTATTACTTGTTTATCTTGAGAATCTGCAATAGTATGTAAAAGTCAGGCATTGTTAAAGTTATGGTTTCTATTCTTTTATTTTTTTTAGGGATAATAGTCTTGTTTATATACTTGAGTTCTTTTACCTCGTTGCAATAAATGTAACGAAAATGTTTACAAATTTTCACTTTTTTTTTTTTTTTTTAATAAGCTTTCCTCCACCCGAAGGTTTTACCTTCATCTCCTAATATAAACACTCATATTAATACATCAACAAATGCCTTGGTAGCATAACATGTTTTTCAGAATTCTAACAACTCCTTGGTAGCTGGCTGTACTAATTAAATTGCCTCAATTTAACTGGCATTCAACCAAAGTTACAAGTTAATTAGTAGCTAAATATACTAAACAACTAAAGCCGTCATATTACACTTCTTTCATTAAAATTTCGTTCCCTTATTATATTCCCAACTTAAGGTAAACGTGCATATGCAAGTGAACATCTTTAGGCTGGGAAATATTAAATAATTTTAAAAGTTATGTGATATCAAGTAGCTCATGGATGTGACAGTAAAAGTCGGTGCAAATTTAGGCGCGGCCTTCAATTTCACATAATTTCACATCAATTCACGTGAGTTGACAACACATTATCTGTGCTTTAAATATATGGATCGAAGGCCAAGGCTATAAAGGAAACCTAGTGAGAAAATGAAACGAACCTTCAGGGATGATTCGAGAAGGCATCTCAAAAGTATAATTGGCTTGGGAAAGAAAAGTGGATTCCTAAGTCTATTACACTTCATTTCACGGTAAATAAACTTCACAATAGATACTGATGTGTGATATGCGGAACAGCATGATGTACCTTGGCACCCCGGAAATGGGATTCAACATGATACCTCACCGCTCAATTATACCTTCGGCAACAGAAAAACCACAACATGCCGGACGTTGCGCGTTAACAGGGCACGAACTGTCAGAGAAGAACAAGTGAATGAAAACTCTCCATCTGTGGAAGTCCGCATTTAGTTCTTGCGGCTTCATGGCAGGAACAAACCACATATCAAAGTGTCACTTTAATGTTTGCGATCGTAAGTAACTTTATTTATTGTTTGAGAGAGTTTCAATATAGAGGAACAACTTCTAAGCGCTTGGAACATTGAAAGCATCACCTAGACTTTATTTAGCGAGAAAAATGTATGCGAAATCTCTGGAGAGTAGGTCCCAAAGACTTCAACTCTATTATTGCCTGTCAATTTCAACGAGTCAAATGGTCATCGTCAACTTTGGCATTTTTTCTTATAGCATATCTGAAAAGTGTCTATGTGTCACGTTTACTAAACCTGGTGTTTTTAGAATTTTTTGCTTGTGAGTTTTCAAGTTCCGAGTGTAAACATATACAAAATAATATATATCCGGGACCTGAAGATTTACAACAAAGCATTATTTCATGAAAATGGATTGAAGATTTATGTACAAGCGCGCTATGTCGATAACAGAAATGTGACAGCTCGAATTCCAATTGGCGGTAAGCATTTGCAACCCATGGACAAGTTTGTCACAATTACGAATATCAGCGTGTTATTAATATTTAAAACTTCTGTCTGCCTTCAACGAATATTCCTGGCATAACAAAAACCACTTTGATATACATAAAGGTTACAAATTATCACATTTTAACAATCGAGTTTTTTCTTCAAAAACAGTGCGAAAATAAAATGCAGGGTTTTTTTTTTTTTTCTTTACACTATTAGTTGTAGTTGTTGAGAGTGTTTAACGCCTGTTTTTACTACTGAGGCACCACAGTGACACTGTGTCACTGATGATACATGAGATGAAATATTGGGAAAGGATATTTTTTAAGGAAGGAAGCGTTCCTGCCTAAGTTTAGGGAACCTCCCCAGCATTTGCCAGTTATGAGGACTGAGGAAAACCTGGAAAGAAACCCAGTCAGGGAGGAGGGTCCTGGTGAGATTCGAACCCCAGACCTCCCGCTCACGAGTCCGCGCCTTAACGAGCTCGGCCACCCGTAGTGGTCGGCAATACCAGAGAGCACTTTTAGGTAAGCACGGTTAAAGTTAAACAAGTATATATACAATGCTTTTAAATGTAAGTTCGTATGCTAGAGCGCTGGCAACGACAGCGAAGAGGCAAATGCTACTGATCGGTTGTTTGAGCATGTAGCGTTATCTTTGTGCCGTTTCGACGTTCTTAAGGTGATTGGATGTAGTATGCAAACGTGTTTTTTTTTTTTTTCTTTATTTGTGTGTTCAACCCTATAATGTTCATGGATGATTCGTATTCAATACAAAATCTTGCAGAAAAGTTACGGTTTGTAACATAATTCCTCGGCGATTCTACACCTCGTAGATGCATTGTTCATAATCTTGTGGGTATTTTTAGTGAAATGGAATCTGTTCTCCATAAGAAATCAAAAATAAGCCGCCGTGGGTTTATCGAGGAGAAACTAGACGAAAATGGAGAAAAGCTAGAACGGAATCCAAAAAATGGCATAGAAATTGGCCTTTAAGTTTGCATATTCAAAGCCTGCTATCACCGATCTCTATTCTTATTGTATTTCTACCAGTTTTGTAACACAAACACATGTAGATCTGCGTGCGGTTCATTTGCGTTTCATTTTACAGTGTAGTTGAAAGGAGCTCCTGCAGTTGTTATTGCTACTACAGTCACTACCGCTACTACTAATACTAGTTCAACTACTGTTATGATTAATAATAATAATAATAATAATAATAATAATAATAATATTAATAATAATGAAGATCGAAAATAAAAAATCAACAGAAGGCAGAACCTCATATTTGCCAAGCGCACCACACCTCATACAGTATATGTTACATGTCATATGGGAAACTGTGTGTCATATGAGTATATGACTGAACAAGGTGAAATGTGGAAAAAAAAAAAAAAAAAAAAAAAAAAAAAAAAAAAAAAAAAAAAAATCTGGTAAAGCTATTTTTATCTCATCCTTTATATGTTAAAGATTTATGATAATAAGTTATAGTTTTATTTAAAACTATATTGTTCCATGAATTTATAAGAAAATATTCAAAGAGATTTAATTAAACTCTTTACTAAACAAAAAATTGAGACTAATCAACAGAATAAAAATTGACCAAAAGCAGCAACATTAAAAAAAATTAACTCCTCGTCGCTTTGCGGACATTTTATTTGCTTTGTGCAACTTACCTTTGACTTAAAGCGTTGTAAAAAAACACGCATAGCTAGGTCTAGTAGTTGTATGCTTATTATTGATTAGCTTCTGTTATCTTTTAACCTTCACAGATTTTCTCACAGCTTGCAGCATGCAGCGTATCTTAATTAGCACATTTCCTGCTTCCTTATACGATACTGTGGTTTCCGTATTGAAATGCAAAGCGATTGCTTGTTTGTAAACATTTCCAAAAATTTAAAATGTAATTTGTATTTTCAAAGATGAAAATTAAACTGTACGAGTATTAGATTATAACATATAAATGGTATAATTAAAAAATCTAGAAAAGAATGAAATTATGAAAGAAGTACTAGTAAAATGATGCAGAACAAATCCGTTATATCCTTGAGTTCTCTTAGTATTTGATGTTAAAAATACTAAAACATGTGTGAAGCAATGGAAATAACCCCTTAAGTACTATAAAGCTTAAATTTGTTGATAAAATAGAATACGAGAACCAGTGATTCAAATTGACCAAAATGACATTGTACGAATAGGGAGGTTCAACTGACTGACTTTTATAATAAAACAACTGAAAGAACAAACATAGATTGAGAGAAACAAAAATAAATGTAATAGGTTTTAGCTCAATGTGTTAAGAAGAAAGAATTCTATATTAAATGATTATCTCTTTTAAGCAACCTTAGAAGATAGGATATAAAATAGGATACCTTCACTCCTTTAAAATAACACACTAGAAATACATTTTATGTTGTAGTATGCCACCAGTTATTAATTTCATTATAATAGTTTTTTAAAACGCCCGTTTTTACCACTGAGGCATCACAGGCGGTGGACATTGAGGATACGTGAGATGAAATGATATATTGGGAAAGGATGTTTTTATTTTTAAGAAAAGAAAAGTTTAGGGTACAAGGAAAACCTGTAAATAACCGCAGTCAGGAAGAACGGTTCTGGTGGGATTCGAACCCTAGCCCTACCTCTCACGAGTCCTTAAAGACGTCGGCCCCGTGGCGATATTATTATAGTTGAGTATATTACTTTTTTAAATAAAGACAGTATATGGATTTGGTTTTCGTCTTTCTAAATACAATGACGTAGAACAAATTGAACTAGGAAACTTTGCACAGGTGGACGGTGTTTGCAATCTAGACACATTATTCGCATCTGGGCTCAAATAACCTTTCCGTCTCTCTTGCCAGGCAGACATTCGCACTCTGAAACTCTTTTATCGCAAACATTTAGCCATCCTACCTTCCCCTCCCCTTAGTTATCAAGGCAATTGTAATAAGCATTATGAAAGCTTTGTTTCAGGCCAAGTAAGATGACGCGAGTCGGTTTTTCTACCCAACGTTGCACTTATATTGAGTAGAAATGAATCCTAGGAATTAACTTTTTTTTTTTTTTATTTATTTATGGACGATCTTTAACATCTCAGGTCATCAGCGTCCC
Organism: Metallyticus violacea; assembly: GCA_030762175.1. Lineage (NCBI taxonomy): Eukaryota > Metazoa > Arthropoda > Insecta > Mantodea > Metallyticidae > Metallyticus > Metallyticus violacea. The sequence goes on from CM060840.1 coordinate 62,217,526, forward strand.
ATTCAACTCAGGGCGTGAAACGGTCGACACATTTTGCTCAGAGGTCTCTCTTTCAGGATTGAGGTTCTTTTTCGTGCCGCAAATGTACGACACGGGACCCACGGCTTTACTTCTCTTCCGAAGGAAGCCATACTTTGGATTTTTACGCTCGAAAAAATCCATCCGTCCTGGCCGGGTTCGAACCCGCGATCTTGGGTTTAGGAGGCAAGTATGGTAACCACTACACCGGATTAACTTTGTTGAAAACTTGTTTTGGAATTTTTAACGATATATTTCCTCCTCCTTCTTCTCCGTCACCTTTCTTCCTTCATTCTACCGATATTCAAGGACAGGTTTTCCGTCCTGAATCTCTTATGCCACAACTCCTAACGTATTTTTTAAAATATTGTTTCACCCGTTTTATTACCAAGGTACCACAGGCGATGGACACCGGTGATACATGAGATGAAATTATATATTCGGAAAGGATTTTTTTTAAGAAAGGAAACGTTTCAGGCTTAAGTTTAGGGTGGTTACCCGGCATTTGCTATTTATGAGAACTGAGGAAAACCAGAAAAAAACCAGTCAGGGAGGACGGTCTTGGCAGAATACGAACCCGAAATCTCACTCTCACGAGTCCGCGCCTTGACCCCCATGGCGGTTTCTAACGCATTAAATATGTCCTGTTTATCTGCAAGGACTGAAGAACACCATGTATTCTTTCTTGCTGTTACTCTATATTTCGGTCGCTTCTTTATAAATTATTTAAGTTGAAACAATGTAATAGACAACGTATATTAGAGAAACTATACTTAACAATTTTTATATTTAAATAATAGTAAAATGTTTAAAACTTTTTGGCTGGCATTAAAGTCCTATAAATAGCTTAAGAGTGGTTTATTAGTAAACATAATCTTAGCTCATCAATTAAGTGTATTATTTTATTTTTGTCTCAAACCTCTTAATGATTTAATATTGTGCTAATTAGTTTATGCATTGTCATTAAGTATTAGAACGCTATTATTTCCAAGTTGTGAATTCCAGTTACAGTTGGCTTATATAGCACACAAAACACCATCTTAGAGCATGTCAGTATTAGTTAACATAGAATGGAATGTATCATTTTCAACCTGTAGCCAAGATTTAAATTTAGGTGGTGCAAATTAAATTTTAGAGGGGATTACCCGATTCCTCTCTCTCTCACTCTAGTCGATCCGGGTGGTGTAGTGGTAACCATACTGAGTCCTAAACCCAAGGTCGCGGGTTCGATCCAGGCCAGGACCGATGGATTATTTCGGGTGTAAAAATCCTAAGTATGGCTTCCTTCGGAAGGGAAGTAAAGCTATCGTACATTTACGGCACGAAAAAGAACCTCAAGTATGAAAAAAATGGCATCTGAGCAAAATTTATCGGCCGTTTCACGCCCTGAATTGAATGGAACGCTGATGACCCGAATGTTAAAAAGAGTCCTTAAATAAAACAAATCAAAATCTCTCATTCTAAATTATACAATTGCATAGCCCCAATAATAATCCAAACAAGATCTAAAAATATATTTATGCTTGCAATCGGATTAATTCTCTTCTTCTGTGTCGTTTTACTTCAGCTAACAATAATGGCATTGTAACCGCCGACTACGCGACTTGCATAGCTTATGAGCAGTGGTGCAATGTGTTCATAACTGATCCAACTCTCCGAAAATAATACAGGGAGATCAGAATATGTCCTTACCGCTCGAAAGGAGTTTTGCATCTCGGCAGCTGGACATGCTACATCCGGCCGCGCCTGTACTGACTTCCCTTGTTAAAACTGGGTATAAAATCTTGCCTTATAGCAAATATTGGGAATGTCGCCCTCCCTCAGCTAAACAGGCATTTTACCGGGTAAACATATTGCGATTGACACACTTTAGTTCAGCCTCTGTAATGTTTATGGTTACATTTTGTAACTTTTCCTTGAGTTCTTCCATGTGTGAGGATGATTTCTTACCTCAGTTGATTAAAAAAATGGGTCAGAATGTTATTTCGGTACCTTTCTCCAATTATTCGTAAAAATCGGCTGTGGATCGATTGACCCTTCAGTCAAAGAAACAACTTGCACAAGACACACAAGCTAAGGAATCACCTTGTCATAGGCAATGGACACGAGTACACTTGTAAGGTTTGAGTTTTAACATGCTGTGTGTGCAAAAGACACTGAAACCCCAACTTGTGCTAATCTCGGGAGTGCTTTCTTTGGCAAACGTTCAAAATTTGCGCCAATTCCATCTAATTTGTTACGTTTTCACGTTTTTAAATTAAAATTACTAAAAGTATATCCTTAAAAATTCAAATTGGAAAAATTAAGATTTGTGCAGAATTTTACTTTTTTTACTTAATAATACAACGTTTCCTGTATTCTATTCACTTGTTAACGATATAGAATAGGAAATATCATGTTGTTCCTTTCTCAAGCTATAACTCAGATAAAATATTACTGCCAAAGCCAACAGTGCGTATTACAGACAAGCATCAGAACTGTGCATGGTTCAAACTTGCACTCTTGCTGCAGGGCACCTTTACTGCATTAGTTCCAGACAGGCAAGCAAACTAGATTACTTCCTCTAGGGGCGTCAAAATAACCGTCACATTTGTCTCGGTAAAAAACAGCACGTACACAACTTTAGAGGGCTGGTCCGGCATGGCGATGAGCATTTTTTTTCTCTTTGCAACGTACATACTCGTGTAAAATGTTATGTAAGTACGAGTATATAGATTTCTATCTAATGCCAGAAATATGAGCACATATTTCGATAGAAACTATTCGCACTCTTCCTTGGATGGTATACAGGAATTAAAATAATGTAAGCGTTTTAAAGTAATTATTTTATAATTTTTGTTATTCTTTTGGCAATTAACTAAAATCTCAACTCCTTATGTTCTGTTGCCTTATGGCTAAATGTTTGGATTTATTCCCAGTCAGATTCCATTTTATTTATCAGAATTGCACTTCAATAATTTTCATTCCCAATGGCCACTGAAATTCTTCTTAATAAAATATGTTTAAAAACTTTAGCATTTTAAAATAAGCACTTAAAGGTGTAATACATAAGCAATTGCTGAACTTGCCCAATGTCAAAATAATAAAGTACATAGCTTGCGGTATTATATGCAGGTGAATCAAATAGAAACCGGATTTTAAAATTTTATACTAGCTAAATTTGATAAAACTAAGTTTACAAACTAGTTTTTCTCATTGATTAGAAAGCTTCTTTATCCTTTTGTTGAAGAAAGAGGGAGTTCTACATCTACACACAAACCACACCTTCGACGCTGTCGAATTGCCAAACTTCCAATGTTTCTTTTAACATCCAAATACATAACAATCCTAAGACGATAAGTCTGGACATACCGAGGATTTTCTAAAGCTGTTCAGAGCATTTTTTTTGACTTAGTCCTTTGTATAAGCACCTGTATGAGGACGGACGTTGTCTTGGAAAAGATTTTCTTGAATCGGTTGCTCCTTTTTTTTATAAGCACATTTTGCCTCTGTCAAAAGCTGACATTTTAATGAGCTGCATGGACTGTTCGACGTTCATAAAGAAAATCACTGGTAAAAAATTCCTGAAAGTCCCAGAAAACTGTCAACAGAACCTTCCCAGCTGACAGGCGAGTTATTTGATTTCACAGAAGCGAAACCCCTGACCCTTTCTGCCATTTCATGCTCGTTTGCTTCGACACAGAAGTAGTGTGGTGGTGGTGGTGTATTTATTTACAAAATATGTTTGTTACAAATCAAATTCATCCATGTCGCACAGGTCCTGGGAACGTATGTGCTTTCCCAATATACTGGGGTTGTTGATTTGGTTTATTTCCAGACGCTCTTTAACATCTCTGGTCATCAGCGTCCCATTCAATTCAGGGCGTAAAATGGTCGATAACTTTTGCTTAGAGGCCTCTTTTTTCAGTCTTGAGGTTCTTTTACATCCGTAAATATACGACATGAAACCCAAGGCTTTACTTCCATTCCAAAGGAAGCCAAACTTAGGATTTTATGTTCGAAAAAATCCATCGATCCTGGTCGGGATTGAACCCGCAATCTTGGGTGTACGAGGCAATACACTAGGAAATACATGAAATTACACAAACCATATTCAACTCTTAAAACGTTTTACTTGATGCGGTATTGAGCCAAAAGCCTCTGACACATATCGGTCCTGGTGGTCTAGTGATAACCATACTTGCCTCCTAAACCCAAGACTGCGGGTTCGATCCAGGCCATGGTCCATGGATGTTTTCGAGCGTAAAAATATTAAGTATAGCTTCCTTCGGAAGGGAGTTAAAGCCGTGGGTCCCATGTCGTATATTTACGACACGTAAAAAACCTCAAGCCTGAAAGAAGAGGCCTTTGAGCAAAATTTACCGGTCTTTTCACGCCCTGTATTGAATGGGACGCTGATGACCTAAGATGTTAAAAAGCGTCCGTAAATAAAACAAATAAAAAATCCTGTGACACATTTCCACATATGTACAGGTTTTTGATCCTCCGTGAGAATTTACCGAAACTTTCCAGTGATCAAAGTCATCCAAATGATGGCTTAAACACTTCCTAACTTATGTCAGGCTCAGAAGCGATTTCAAAAATCATTAAACGTTGGTGACACCTTATAAGGTCCTAAACGGCCTTAATGTTTAATGTTTCTTTCCATTACGCTCGTCCGAGATTATGTTGATGACACAGTTTCTCATCCGTCTGTGAAACTTGTGTGCCACTCATACCCTTAATACTTAGACAGCATCTCATCCCCAAACTGTGCCTTCCCCCCCCCCCCAAAATGTCGGCTGAAATATCTGCTTTTTAATTTACATTTTAAATGAAACTTCATAAAGACCACCTTCCTGGCTTTACTAGAAATGGTTCACAATAGCTGGAGAACTATTTCAATGCTTCTTTTGTTATCGGTTTTGCTTTCTTTGTTTTTATTTGTTTATTTTTGAAAATAAAGAACTTCGGATGATATTACCATGATGATAACAGCTGTTAATAGCTTGCCAATGTTGCCATTGTTTTTCTAGGGTTGTACATATTCGTTTGAGTTATTCTTTTTAGCAAAACTGCTCGTGCTCTATTTGAGATTCACACTTCCCCATTTTATAAATGGATTCATTTTATTGCCTACTTGCTCCTAACTAAGATTAGGTATTTTAAATACTATACTAGAGTCCGTGTGCATTAATATTGTTATGCTCTTGTGTTTGTTTTCTTTTCAGAGAAGAGAAGAGTTTAAACAACCACAAACGTCAGGTGCAAGAAACGCAATTAACCATCTCCATCTCCAGTGAATCCTATCTTTAAAAAAGACACAAAAGAATGATTATTTTACAGGCATAGTTTTACGTACTAAAATTTAAGTTTATAATATTTTGTTAGTTTAATGCGTAACCTGCACGTGTTACCAGTTTCATTAGTCACTTCCGGTTCTTGTCTGTGAGAGATGTGCATGTTAAGACTTTTCAGTTCGCCTATAGTAAAATAGAGGTGACGCGCAACAAACATTGTGCTGCTCTGAAAGTCTGTTTTCCTTTCGGCAAATTTCATCCGAGGCCTATGCAATGTTTCAGAATACCTATAGAGAGTTAAACTTCTCTCTCACAATTCGAAGATGATTAAAAATGTTTAAAGAATGGCGGCAATCTATTTCAAAGGAGGATGAACCCTGCGCTCCAGTTTCTGCTCTAACGAAGTAAACATTAACGTCGCTGCTGTCACTGTGAAAGAGGTTCGTCGAATAACAGTAAGAAAACTTTCAGAACTTCTTAAATATAACTGAGTGCCACCACACATTAGTAACTGAAAAGTTGCACATGAGAAGTGTTTGTACTCGGTGGGTTCCAAGACTGCTGACGTTCGCACGCATTTGAACACTATGTTACAAGAAAATGCGGAGTTTCTTTCAAAGGAAATTACTGCCAATGAAACTTGCCCAGAATATTTAGCAAAGAGCAAATATCTGTGTGGAAATCTCATCACCAACACTAAAAACAAACAAAAGTGGTTGCTTCTGTTGGAAAAGTTATGGTCATCTTCGTGGGAAGTGTTTCATCATCAGAGCATCCAATTATAAGCCTCTTTAGCGTAGCTTTACAAATAAACCGATCCAAAGTAATTAAAATACCCTAATTATCTATCAGCACTTACAACTCTCTCAGAAATAGTCTTCAATATTTACAGGATAGGTGATATATTATGGAAGAAATTCTTAGTATGTCAGAGAAGTTGTGTAGAACACCGGCATGATAAATCGAGCATTCATGATTCGGGTGTACATTATAACCTCAAAAGGTTCCTATTTAACTAAATCTTATCTACACATGGCTCAGTCTTCAAAAACTACACCCAACATCTGAAGATTTTTAATTCGAAGCCATAGGTTGAGCTTACAGAACATTTTTAATATTCAGAATGGAAGTGACTACCAAAGGAAATGATATATCCACGATTGATAAATGATTGTGCCACGCACCGTGAGGAAGTCAAAAATAGTTATATCTTAAGAGGAAGTGCAAAAGTTGAAACTTTTGATATATTGTACGAAATGTAACCTAAGGTCTGTATCTAAGAATTAAACGCATACAAATAAAATGTTACAACACGATGCAGAAAAGTTGCCAAGTTAAAATTGCTTTGCCAATTTATAAAATAAATTTTACCTGGAGCCAGCATTTTCCAGAAAAGCGACGCAACCATTCAATAAACTCCTAGTGTGCAGCGCTATAAGAGGAAACAAATATCCAAATTTCACCTCTGGTGAATTTTTTGGATTTAAACTTGAAATACTACTATGAAACATATTAATTTGCAAGTTGTGTGTTAACTCAAGAAAACAGATACTGCCGCAAAAATGTATGAGCTTAAGTACCTAGATAAGGGAAAGGGTTTGCCTAATCAATGGTTTTGAGAAACAGACATGAGTTTTAGTTGATACAGAAAAAATAATTGTTGCTTTGGTTAAAGTGATGCTGTTTTATTATGTTTAAGTTCAATTACACTTGTGTAGCTTTGGAAACGTTTGTTTATACAGGGTGCTTATTCCGCTACAATCAAAAATTGATTTTCTCACGGAAAGTTGATGCGCAACGCCTCTCCATCTGCTGTCGTGCGGTTGAAACTGAGAGCGTATATTTTTTTATTTCGTTATTTATTAGTAGTAAACAGCAATTAATATTACACTCATCATTATCATCCCTCCACTGTGACGTGCCTCAATTCTTTTGTAAAAGATTTCAGACCCTCGCCACAACTCATCCTCCCTAACATTGTAAAGTGCCTGCAGGATATTTTTTTTAGCGCCTCCACAATGCAATTTTATATGGATGAAGATGCAGCAGCTGAGTGTCATTATACTCACTGCCGACAGATACACCAACTTGCTGGACTAAACAGGTTAAAGACTTTCGAGGAGGCTTTCTAACCGATAGGCTATTTCATCAAGGTTCTCTTCTGTTACAACCTGGTATTTTGGTCTCCCCTTTTTGCCAATAAAACTTCTTGGGCTCCAACTTTGTTTACCAAACTGAAAATTGCACTTCCCCACTGCCTGAAAATTTAGCTTGTAATCCTCTCTTAAAGCAGTTGTACGATTTCTTTTGCACATAGTCGTTTCTGGTGGTGTAGTGGTTACCATATTTGCCTCGTATACCCAAAACGCGGGTTCAAACCCGGCCAGGATCGATGGATTTTTTTCGGGCGTAAAAATCCTAAGTATGGCTTCCTTCGGAAGGGAAGTAAAGCCGTGGGTCCCGTGTCGTACATTTACGGCACGAAAAAGAACCTCAAGCCTGAAAGAAGAGGCCTCTGAGCAAAATTTGTCGGCCGTTTCACGCCCTGAGTTGAATGGGACGCTGATGACCTGAGATGTTAAAGAGCGTCCATAAATAAATCAATCAATCAAAATCTTTTGCACATAACACTCATAAATAAATATTTTTTGTTTTAGCCAATATTCTCCCTCGGCATACTCTGCAATACACAGTACAAGTCTAGCACGCACTTCCTGAAACAGTTGGCGTGATAACAGCGACTTAGCATGATCAATTTCCTGCATCAGCGGAACTTATCTCCCTTACCGGGAATCTCTCCTCCACTGAAGGTCAATTTGCTTTCGACTGCGTATGGAACGAGGGTATGGAAGAAGCAAATTTAGCTTTTTTCCTATTCTTCATTTCTAACGTGAAGTCTGTTAGTTATTTATGCAAATAAAATGTAATTAATTAAAATTATATATATAATATTCACTAAGAAAAGAGGATGCTACTTTAATAAGATGATACTATTTGGGAATATTCGCGCTGTTTATTACTAAATAGGGCTTCACGATCATTAACAGTCATGCAACTAAGAATACATATTTGGATTTAATCTGAGGCCGTGTGCTTTTCAGTTTGTATTACAAAAAAAAAAATGCATAGTTATAATTTTACAGTACAGAAATGATATACAATCAGGATGGTAAAATAATAAATTGTTTGCCACTAGGAGAATCATTCGAAAAATCCTACACATTCCCATAACCAGACTCGACGCAGAGTTAAAGTTTGAGACCCAAATAAACCACCACTGTCGTATAGGCCGTAAAAATGGATGGGAGAGAGTGTGCCTATGTTTCATTCAATTATCAAACATTTTCACATGTAGCATATCAAAGCTGAGTTAAAACTTCTGGCGTCACTGAACCTGTTTTAAAGATTACTTTATCTGAATGATAAATTTAAACGTGGCCGAACATGCATCTAAATGAAAAGCGCTGCGGACGCCAAAATGAGGTCACCATAAAGGATATAACTGGAAAAAAATGCATTGTATCGTTATGGACAACCTACGAGTGAAAGCGCGCTATATAACGTTTCAAATAATCAAAAACTCGAGCAAAGAAACATTTCAATGTAATAGATAGCAATGTTTATTCGCCATTCACAGGACTTTTTGCGTAGATTCGTGACTCATGAACAATATTTGGGTCCACCATGATATGACATGACAAGAGATGAATATAAGTCTGATTAAAAGAACGCCAAAGGAGAATACGTTTAGTTTTATTGACTGGGATGGTGGTAGTTGGATTGGATTGGATAGATAGAAGGATATTTGGGTACTTCAGCCTTGCTCAAATGTCGGTCCTAGTGGTGTAGTGATAACCATACTTGCCTTCTAAACCCAAGATCGGGGTTCAAACCCGGCGAGGATCGATGGATTTTTTCGTGCGTAAAAATCCTAAGTATGGCTTCCTTCGGAAGAGAAGTAAAGCCGTGGGTCCCGTTTTATACATTTATGGCACGAAAAAGAACTTCAAACCTGAAAGAAGAGGCCTCTGAGCAAAATTTGTCGGCCGTTTCACGCCCTGAACAGAATGGGACGCTGATGACCTGAGATGTTAAAGAGCGTCCATAAATAAAACAAAACAACAACAGCTTTGCTCAAGAGCTGGCTGTTTGTGCTCACGCTCCAAAAATGGATACCTCCTGGAGGAAGGGTGGATGACGGAGACACCGAATGATGAGGGACGAACATAAACGACGTCCCTAACATTGTTCCAAATAGAACTCACCGACACCATCTCAGAAGTGCTGCTTTCATACCAGAGCTGGGGCAGAAATCTTTCCAAAACGTAATCCACCGTCACAGCGCATGTAGTCCATCTCTCCTTGTAACAGAATCAAAGGAATGAAAGGGGGAGTCGTAAAATCCCAGCATTCGCCTTAAACGACCAGGGGAAACAACGAAAAATTCCAAGGTTAAAATGGGTGGTCCAGAGAAATTTGAACCCAGTACTCTCCGATTGCGAGTCTCAAGCATTATGAACAGAGCCACCCCGCTGGATGGGAGGGACTTTCAAGGAATAAACCTGGTAAACTATTTGCAAAAGAGTAAAAGAATAATGAGAGTTTAGTATGCTACATCGTTTGATTGCCTAAAAATGAAGTGAAGAGTAAAATGCGTAAAATGTGCTTTAATCTTTGATCTTCATTCCGCCGTAGCAAAATTACATGAATTAGACTTTTATTCCATTCCTCTTTCATTCTATTCCCAAACTTAGCCCTAGCGACTTCTTCCTTTTCAGTTGGAAGAAAAGTTTGTGGAATAAGGGTATTAACGACTAGTCATTGACTATTTTTAGAGTTTGGCACATTCTAAGAACAAATTAGAAACTCGCTGGAACAAGTATATAACCCTCTATGAAGACTTTGTTGAAAAATGAAATGTAATAGAATATATTTAACTTGCTTATTTCCATGTTTTAAAATTTCGTAGTTCATAGTAGTAAACATTTTGAGGCACCGGATGAAGAAAACAGAGTTAATCATCACTATGGACATGCTTTGACACTTTTCTGGTTTACAATGGTGAAACCTGAAGCATTATTTATGAGATGCCGCCCCCAATTAAAAATATCACTGAAATTAGCATAATCAATTACATATATTATAAATAGTATTACAATCAATATGTACAATTTATGTGTATTCCTATTAGTAGTTAAGTTATTTGGTATTGTGTATTTGTAATTATGTATTTCATGGGTAGTGAGAAGAAGAAAAAAAACTGGTGGACAGAAACTTTAGAAATAAGCCAGAAAATGAAGATGGTGAATGTGTTTTGTGCTGGACAAAAACAGATGACCATATGCCTCCTTTTGTGTTTTGTTACAAGAGTCTTTGTGTAAAAAGGGTCGCCCCTTTAAGGCTTCTGGAAAAGCTTAGAGCTTCGTTAACATCTAAAGGCGAAACAGACTAAGAACAAACAAGTCATGAGAGTGAAATAAATCAATAAGCCCGACATAGTGGAGCCGAAGGGAAGAATAACTTAAATTTAAGGCCTAAGGAACGTCCAATCAGGGATCTTATGAAAAGTATATGCACGCCTCTCGGCGAATAGATAGAACATTTTAAGAAGAAGAATAGTTCGAAATAGTATGGGAAGGCCTAACGATCGGACAAAGGAATATTTGATAAAAGATTTGGATTTCGGAACAGAAAGAGTTGAGCCATCCGAGAGAAGGTGTGTAGGAGTTTAACTATATGAGGACAGAGTGAGCTTTAGCTATCAGGACAGAGGGGGTGAGAGTTGAGCCAAGGTGAGAAAAGCGAGATAAGATATAAAAAGTGAGTTGGGCTATAGAGTGTGAGTGTTTTAGCTATACAGGGAAAGTGATAGACAATTTGTTCCATTATAGTGCAAGTCCGAATCTAAAAACCACTTAGCAGAACTTAAAAAGGCGACCCCTAACATTGAACAAGCGACTCGAGCAAATAAATAGTGTCATATCCAGCTTTCAGTTTGCTTTTACACATTACCTAGTTTCCGACTCTTTCCCCCGTTGATCTGAAAAGGTCACAAAAGTCCAGCGTTCTACCTAATCTAGCTGTGGCATAGCGACACTTCGAGACAGCAGCGGGAGAGAAGAAGAATAACTTCATTATTCCACAAATATTATGAATATTGCGAAAGAATTTCTTCCATGGTGCAAACAATCCCTTAAATTTTTGAAAACAAGATAACTGAGGAATCATTAGTGGCGTTTACCTGCATTCAAGCCTTGGAGTTAATTTGCCTACACCAATATTTTGGTGAGCTGAATGACTCAAGCACAATGAGCTGGGAAACAACGGTATATCACACAAGCATCAGGTGTTCCGCACAGCAGTGTTTCATTATGGTATCACGAGGCTCCCATCTCTCACACAGGTTCAGAACTCTGGGAAAATAGACGTGATGAGAATCCGGCAACCTTCACGCGAAGGAAACCTTGGACACCTCAGGGCAAATCCAGACCCAGGGTAAATGACTTCATGAGAAGAACTTCCAGGAGAGGTAATTAATCTTCTTTGGCTACTGATCGTTCAGTCATTACCCTAGCAAGAAAATAAGCGCATGGGAGTGCATAACATCTCCTAGGTGCTCTAAATTTAATAACGTAATTGCAAACTTGATTGAAGGCTCCAAACTCACCGTCAGTTTACTTCCTGCACGCTAAATGATTTATTTATGTTAGAAAACTTGGAATATATTGTTCTAAGCCGAGGAGCAGCGAACTCTGCCGTTATTTATTTTGCTGCTAGCTCAACTAGCATTAAACAACACGAGAGCTTTTCAGTTTTTGAAGTACATATTCAGAATGTGTGCATTTTAATGCTACCTGGATCAATCAAATGAAATAAGCATCACTTTGCAAATATGAAGTGAATGTAAAGTATTCTCTATGTATATAGAAGAACATATTCTTCATATGGTAACTATCCGTGACCCAAAGTTAATTTTTGTTGTTCAGAATGATCCAAAATACTGGTACTGAAATAATTACTGACCGTGGATCTCCTTTAAAAAAGCCCTCAGACTTGATTTTAAAACTATTCATGACTGGTTTACAACATTTGAAGACATAAAATAACCTAATTTTTTTCAAAGTTTGTCTTTTTAATGTGTGTATCATATAACAATACTATTACATTCAAAAACATAATATTAATATTAATAATAGTTAACAATATGACAAAACATTTTAATTTCCGAATGAGAGGAGCTCCATTTCAATTATAAGTTGTCATATACGAGCAGTTTGTATTCAAGTTCTGATTTTACGTTTCTTGTACTTATTTTTTAGATAAATGAATGCAGAGAATCTTTTCTCACAAAAGTAAATTCTTATGAAAGACATCCATTCTTTTGCGGTCATTTTACTAGTGCGGAAAAATCTGTCTCTGGGGTAGGCGAGCCCCAGCCTACACAGTTCGCTGCCGAAAAATGCATGCTGTTGTCTGGGAGATTGAAACGTTAGGTTCCATTTTCACAATTGCGCAGTAAAATGACGTCTTAGCGATTTTTTTTTCAATCGGGGTAATTTTAAATTTGTTTCTTTCTTACCATGAAACGACACTCAAGAAAAATAAAAATGAGACACATGGTACGGGAAGAAAACTGAGGGACTACCACGTATCTGAAAACTACTGAAGTTTATGGCACAGCAAGGCTATTTTCGCGTTTATATACCAATGGAATATTGAGGTGAATGTTACTATAAAATTCATGTGATGTTCTGTTTCACCTAATGTTGCAAATGATCACCTCCTAAAAGTCATAATTAATTATAAGTATAAACAAATAAACCAATAAAATACAGCGTTATTTATAAATCTTTTATATAATTTGATATCCCTAAAAACAGTACCTGTGTGAGATGCTGTTGAAATTATTCTGCAATAGAATGCAAACTAAACGTCGATATATATAATACAAAAGAAAAATAAATAAAATAACACTTTGAACAATGTAACTAAAATAACAATTACTAAAGAAACATATTGAGGGGGGGGAACACATATATTCACAGAATTATTGCTCAGTACATATTTAAGTTTTTTTCTCTCTCTCTCAATCTGTTTCTTTAGTTTTACATATATATACCGTCACGGGTGGCCGAGGTCGTTAAGGCGCGGACACGCGAGCGGGATGTCTGGGGTTCGAATCCCGCCAGGACCACCCTCCCTGAGTTTTTTTTCCCCAAGTTTTCCTCCGTCTTCATAAATGGCAAAAGTCGGATTTCACCCTAAACTTAGGCCTGTAACGTTTTCTTCCTTAAAGAAAATCCTTTCCCAATATATATTTTATTTCATGTATCATCAGTGACCACCGCCTGTGGTGCCTTAGTAGTAAAAACGGGCATAAACACCATTCATATATATATATCAACAACTAAAGAAGCATAAATAGATAAAACACTTGAATATTCACACAATTTTCGCTATATTTCGAAGAACTAATATTCTTCAAAGGTAGGAGACAAGTGAAGGTCCTGGAATAGTTGTCACAATATAAGAGTTAAGGAAAGCGTGAATAACGAAAGGCTTAATTATAATAATAAAGTGTAATGGAATACTCAGAGAAAGTAAGTAATAAAAATTAATAGAATAAAAGAAAAATAGTAAAGGAGTCAATAATAAAACACGTAAAAGCAAACTCAGAATAACAAGCCAAGAAAAAAGGAACATCATAGATAAATGCAATATAAATGAAAAATTAAGCAACTCTCTGAACAATGTAACTAAAATAACAAGAACTAAAGAAGCAGAAATAGACTTAAAAATATTCAAACCTATATTTCAAACAACTAGTGTTCTTCAAAAGCAGGAGACAAGTGAAGGAAAACTCGCGCAGTATGGTTTTCCAGTAGAAGACAGTATTAGCAATTAAGACGTTCAGTAAACACGAATAGGTAGGTAGGTTTTTTTTTTTTTATTTATTTATTTTTTTAATGCGAAAGAACCTCGTCCGTTGGGAATGTGCAGCGGCTATTTTGAGCAGAGTTCCATATGACAGGATCTGTTTTCAGCAGTATCAAGAAAGAATATGAGAAATTTCGGATGAAAAATGTCTCTGCAGTACACAGTTCCTCAGCTACGCACGGGACAAGAAGATAGGGTGCCAACGTGCTACTGTGGTGGTCACCCGGTCCCCGGACTAGGGTGTCACTTTCTCTAATGGGAATGTTATGAAGGATACTGTCTTTGTGCCCCCAGAATCTTCGTAACATATCACAACTACTATAGCTATTATGGAATGTGATATGCTGACACGCATGTAGGGCACATGCCTCATTAGTAAATGTAACCCTTTTGAGAGCCTGTAAAATATGTTAAACCATAAACAAAAAATAAAGTATTTCTCTCTCTCTCACTTTCTATGGACGTAAGAATAGCATGATCTCTTTCATAGTTATTTATGGCGAATGTTTATAATATGTAACGGACTTGTGAATAAATATATATGGAACGATTAAACGAATTTTACATAGGCTAAAAATTTAACATAAAATTTAACACTGTTTCGATGTAAAGAAAATCATAATATTTCATTTGAAACATTAACATCGACGTAAACAATAAAGTTAAAAGTATATTATTATTCTGGTATTATCAATCTTATCAGCTAGTACTTAAGCAAAAGAACGAACAAGGAAGTCTATTATCTCCCGCGATTTAGGTGTACTTATAAATTATTTTGTAATAGACCTTTTTCCAAAAGATTGGCCTACCCAAGAAACTGATAAAGTTGTATGAATGTGATAAATTCAACTATATAGAAAATGACAACTAGTTATTTCTGAATTTTAAACTTGTTTTGAAGCCTAACCTTCGGAAGGAAAAGCATTTGTTTATTTACCATTTACTTTCTATTACGAGTTTTGGGTTTGCAACCATGAAACTGAAAAGACATTATCGAAACGCCAACCTTATACCTCCTTTAACCTTATGAACAAACTTTCACCAAATATTAGGTTCGATCTCCTACCCTTTACTTTTAGTAAGGTTGAAGTATATCTTCCGAAATAATAGCGAATGTATTCTCGTCAACTTTTAAGGAAGATATTTGTACATTCTAGATTGTTTGAAGATACCTATACAAGAACCTCATGGCTGGATGGAAATATTTTAAAAAATGTAACGCAGAAATATTTATTGAAATATATCATTTTATTATCTAACTAACCTAATCACCAGGTAAACTGAATACATTTCTGCCAAAGATGAACAATTTCATGAAACCTCATGAAGGAAGCCCAGTCTCTTGTTACCGTATCCAGGTCCTGAAAGTCAACTTCTTTATTGGATGCAAGTCATGACGAGTGTTTCTTAAGTTTCTGGAAAAGATTAAAACTACTGGGTACCAGAACTGAACTGTATGGTGGATGAGATAGTGAGGTTCAGTCTTTCAGCTGCTGCTTAGCTTGGCTTTGTCGTTGATACTTCCTCTAATTCTCCCTAATTGCTGTTTTAAGTTTCGTAGCATCAAAATGTAAATTTCAGTATTGATTATTGCTCCTCTGCGTTTGCAACGATTTTTCCAGATGTAGCCTATGATTTGATTTTCTTTTTCTGGTATGTATTTTTGTGTTGATATTATATAACTTATCATCTGTGGAAAGCTCACGTTTCGTCTCGTGACACAAAGTTGTAAAGGAAAGATTCATTCACTCCCATAATTCCGTGCTCAATGATGATCACGAAACTGGTTCATCATTAGCAGAAATATATTGATCTGGTGACATCGTTAAGTAATAAGGAAGCTACAGCTCAAGAAATATTACTGTGTTTTAATTATTAAAATATTTTCATATAATATCCACAATGCTCATCAAGACATGCTTTCCTCCAACCTAGATAGATTAATATTTTGTATAAAGCTTGAGATGCAATCAGCATTTAAACAGAGCCGAATTTTCTTTGTGTAATGCTTAGCACTAAATAAATATAAATGTTTTACCTCATAAAACAACACAGATCTTTGATGTGAACCATCTACATAACACTGTACCACCATTTTCCAACAGAACGATCTGTGAAATTTCTTCCAAGGAATCAAATGTACAAATCTGTTCGACAAATACTGACACGCTTTGAACTGTATGATCCAATGGCAGGAAAGGTGCAGACAAAGCGCATCCTGCTCTATAGGAAATTAAAACGATTTGCAGGGCGTTACATTTAAACGACCACAGCTAACAAGCTTACTTCCCTATGCGATAAAACTTTCAGCATCCGGAGTTTATCTTCAACTTGACTTTTGTGAGTAAACATGGTTCTCAATTAGAGGTTTTAAAATTTGGTTGAAGCAGAAACATGTAACAATGGGCAGAGAAATTAGCTCCTGTATTTTTAACGAGCTGCATGGATGGTAACAGATGACCTAGTACAAACTGCAAGTGATTGTTCCTTGGACGGTGGTTAAACAACAGTTCCATTAAATGATACAGTATAAAAAGCCTTTCCCACACTTCGTGTATAAAAACTAACAATATTAGGAAATCTCTTTGATTACGCTTTACCTTTTGTTACAATAGCCTTAAGGATAACGGGTAACATTTTACCGACAACAGCTAGACTCTAAACTAACTGCTCTAACATTATGCTACTAATCTATCATTAAATTGCAGTCTGATTTAATTCTTATCACTTACTTTATGCATAGTTGTCAGCTTGATAAAAGGTTTATCATTCATCAGCAACAGCAAATAAACTGACGGTTCTTTCGAAAAACAAAATATTTTTCTAATTTGATTGCCATGCAAATAATTTTCGTCTTAAAGCATCTAATTGTTTGATTTAAAGCTCTAAAATATTTATTAACAAAAATTTTCCTATTTAATACTCTAGCCGTATTTTGAAACGTATCCTTGATGAGTTCTAATTTGAGACCGTGAATTTCCATATTGAAATTTTAAAAGCAACCGAAATTTAGTTTTAAATCATGTCCATAGCCCATTCATTTTAGCTATTCACTTATTGTTTCAGAGACTGATCACAGAAAAATAAATAAAAATTGCTCTTAATGGTTATAACGAAAAAGGTAGAATTTTGAACGAAATTTACTAGGTTTCCCGGAAAGTTTTTTTTTTTTTTTTTTTTTTTTTTTTTTTTCCATGTAACTGGTTCAGAATTTTAATTTGTTGGTGATAACAGTCCTTGAATATAGAGACGAAAAAATCTGAAAGAAAACTTATATGAACCAGAACAAACAATGCTCAGAAGGCGCAACATCTGGACTGTAGACTGGATGAGGCAACAATTCTATTCCTTCTTGTTCCTGGATTTTTGTTGGGTTGATCTACTGGTAGGAGCACTGTGTTGTTGCAGTATAACATACTTTCTTTTTATTAAAATAGCTAGCGTAGTCTTAAAACTTCGCCATCTCTGTATAGTTGCTCACAGTGCAACTCAGCGTCAACTATATGACCGTTTGGAACCAACTCGATATCCATTTATCTACTTTGCAAATATAATGGCTGCAAGTGTTTTTACCAATAATAACTTACGTTGGTGCTAAACACATAACAATTATATTACACCTTTCGCCTATCAAAGCACTATGATTGATGTTATATCCGCCTTGCATGTGCAGTGTAACTGCATATCACATTATTGTAATTCTATACTCACAATTTTTATCTGTTCATTTCGTCGAACAGCTTCTTTTAAAAAGAAGGAGTGTACTGCAGTAATTATATTCCTTAATTATCCAACTAACGAAAATAGTTATATTTTCACTACGATTTCATTTTATTATGCCACAGCTAACCATTATACAAGTCTTTTGCCCAGGTTCAGTAGTACTTTACTCTCACTTATGTACATTATGGATAGGGACATGTGATAAAGCGGAAATTTTATGTTATATCGACATAGCAAATAAACGGTCATTAAATATTACACATCTCGGTAGTTGGTAGATAGCTTATGTTCAGGTACTTACAAAACAAAACGTAATAGCAGCAACTGTGTACCTATATTCATTGTCTAGTGATACTTTGAGTTTTATTTTTGTTCCTGAAATCTTTCATACTTTTTTATTTTATTTTTCACTCTGATTTTCTATAAGTGCAACGTATATACCTTTGATAGTAAGATGGACGTGAATTTAATAGTAGAAGAAACATTTTATTTAAGCTCATTGCACTTCTTTTAGCTTCTGCTGACGAGTGTTATATTTCCCAGGATGCAATAAATACCAAGGCTATTTTTGACCGGCGTCCACCGCAATACGCTCCAGACCAAGGTCGCACCAGTCGCTTATCATAATAGTAAGACAGTTACCGTGATGAACTCGAAGTTCCAGCATAATATTACGGCAACATTATTTCTTGTCATTTTGTTATTATATATTATCGCAGCTATTGGTATATAAGTAAAATTATACATGTTAGTGAATTACTATAGTATATTGTATTGATATGTTATCACTAAGGGGTGGGTTCATATACACTAAAAATGGCAAATTACCTATGCACGTATGCATTTAAAAACTAGAATGCATGCACTAAAAATAACGAAACATGCTTATTGAAATTTAGAAGAAAAAATATTTCAAGTAGTTTACTGTTATTGGTAATTTGATAAGCAGCATAATTGTAGGGGGTAATGATAAGTACATAATGTTAATTTTCCAGTAGAGAATTTTTGAAAGTCCCAAATAATCCATAAATCACATATACTATTTCAGCGTCTTGGTATATGCGGCAGTATTTATTGTTTGTATTTATTTTTAGGTGATGATTGGGTTTGGATTAATTGCGGATAATATGATCCAATTTTATAAATGGATTGTTATCTCAGGGATGTTTGGACGAACCTCCATTCAGTACCGCAATATAGTGATGTTTCTTCCTCGGCTACAAACTCAGTTTCTTAGCTGAACGTTTTTGTAATGCACTATCACAGGGAAAGGAGATGATAAGCAAACAAAAATATAACTCTCATAATTTCAGTTTTCACAATTTATTAACAATTTTGCTTTTTTCTAATACTTCTCCCTTTCACTTCAACACAAATGACAAACAAGTAACAAATAAGTTATTGCAACTACTTTTATTAATTGGCCTGTCAGTCGGTCTAGGCGCTATAAATATATTCATCATGACTTTCTAAATGTCACGTGATTTTGCTCCTCCTACACCTATCACGCAAGTTTAATAAAATATATTTTATCTCTGAGTGATGTAGCATTAGGGTTTTGTCTGTCTCATACTAAAGTGTACATTTACAAATTCTGATCATCAACAAATAACGTTGTTCATAACACTTCAAGCTGTAATACCTCCGCAATACAACCAGTGCGTGTCAGGTTTTTCGGTTTCCTTCTTTCACACAGACTCTTGAGACATCTGGAATATATTGCACAACATCTTTCAGTTTTCCCTCACAAATTGGAATGGGTTTACTGGATTATTGGAATGGATTAGACTCCTGGTGTCTTTTGCCTCCTCTGGCGGCAATTACAGATCTGAAATCTTCATAATTAGAGTAATGCTATTTAACTTTTAACTATGATGGCATACCCTCATCAAATCTAGAAATTGGGAACTGAGATCCATCATCATGTTTCTCCTCCTTTGCAATGTTTATCTGCAAAGGTGTGAAATATTTCAAGTCATTTTGCTTTTATCTTTACAACTGAAAATGGTTTCTTCCAGCAGGAAATTTTATTGACTACAAACCAGTAATCGGGGTATACATAATGGGATTTTAAGTCTTTATATTCTTTTCAATTCTACCAAATTCTTGGTCAAAGGTTAATCTTATACGTTCAGCTTAAGAGAAACAACGTTCAACGATGTTACATTTTCTTGATTGCACTAATTACATTTTTCCTTTTCCGATTGTTTAAATTTCTTCTTGGTTTCCAGCCCTTAAATGCTTTAGCTAGTGAACCCCTGGAGATATTTTGTTTTATTTTCATTCTAATCAAAATGAGAAAGATCAAAGGCACATTAACAGCTGTCTTATGTACATACAGCTTTATATTAATTACATACAATATCATTAGTGCAGTAATTAATAGCAAAACATTAATTTATTTAAGAATCACATAAAGTAAATTTAATTATTGCGAAAATAATGGTTTTATTACTTAACAATATTCGTATGTGATACAAACCTAAGCCTCAAAATTCTTATTGTTGAATATAAAGTATTCTGGACCTACCATATCACTTTCTGATACATAGTATATACATCTCTGCTTCCATTAGAATTTTATTTTATTGTTTATTTACGGACGCTCTTTAACCACTCTGGTAATGGGAAGTTCAATTTAGGCGTGGAACAGCCGATAAATTTTGCTGCGATCTCTTCTTTCAGGTTGAAATTCTTTTACAAGCGGTAAATCTACGACATGGGATCCACGGCTTCCTTCCTTCCTTCCTTCCTTCCTTCCTTCCTTCCCTCCTTCCCTCCCTCCCTCCCTCCCTCCTCCCTTTCTTTCTTTCTTTCTTTCTTTCTTTCGTTCGTTCGTTCGTTCTTTCTATCTTCTTTTTTTCTTTCTTTCGTTCGTTCTTTCTTTCTTCTTCTCTTTTCTTTTTTTCTTTCTTTCTTTCTTTCTTTCTTCCTTTCTTTCTTTCTTTCCCTTCCGAAGGAAGTCATACTTTGGATTTTTACGCCCGAAAGAAATCCACAGACCCTGGTCGGGATTGAAACCGCGATCTTGGGTGTACGAGGCTTTCATTAGATGAAAAATGTTTATTTTAGCTTCTCATTTCTCTTTTTTCGTTTAAGCATGGAGAAAACCTCTTCTTTGCAGATGCCATTATACTGTAGTTTATAATTATTTCACAGATGGAAAAGACTACTTTTCTATTGTGTTAGAACAAACATTGTCTCAGCCATTTAGATTTTAGTGTGTAAAAATTAAACAATTTTTGCGATGACTTCCCTTGCTGAATAGAAGATGAACAAATACAAAAACAAATTTTGTAAAAAGTATGGTTTTGGATTATATCGTACCCTTTCAATTAATTATTTTTTTAATAATTAAATTCTTTAAATTTTCTTATTTTGTAATAAAATGGATTCCAATGTACAACTATAGATTTTATATTTTAAACGTAACAAAGTGTTCTGTATATAAGAATAATGAAGCGCAGGTTTACTAATTTCCGCCACAGTTGAAATAAACTACTGCATATTTAAGAAATAAGTTTTGCTATTGTTTATAAAAATATGTTTACCTTATGAAAAGTTTTTTTTATGTTCATAGAATGTTTAAGCACTGAACTTTCTGAAAACAAATAAGTTGGCATAACATTGGTCTCTTATCGCTTCTTTGCGAACATCACAGATATTGAGAAATTTAACCGTGAATTAATACAGGTTCGGACTAAGTTCTTGATTTAGTCGTTAGCGTTACTGACTGCTGGCATGGAGTTCCCAGAATCGATCCCCGGTATTAGAAAATTTCGTCTAGAACGGAGTCCACCCCGCCTCGTTATAGCTACCTGTGGAGAGGTATCGATCCCAAATTCAAAAACCCCGCGTGGCAGCAACGGCTGGGTGTTGCATGCTGATCACAAGCTCCCTGAAATTCTGTACTCTATATATGATGTCGCAAGACGGAGACAGAGAGCGCAGCGGTCGTACAATTGTCCTTGGTCCTCTGGAACTGTCAAATTAGTTATTTTTTATACTGGGCTCAAAATAAACTCTTGTTTTCCTCCCCAATGCAAGCCCCTTGTTCTCATGAACTTGTGGGCATTCTCTCTAGGATGGCGCTATTGTAGCGGACTTCTGAGGCCGGGACGCTCATTAGCCGCTATATGTCCCAGTGGAGATGAAGGTGAATGTGATATATATATATATATATATATATATATATATATATATATAGGTTTATTTATTTAAAATTAAAATGTGATTTAATTAATAAATTGTCTATGCCTTTATTGAAGATTTGACAAATAATAATCTTACCATCAGTTGTTAATCTTCCCCAATCCATTGCTTAAACAGTACATTTCTGGTAGCTGTTTGTTTAAGCATTATAAAAATATCAAAATAATAGTTCTAGGTTGTCCATTATAATCGGTCTATATACAGCTTTTACGTGCAAGTTCTGTGTCCTGAAAAGAAAGTAAAAGAATGTTTATTTTTTGCATTATCTGCTTTAAAAGCATTCATAATATAAAATACCATTATTTTCTGACCAATGAAATAATTGAAGACGATATTAAGATGGAGTACTGAGAGGGGAAGGAATCAAAAGGAATATACTAAATAGTGATTGGGTGGTATATTAAGCAGTATGATGTATTCACAGAATATGGCGGAGGAAAAATAAGTAAATGTGGAAATAAAAATGTTGAAAAAGATGTCATTATATTATGAAAAATTTCTATATAAGAAATAAAATTTAATACATTTAGGGTAGGTTGTATAAAAGTTGCTAATTGGAGATTAATTTTAACTGTAATTGAAAAAAGTAACTAAAGGTTAGTCATCATTTCTGTTAGATAAAAATAATCTCAGACTACCTAACCTCGAGTTTGCACTAACTGTCGAACGTATAGCAACATTGCGAAATAATAGAGAAATTCGTGTTTAGAGCGAGTTGATATTCAACTATTTAACCTGAAAAAATCAATAATTATCCAATTTTTCCGCCTTGTCTTCAAGTATGGATAAGGAAAAGTCAAAGCGAATGCAAACGGCATATTTTAGAAAACGTAAGAAGGATATTATTGATCTGGTATTAAAATATACGTAAATAGATGAAAATGAAAAAGCATATTCGATCTCAAATAAAGATAGAGAACGTATATAGGGGGAAAATTGCCAAAGAGTAAAATTCTATTCTTAACACTTCTGCATTATTTTCCCTATATGTGTGTGCAGCCTATAGCACCTAAAACTCCAGGAAAGTTGCCCGTGTTAAAGAAGGATAGCATCACCCTCTTCAGTTGGAATTTTAATGAACTGACGCTTAAGAGCTGCTATTGCTCTAGTAACTTTATGGATGGTTCTGCTGGCCGTTGCTTCTCCAATATAATATATCTCGATAGTTATTTGAAAGTTCCCTTTCGCATAGAACCTTAAAGTTAATACATGAGCATCGAATTCAAAGCATGATCTCGCTTAGTTTGTGATTATAATTAGGGATATAACATCTGCTCCTGTTCTAGACATCTTTTGCTAAGTGAAATCCCCATTTTGAATTATTTGTCATTCAGTTGTAGGAAAGAAAGTTTCTCTCTCATGAAACACAGGAGGAACACATTGAAAATCATATTGAATGAAATATAGGATTAATCAGAAAGCTGTATAATATACCGCTCGTTAGTGCAGCCTAACATAACCTATAACCTGTTATTATTACACAGAAATGAACAGTGAAACATTGAAGAAACTTTATCTATACGAAATTAAAATAAATGTTACTCAGTTTTTAATTTATAAAAGAAGTTGTTACGTCTATGAAGTCTGGGAAATGTTTTCTTTAACAATTACTAAACTCTAGTTATTACTTTAACTTGAGAAATTTCGCGAGTTAGATTTAATTTGAGTTTTAGACGAAATAATCGTAAATTGATGTTTATACAATCAAATTTTCCAAATTAAGCATAATTGATGGTTAATTTATGCTCTAAACTCGATTTATGCTCTAAACTCGGGTTATCTCTGTATACAATGTATGAGAAAAGAACTTAAGACCAGCACACTAAAGAAGAGCGCACACGTAATAAGATAAGACAGAATAAAACTAAGATCAAGCTAAATAACTGTGCCTAAAACCCTTCCATGATTCACCTATACAATCAAAATATGTTTAAAGTACCTTATTGACTGCGGACGTGTTACATCTGTTCTTACAGTTCTGCAGATAAGGTTCCATTGCTCCGCGAGCTATCTTTAAATCGAAATGGAAGTTAACATTCCAGTCAGGTAACAAAATAATTACAACTGGTTTTATTATCTTCCCCGTTTCATCGAACTAGACCCCGGTATCCAAAGATGAATATAAAGATTCCGTGGCTACAGATGGTGTGCATAGAAGCCAGCAGCATGTCAAGAAAATACAGGATAAGTCATGTCTGAAACCTTTTCGTAATGTTCTGGATTAAAAGGTTAGGAAGCGTTACAATGTATTTAAGTCACTACATGTTCAAAGGAAACACATTGACGTTTAGGGCTAATGGATCTGAAATACCTAGCACACGTTTTACATAGAAAAGAGGGGTTTAATCAACAACTGCCACTATCTTTTCTGAGCAGCTTTCCTATACTCTTCTTACGGTTATTTCTTAAGGGGACACAATACCTGAAATTCAAATTTTGAGGTCACATTGGTCATTTATTTTTCTAAATAAAAATGGATACTTTATTTTAGATTCCAAAGTAATTCGCGAAGATCAAACATGAAATGGATTAAAAACAACTCTTGCTTCAATATACGCTCTGTAAAAATATCATTCAAAGACTCCAGGCATGTAAAATTAGCAGCTGCGAGTGACGAATTCCTCCTCTGATTCCATTTGTATCCCGTACACCAGGGTCATCATCAAGTGCCTCCACATAAAAGGAACCAAATAGCTGAGATCGGGAGAAGGCGCAGAACAAGCAATGAGTCCACCGCGGCCAATCCTTCGCTCAATTGTTGTTGAACTGTAATGGAGAAGTGAGAAGGCCGAAATCGTGTTGACACCTAGGAGAACGTTCTCGAAAAACACAATCCGTTGTCTTGTAGCAACAGCGGGTAAATGTAACATATCTCTAATTTGTATATTTAATACTCTGCGCCCGTTGATAATTTTGAAAAGTCACAATTAATCAATGAGCACTGTACATAATCTTTCACTTCTTAACCACATTTCATTATTATTATTATTATTATTATTATTATTATTATTATTATTATTATGGTTATTCTATGAGCTTGTTCAATGTTAATTTCGGACCTTATTTATTTAACAGAAAATATTTGATTTTGTCTCTTTATTAACTCCAAAAGGTTTAACTATTCAATTTTGGAACACCCGGTATAATTTTAATTAAGAGCTAGGCATTTGCGTTTCATTCTTCTTGTTTTCTTTCCTCTGATATTAAAAATCTTTTTCTTTATCTACAAGCTTCATTTAATCACCAAGAACATATATATTCTCTCCTCATGAGGAGAAAACATTCAAAAGAAAATTATTTTAAACTGTATCATTTATCATTATAAGTGCCTTCGTCAGTTTTTAATAATTCTATCCAAATAACTGAATGGAATAAGTGAAAACTATATCTTAGTGTAATTTCTAATTATGAATTATTCATTTCTGCACAAACATTTAGAAATATTTTTTTCCCGCTGCTCGAATGAGGTAACCGCGCCTGATGGAAACAAGATAAGAGTGAAAAATATTACTGTTCTTCGTACTCAAGGATGGTCATTGCTGTCCCGTTCCAAGACAGAATGAGTCCCTCCACCTCTTTCTTTCTCGATCTTGGTCACGTTTCCCTGTAGGGTGGTAAAAATGTGTTTACCTTGGCGGACGTTCTGAAAGCATTCTCTCCACGATTTGCTCCTAGTTCTTTTAACATTCTTTGATTACTTCCACGTTAAGGCTACTTTAAACTTTCTCCTAACTTAAATTTATTCCACCGGGTTATTTTAGGTTCTCAGTAAATTTACCATCCACATACGCTCTGGGATAGTAGGTTTCAGTCCCATAAAATGCTTGATTTTGCTTTGATAGAACCTATTGATATATGTTCTTAATATCTCAACAATTCGCTCTAAATTATAATTTATAGTTATAGTACACCGCTAGTATTTAAAAATGTATTTGTTCTATAACTGGATAATTAATATGATATGCAGGAAATTTATGATTTCAAACTGTCAGCTATCCTAATATAGTTGAGCTGAATTCAAAAGTGATATTACTTGTTTTTCCTATCATATAACATTTTTTTAAAAATATTAAATATCTTTTTGGTTTATAGTAAAAATTCACACATCACGAAAATGTCACTAATTCAATATGGGGCCAACAATCCTTGTGCTAAGAAAATAGAATAGGATTTAGCAATTGTCTATATTTCGTTCCAAATTATCGCAGATTGTAATGTAAACACATTATTAACAAAGTCGAATTTTAAACATTATCAGAATAGTGTTAAGTCCATCATTCCCACAATCAAATTTCTATAGCCCGTAAAAAGACATATTTACAACAAATAGCAATAAAATTATTCTTCTTAGTGACCAAATAAGTTAAAATCAATTCTAAATTATTTAATTAAGGACTTTATATCTATCGTATATAAAATTACTTCCTTTTTGTTTTGTAATAGAACTCTAAACTCCCTTGTCTTATGTAAGAATGTCCCTGGCATAGTGACATATTTTTACATTACCTGCAAGGTTTCACAGTCTCTTCTAAGATATTGCTTAGTATTGCTCCATAACTTTCAATGGCACACTCTGTCGTGCTAAAGAAGATGTATGGAAATTTAAAACTAGTATTTGGTCAATTATAATATTCGTGGTTGGTAAATATATTGAGATTTCATTCATAGGTTTATTATTGAGTAAATAGTGCTCTGTTTCTTTTGCAATTGGCAGTAGTAACTAAAGAGATAAACAATGGGAAAAAAGTAGTGCCCTGGCAGAAATATCCATACTCCAGGATCAATATTCTCTAAAATCAGAAGGGTTTGTTACATCTTAGCATATTAAATTAAACCTTATGAAGCAGTTCATAAAGGCCCTCGTTAATATAAAATTTCCGTATACCACTCATGGTATTTTTGTGAGACCTCAAATTCGCTCATCAATAATGAACAATGAATTTGGAAAACCATAAGTGAAATAGAGACTCTGGAATAGTTATAAGCTTTTAAGGGAAACAAAGGATGAAACTTTAGAAGGTACAGGATTTCAAAACAATGGGTTTTAAATAAATGTGAAAATGCATTATGTTTAAAGTGTTAACAAGTATCTGAAAAGGACTTTAAGTAAACATTAAGGCAAAATATTTCACCAGAACATAAAGGAAAGTGTATCAAAGAAGATAAGTGTGCAATTATGTTGTATTCTAAATAAGAAGTGTTGTATAAGCAAATGTAGCATGCCAAGTCATCACAGAGACAGACATTCAACCCATAGGACGCATTCAACATTAAAGTAAAAAGTGTATGCTCTTTAATTTGTTTATAACAAAATTCAATAATTCAATTTTACTCTAAATTTTTCTAATTTGCGAAAAATAAAAATCTGACGTCTTAGAAAAAAAAACAACAACTAGATCCAGTTTAAGAATCATCATCGAAGAATCATGCATAACAGTCTGTAGTTTAGTTCTTATGTGTATTTTATATAAAATTCAATAATTTCACTGAAGTTAATAGCACTTGAATAGTCCGCAATGCATTTATGCATACTAATATGTTTCTTATTAATCAAAATTGTATTTTATATATTATTGTTAATAATTCTAGGTGTAAACAGTAGGTTAAAAAGAAAATAAGCTCTGTTAAACTCCATTCAGTTATCTTAAAAAACATTGAAGACAATCATAAGATTCCTATACCTATGAATAAAAAAAATCCGCAATTCATTGCAATTCATTGCTCAATTCAATATCACTCTTAAAAGCCATGTCACTCGTTGCAAAAAATAATAATAATAATAATAATAATAATAATAATAATAATAATAATAATAATAATAATAAATTGCAGATTACGAGAGATAGACTCTGTTAAACTATCTTGCAAAACTAAAATATCTTTATTTTATAATTTATTATAAATCATTCAGCAATCATTATTTGTTTGACTGGTGCGATAATGGTGGGAGTGACAATTTTGGGCCCAATAAAATGTCAAAATAGAAAGCACACAGTGCTTTAAAACGCACTCCGTTTAGCAACTCTTAACGTGAACCATAACAGCGGAAAAAGTGTATAATAGTGATCAAGAAACAAGTTTGAGTGTGCGATAAACGTCAAGGCAAATAGAGGTGAGTTTCAGATCGGTCAGGCATATCTAGTTAGATCTAAGACTGGAGGTACTCAAGAAATGCAACGGAGCGAAAATTAATAGCGCTTCCGGTTTTCTCAGGAACCGATAGCTTCAGGATAGTTGTGTGGGAAAATTACTGTAGAAAAATAGCGATCTAGAGGGCCTATATAAACAATTAGCTAATAAATACTTTCGTGTTTTTTATTTAATTCTGTGATAATTTTAATATTGTATTAACTTTCGATAGTCGAAGTTAAATTACTTCCTATTTAACATAAACACTAACAGAAGCAGTCTTTTTGAGACTCTATAAATAAGCCTAACAATACATAAATAAAAAAAAAGTAATTTACAAAGGCCCCCTTTATTTAATTAATGTTGATTATTTCAGAGGATTGATTTTTATATTGGTTTTTCTGACCTCTCCTATAATTGTAAATTACATAAATTGTTTATTTCATTGTAAAGATTGCATCTATGCATGGCTTTACTGGAGCATATTAATTTTTTTCTGTTAATGGTCGTAATTGTAGTATTAGGACTGCTACATGTATTTTGTAAATTGAATTCATCAAGGAAATGCCTCTATAATTATATCCTGCGTATCAGCTTTATTAAAAAGAAGAGAAAAACGGTAATGCCAGTTAAAGACAGTAACAAGAGGCAAGGACGAGCCAAGTCCGCAAGGACGTTCTCGGTGTAACGAACTCCCTTCACGTCAAAAGAGGGGAGCAGAGGGCGTTCCACTTTGTTGAACAGAAGGCCAAGCTTTACTGCATCTTCCAACACAGCATACCCAGAACGTCACTTTTTTTTTCTTCTTTCTTTCTACGTTACGGTACAGCTGGATTCGTTCAAGTAGAATAATATTTATGTAAATGCCTCTAGTACCGAAATGTTTGTGCTACCGCAAGAAAATTCTATTACAGCCATTTTTGCTCTATTTTTCTGCGTGCACTGAGTTGAGCAACGCATAAACTCGTTCCTTACCAAATGTATTCACGGAGCTTCTGTTTGCTAAACATCCGTACATTTTTCTTAGCCAATAGTTTCAATTTGAGTTTCTATTTGAAAGGATATTAATCAAGGGATAACCGTTCCAAAAATAAGAATTTTTATTTTTAAAAAGCTACTTTAAAATTTGTTTTAGTTTTGGTTGGCTGAAACGTATCAAAATTGTATGAGCGGACGAACTGGAGAAAAATGTTGAGCTCTATACCTTGTTGGATACTCTTGAAGGGACACTGGGAGTGAGTTTTTGGCCAAAATCAGTCAAAAAATCGAAAATGGTTCCCTGAACTTTTGGGAATGTCAACATTTGCATATCTCCCCCTCCCTTCGGGCTCTACAGCCAATAAAGAGCTCCGCGTGTTCCTTTACATCACAATGTTTCCTAGCATACTATTTTATAAAACAGCGTTTTTTTTTTTTTTTTTTTTTTTCCCAAAACTTCATTTTCACGCGTTTAAAATGTCCCACGTGTAACAGTTTTTGTTTAAATTCAATTAAATTTCCCAAAATGTGCAGAAGTACCCATTGTAATATTCTATAGGACAAAAGACATACTAAAACCAATAATAATTTTAAAACATTATATATAAAAATTATTAGTTTTAAAGATTAACATTTCTTATATATTTAAAATTATCACAGTTCACTCAAAAAATTTGTTTAAAATATCTTTCTACAAATGTTTTGTATGTGGTTCAAAGCTGAAAAAAAAAAAATATGAACAATTTTTTTTTCAAACTCATGAGCCGCGAGGGACATTTTGATTATCGACATATTTACGTAATAAAATTTATTAAATATTTTATAGTTGAAAAAGTATTTATGCAATTTAAATTAAATTTCGTATACACAGTAAAAGTTAAAAATCCATACAAAAATGTTAAACTTTGAAATTTCACTCCCAGTGTCCTTTAAAACGAAAACATGAGACGGGAACTAAACATCCCACATGCAAAATGAAAGTCTGTTAAAACTCCAAATAAAAGGTTGCATCATCTAATTGCACTATTATTTTCACATATATTTCCTTATCAACAAGGTGTATAATTTACAGAATCCTCGAACCTTTGGTTTTCAAAATTAAAATCGCAGTTCATATGTTTTAGAGCTATATTAACTTTTAATTTTACACTATCTTGCGGCTTTGATTGTTTTGTTTTCATTTGAATTTAACATTCAGTTTTACTTGTTACTATATAGTGTTATTAGCTTATTATATTCCAAGTAAGACGAACTTATGTAAGTATTATGAGGTCGAAAAAATAAAATTTTATTTGTATGACTGATCTGTAATGCTTGCTTTATAAGAATTGCATAATGATATTAATGACACAAGTATTTTAAAGTAAATTAAATCCCCTTGAATGTTACATTACTTTTAGTACCAAACCGTCTTTTCTGTCGCTTTTGAATTTTACTGTGAGCTATATGGCACATTTCTTCTCTCATTTGGAGTACTACGGTAGTATGGCAATATAGAATGTTTATTTCTATTATTTATAGGTGAACGCACGCTAAACTGTGAATATACAAAAACATTGTAAGGTTTGGGGCTTGTATCTGTGTATGGTGGGTAGATGAATGCCAATATATATAATGTTTAAGAAAAGAGGGTTTAAAGGAGATCAGTTCAAGAGAATGAAGATAGACGTTAATTAAATATGTCTAGAATACATCAGAGCCCAACATGAAACCTAAAATTTAAGTTTAAAGTCACAAATTTGCACTTTTTAAAGTTTTCTTCGCTAGTTTAAAGAATTTAAAGGTATATAAGCAACAGTTTTCATTATTATACTGAATTCTTACACAATATTAATATCACAACAATGATCTTACAATCTAAAATGCAAACATAATATTAATAATAACCAACAATATTGATGGTACATATTACACGTTAATTTTAATTCTTGAATGAGAGGGCTGATAACTGCATTTCATTTGTGTTTTCCAAACGGTTTCTAAACATTTTTTTTAAAAAATAAATGATTGCAGAGAAATTTTTTCATACAAGTAATTTGTTATGAAATACTTTGATGTCTGGGGAAATCTGCCTCTCTGAGGCAGGCGAGTCCCATCCATAGCAGTTGACTGTGCTATTGTCATTACCAGGAAAGTCATGAATATATATATATATGCGTGTGTGTGTGTGTGTGCGTGTGCGTGTGTGTAAATGCTGCCTCGTCCACGTTTTATTTTTATTTTATTTTTTATCTATTTGAAAGCTCCCGAACAAATAATAGCCATTAATTTGATTGAAATTTACTTTACCTCAATAAATACACATCGTAAACGTATATCACATTTCCCTTCCTTTTAGTGCATTGTTTATATATACATACCTACATACAATATTCAATGAAGTTATCAGTGCTCTAATGGTTCATGAACCCCCATGTAGGACCTCGCGTATCCTTGGGTGTGTGAAGACCACAGTTTGAGAACCGCTGCCCTGGTACATTAGAAAAGAAAAGTCAAGGCATAGAAATTCATAGAACCTAGAACTCATGGACAAACACAAAATCTGAATCCTTCTATAGAATAATTTGAAACTGCTTACCTATAACTGTGTTTATTGACACCCATGCGCTGAAATTATGAGTATATGATTCTATATATCATTCAAAAAACGTAACATACAAAAGTGTTAGGATCTAAAGAAAATGGCATTAATCCTGGAAAGAATCAGGGTAATTTTGAAACAACTATACACAGCAAGAGTCAGAGAAACTGAAAAAGTAGGGTCCGCATTGGAAAAAACTAAGCAAATCTCAAGAGTACTAAAAGGGAAGGTAGAAAACACATTTGAGCTAACAAAGGAGTCCAACTTTATTGTTTTATAGAAACTGTTTTGAGTAACTGAAGTTGTAAAACGATATTTGCTTAAGTCTAGCTATTTCAATTACAATTTCCTGAAAGTGCAACAATTTCCAATATATGTTAATTTATTTCAGTAAGTTGTGCATGCGTGTGTATGTAGAACTTTCAAATTTTATAAGTGTAAGTGGCATGTAATTGGCAACTCTGGAAACTAATGCTGCTATTTTGGATTTTGTAACAGTTACATTGCCGTGATATATGGTCAAAAGTATAATTTGTTAACATTTTTCAATTTAAAAAAAGCATTGAGGACTATTAATTTTTTCTGTAATATATTTAACATCCCTTGAATTTTATAGCAGCATCTATCATACTTTCTTTAAAAACGGGTCATCAATATGAATAATTTTAATATTCTTTAGTTAGCCATGCACAAGCTCCCTTAATGTTTTTGTTATTATCTCCTTTTCCCCTACAACTTTCGAAAGTATGCATAACAAACCTATTTGGAAAAACTGGCGGTATTACACTATTTAGTTCATAGCTACACAGAGTGCAGAAAAAACGTACAAAGAATTTAGAAGCAGAAAGGCAGGCTAAAAATAGGCACCTTATAAACGGGAAATGCCTTAACGATTTCCTTACAGAGCTGCAGGAGTTAACTCCATAGTTACATAGTTATATACGTCAATAGAACTGAAAAGACAATAGCTTATCTTAAACAAAGAATTTATTCTGTTATTATTTTCAATGACTGTGAGTGATTTTTAGTGGAGTGAAATATAGCGTGCTTATGTAGAGCCTCCGCCAATTACAATGGTTTACATTTGTCTGACTATAAACATACGTGACATCGCAAAGTAGCTATGATATTGATCTATATAGATGCCTGTAGTTTTATATTGAGATCATTCGTTTCACTCTCAAAATAGTTACTGTTAGGCCCACTTTCTACTGTTTTATATTTTCCAGATCCAGAATTTATGAATGTTTTATATACTTTTTCAAATACTAGCACATATATTTAGTCAAAATAATAGCATCGGCAGTATTTATCTTTTTCTTATTTCTATTTAACGATTGTGCGTTAGTTATACAGTTTCTTTATGATCCCTTGTTCTTTTCTTCCGCTGTATTTACACTCAACCTTTCGTAGAACTTATACAACATTGCCCGGGTCACTCATCTATCGAGGAACTATTTACTCTGGACGTTCACATACGGCAGTATGCACATGCATTGACCTTGAATGGACGGTAAATCTTATGTCAGGGCTGCTTCGGTGATATCACAAACACAAAAGACGCAGACACACACGCAAATATATGAAATGAGATGAACGGAAGGTGAAACAATGGTGAGGAATAATAATCCTGTATTTGTCCCTTCTTAAAATGAACTTATGAAAATTACGAAAAATCTCAGTCAGGCTAGTTCGCCAAAGGATTTGAACCTCCGGAATACAAATTCAAGCCACTCCTTCTTGTCCTGGTGGTCTTTGATAACCATACTAATCTCGTAGACCCAAGGCCGCAAGTTCAGTCCAGAGTCATGGATTTTTTTGGGTGTAAATATTGTAAGTATGGCTTTCTTCAAAAGGGAAGTAGAGCCGTGGGTTCTTTGTCGTAGACTTAAAGTACGTAAAAGAACCTCAACCGGAAAGAAGAGGCCTTTGAGCAAAATTTATCGGTCGTTTAGGCCCTAAATTGAATGAGACGCTGATGACCTGGGATTTTAAAGAATGTTTATAAATGAACCAAAAACCAACTAATAGACAAAATGTGTATCATAGCTAACAGCACAAAAAATATGTTTTTCATTATAAATCCATAATCTTGGGAAAATGAAGAACTTTGTATAAAAAAAAAAAGCCACTTCTAGTGAAACCATACCAGGCAATAGATTGAACGTTTAACAGAAGAACAAGAAGTAACAGCATTTTAATGGCAGTTATTTGAGGTTTACTAAGAATCATTTAACAGGAACAAATGAGGAATTCGCAAAAGCAACTTGGCATCTCTGTACGTTTACTAAGCTTGGCATTTCTTAAAATACCTCCATAATGGAAGCACTTATTTGTTTGTTCCTTTTTTGTTAACTTTGGATGCTGGTTTTCCCCTCTTTTTTTTTGCCATTGCATTTACCACCGAAACCAAAAGTTAATTTTCCAGTATTATGAATCCCTTGTTTCGTCGTTTGAACGCTTGTAAACCTCAGATTGATCTTTTTAGATGACAAATAATCAACTGAGGGCGGAGCTCCAGTTTATATCGTGGTATTTAAAATCGCCAGTGTCTTTTACCAGAGAAATAAATTTGGTATATTTCACTAATTTTCTTCATAAATGATGCTTTGTTATTTACTAATCAGCTAATATAGCTCCCATCTTAATTTATAAAACTCAAGTTTCATGCTGTGCACTGAGGCTAAGACATTTTCGTAGTTCCAGCGACTTAACTATACAGTGTGTTTGCAAAGTCAAGGTGCAGTTCTGATCAGTCACACAAAAGCAACGAAATATGAAACCTTCATCAAATGAAAGAAACTCTTCAAGTTTGCGTGTCTGTTCAGTGCAGTTCGATGTGGCTTCCGTTTGTTGTCCTACACACATCTAAATGATATTCTAATTCATTCCACACACGACTAAGGACATCAGGCGCATCACAGTGATTAACGTCTCTGATTCTCTATGTTAATATTATCTTTGATTCTTTCTTTTAAATAGTCAATGTATTTCATACAAACACTGTACACACATCGCTTGTGACCGCCACGGGTGGACGAGGTCGTTAAGGCGCAGACTCGTGAGCGGGAGGTTGGGGTTCGGATCCGCCAGGACCGTCCTCCCTGACAGGGTTTTTTTCCAGGTTTTCCTCAGTCCTCATCACTAGCAAATGTCGGGGAGGTACCCTAAACTTAGGCCTGGAACGCTTCCTTCCTTAAAAAATATCCTTTCCCAATATGTAACTTCATCTCATGTATCATTAGTGTCCATCGCCTGTGGTGCCCCAGTAGTAAAAACGGGCTTTGCACACTACTAAAAAAATCGCTTAACATAGCCCACAAATAAAAGTCTAAAGACTTTCCGCGATCGTGGTGGACATGCCTTCCATGCTTTCTCCTATCCACCTCTGGGGAAATTTATCCAGAAACTCGCAAACAATTTTGGCTTCATCATTAAACATACTCTTCTGTAAGAATTGATCATCATTGTCCATCTCATTAAGAATCTGTACAGCAAACTGTAAAGAGTTGCGCGAATAGTGTAACAAATGCAGTTTGTAACCCGTAAATTGAAGACGTTTCTTTAAAACTTTGTGAACTGTGCCCTTCTTCAGGCCTAGATTTCGAGTACAGGTACACACCGACTTCTTGGGAATCCTTGGGCAGCTATCTATTACAGTTTCAATAGATTCGTTCGAAGGTCTATCTGAACGTTTTTGGTGCAACAAACTATAAGTTTTCCTTCAGCTGTTTATCCCACCGGTGAATGTTATTCCTATGTGGCGGTCTTCACTGTACACGCGACGATATTCACAAAAACACGTGTCACGGATTCAACTTTTGCAAGCCGCAGGACACATTGAACTTTCCTTTGCACCGTCTACCTCTTGATTAAATGACGTGACTCGCTTCGCTCGTCATTACCTGCGCGCGCACAAAATTGAAAGTTGTGCTTCAGAAACTCTCAACATACATACTCATCAATATATTGTAGGTTTCATCCTTTAGTTTCGTTTCGTTTAGCCATTATAAGTGTTCAAAACTGCACCATAACTTTACGGACACACAGTAATTAAAGTCTATCAAAGTATGCCATTTTTTCTTGGGTGTGCAAATTTGAATGTAACCATGCCTTTGTAGTGAAGAACCAAGGTAGATTTGAATTACGTTCCTTAAAGAAATTAATGACCAACCAAGCAGTGGGTTGCCTTGATTGTTAGCATCGCTAATCGTTCCAACATGTTCCACCACTATGGTACGAGGTTTCTTCAAAAAGTATTGCGAATTTTGAATTTCCGCGGGCTACGTATATTCGATTTGCTATTGTTTTGTGGCGTTATGTTGGTACTCATGCCCCTCACTTATGTCGACAAGCTCGGCCATTTTGAATGTTCAGTTAATTGTTGACAGCTATTTTGCTTGGACGTGTATTGGCGCGTCTTCGATTTTTGCCTATTCCAAAAAACGGAACAAAGAATCCGTATCAAGTTTTGTGTGAAAAACAAAATTAAGTGCGCGGATGCATTTCGAATGTTGACTGTGGTATATAGTGAAGCTATCTTGGACCAAAGCAACGTTTATCGGTGGTACAAAATGTTCTCAGAGGGTCGAGAAAATGTGAACGACGAAGAGCGTCCCGAACGCCCGAGCTCGTCAACAACAGACGAAAACATTGAAGAAGTGAAGAAAATAGTATTGGCCAATCGTCGAATCACCGTTAGAGAAGTTGCTGAGGACCTAAACATATCGATTGGCTCGTGCCATTCCATTTTTACCAATGATTTGGGCATGAGACGGGTCGCCGCAAAATTCGTACCAAAGTTGCTCAATTTCGACCAAAAACACCATCGCATTAACGTTGCTAAGGAGCTGTTGAACTCTGTCCGCGACGACCCAAATTTGCTCCAGAGGGTCATAACTGGTGACGAATCATGGGGTTTATGGTTATGACGTGGAAACTAAAGTTCAATCATCCCAATGGATGCTGCCACACAAGCCAAGACCGAAAAAAGCGCGCCAAGTTCGGTCGAATGTGAAGGTTTTGCTTACAGTTTTCTTCGATTGCAGGGGCGTGGTGCGTCATGAGTTCTTGCCACAGGGTAGAACGGTCAATAAGGAATATTACCTGCAAGTTATGCGCAATTTGCGGGAAGCAATCCGCCAGAAACGCCCGGATTTGTGGAAGAACAAAAATTGGCTTTTGCACCATGATAACGCCCCTCCTCACACATCGTTGCTTGTGCGCGAATTTTTGGGCAAAAACAACACACTTACGATGCCGCAGCCACCATACTCCCCAGACCTGGCCACCTATGACTTTTTTTTTGTTCCCAAAACTGAAGAGGCCCATGAAAGGACGACCCTATGCCACGATTGAGAAGATAAAGACGGCATCGAAGGAGGAGCTGAACAAGATTACAAAAAACGATTTTTTTAAAGTGCTTCGAGGATTGGAAAAAACGTTGACACAAGTGTATAATATCTGGTGGGGATTACTTTGAAGGAGACAAAATAGATATTCATGAATAAGTAAATACTTTTCGAAAAAACACAAAATTCGCGATACTTTTTTAACAGACCTCGTATGTACTACAGTGATTAATAGATTCGTATAAGTGTTCTAAAAGTTCTCGGTCTGATGCAGAAATGTCGTGAAGATGTCTAAATTACTATGACAGTTGTTAAGACCATTCTTCAGATGACGCGTTGTAAAGTTTCAGACGCTAAGTGTAGTAACTTATTTGTGACGATCGTGTAAACAAATTAGTGCTAACATTTTCTACAAAATGGATAAAACAAAATACGAGCCGTGATAAAGTACTCCGTTTTGAAGGGTTAAACCCCAACAGAAATAAAAAAAAAAAAAAAAAAGGAGTTAGATTACTCATTAAAGGGTACTTCTCCTTCATTTTCGACGGTTAAAAAGTGGGGTGGTGAATTTAAGCGTGGTCGTATATCCATTCAAGATGATGAGCGGTCAGGACTCCAGTACTGCTACGACCTACGAAATTGTAACCAAAATCTACAATGCCATAGTCATTGATTGCCGATTGAAGGTAAGCAAGTTAGCTGACATTGCAAAGACCTCGAAAGACCGTGTCCATTACATTTTACAAGATGTTTTGGGTACCGCTTTCCTCTCGATGGGTACCGCGTTTATTACCAATGAACGGAAAAAAGCATTCGAATGAACGCTTTGCCAGATTGTTTAGACTTATTTAAACGCCATTCCGGTGAGTTTCTTCTACGTTTGATAACAGAAGATGAAATGTTGGTTCATCACAAGTCAAAGACAAGGAACAGTACATTAGGCGGCAACAGGTGAAAGTGCACCAAAGAAAGTAAAAAATGTTCCATCTGCAGGAAAAGTTACGTCTATGGTTTTCTGGGATTTTCATGGTGTGATATGGTGTTCGTACACTACCTCCAGAATATGCTTCACTGCTGGATCAGTTGAAGGATGCTTTTCAGGCTAAACGTCCAAACCTTGCGAAAAAAATGTTCTCTTTCATACGATAATGCGTCTTCAAACACATCTGGGATTGTTGCTGCAATACTGCACGAACTTCGCTTCCACATTCGCCATATTCGCATTACTTTTCATTCCCAAACCTGACAAAATGACTGGGTGGACGAAGATTCACATCAAATGACGAGGTTGAAGCTGAGACAGACACTCATTTTTATCATTTGGACATATCATATTTTACTGAAGATATTAAAAAAATTGCAAGTCGTTGGATTAAATGTATTGATGTACAATGTGTCATGTTGAAAAATAAATAAAAAAAAAGATTTTTAATACATCTTGTGTTTTCTTGGTCAGAACGAGACTTTTAGAGCACCTTTCCTACCGTCCTTCCTCCGTTGATGACAGTGGGTTGGTTCAATGACTTACAACTATTATTCCTTATCTCACCCCATACACATTTTTAATTTTTTCTGATAACCTAATGTTCTGCCAGAGAAATTCTATCACAGCTCTTTATTTGTAATGCACATTATTTAGAAGCTAGTTTATACTGCCAAAGATGTTGCACATAATACAAACTAAAAGAATGAAATATAAACGACAAGAGAAGTAAAAATAATATAAAAAGGCAGGTGTTTGGAAATGAGTGGATGGAATTACTTCAAGAAAATTCGCTTTAGCAATGTGGTAAATGCATGATGGTGCACCGACACATTTTATATCAACTGTGTGTTGACTAATTTGAAGATATGTTAAAATATAGATAGGTCGAGCGGGCTTGTACCTTGACCTTCAAGATCACCTCACTTAAATCCTTTGGAATTTTGTGTTTGAGGTAAACTGTAGAGCATAGTCCTCTATTGGCACAGTTGAAGAACTGGAGTAGAGAATTAACAATTAGCAAAGGAAACTAAGTTGCTCGAAAGACTTTCAAACTCGGTGCTCAGACGAGTGTGTTGCGTACAGATGCGAGCATGGCATTTTGACTTTAACAGGCTTGTCTGTATATTATATGTAAAAATAAATCTTATGTTTATGAAAAGCTATTTTAATTACATGTAAGTATTGTTTTTGTTTGCTTAGAACTACGGCAACTAATGTACAAAACAGAAAAGCGGTAAGATACGAGTATGTAGATATATCCCCCCCCCCCCAAAGTCGAGGTGGATCTTAACCATTCATTAGCAACTATTTCACAAACTACTTTATCGGACTATGTTTACAAACCGCATTTGCTTTTATATCATGTACCTTTTTCTCTGTTGAGTTTGTATGCACATCACAGATGATACACTCTGTAGATAAATGCTAATTTCTTCAATTTGTTTAAAGTTTTTTTTTTATTAGCTATCTGCATCCTCTTTGGAATTTTTGGTTCTTTGTCTGCTTGGCAAAAGAAAAACGATCTGTTCATACAGGAATAATGTCTCAATTACACCAATTGCCTCGTTATTAGCTTTCAAAACTAGCTAATGATGTTAATGTTCAATATACCTCTGCTGGAAATTGAGAAAATGACATGGCTAATTGTTGCTGTCGTAATTTACCTTTTAACCAGCACATTTCTTACTCTTTAAACCTACAGTTCTAATAAAGGTTTATAAATGTAGGTATCAGTTGCTTGGTAATTATGCTGTTCCAGAGACTAATCCGCACTGAAATTGCAGGTTTGTTCTTTTGTACTCCTTCAATTTCTCCATCATTTGCCATG
The DNA here is from genome assembly GCA_030762175.1 of Metallyticus violacea. NCBI lineage: Eukaryota > Metazoa > Arthropoda > Insecta > Mantodea > Metallyticidae > Metallyticus > Metallyticus violacea. Next base: position 62,257,547 of record CM060840.1, read on the forward strand.
GTCCTATACGACTTTACAGTGTCACGACATGTCAAATTACACAACTTTTCTGTTAAGAACTACAAACAGCGATTGAAGCGATCTCAGATGAAGCATTTCTGCTCAAAGAATGTGGCCTAAGATTTTTGAGACTGTTATATGTTCTTTCTTCTCTTTCATCACAAATGTCTTCGCTGTTCGTGACGACACCAAGCCAGACGCCCAAAGGAAGAATGAAGACTGGTCTCTTTTATAATGCTGTCATTGCCCTCGACGATGAGGTAACTATGTATGTCCGGTTTCATATCATGAGGAAAAATAAAAATCTTGAATTTATGTTATGTAAAGACTGCGCGTGTCTTTAAAAAGCATGTACGTGCAGCAAGAAGATTCTACATGCATGCGGAATCATTGACAAAAACATCTGAGAGCAAAATTGTATTTTTTAGAGTAACAGCTGTTCTAAACTATAAACAAACGGCAACTATTTATGGCGTCAATTAAATATGTTTATTTCTTTAGCCTATACTTCGCATCACAATAACAACCAAGCATACTCATTAGAATACTAGTCAGAAAATTGGCGTTTAGTTTGGGAAATGTATAACAAAAATATCAACTTCAAGTCATATTATTGTTAATAATGTTTAACGCTCGTTTTAACTACTGGCATCACAGGCGGTGGACACTAATGACACAACCGAGGTAAAATAATAAATTGGATTTTTTTTTTTTAAAGGAAGGAAGCGTATTAGAATATCTTCCTGGCATTTGCCATTTATGAGGACTGAAGAATACCCGGAAAAAAAACCGTCTTCAGAGCCGTGTTATAAATCTTTAAAAGCAGAAAAGTACCTGCAAATTAAAAGAAATGTTCCAGGAATAAAAGGAGTGAAATTAATTAAATAAAGAATATAAAGAAAACAAGTGGGGAGCTTACAAGTTCGTACCTTAAGGGCTTCGGCCACACGAATCGGTGAGTCATATGATACCACTTGTTTTCTTTATAATCTTTATTTCACTCCTTTTATTCCTGGAACATTTCTTTTAATATTTGCAGTTACTTTTCTGCTTTTAAAGATTTATAACACGACTCTGAGTCATTAAAACAAAGTGTGTTAACAAATAAGCGTTTTTAACAATAGTCTCTAAAGCGAAAGCCATATCTTAAAACCTTCACAACATTATCACTACTCAATTGTTACATGAAAATGTTAACACGTTCAGAAAGCATTCTTTCTATTTAAAAAAAAAAAATTAGGAATAAATGTTTCAAATTTATAGGAAACGGGAAATTAAATATTATAAAGTCTTCGAGTTTCAACTGGTAAAATTGCATCAACACTTCCTTCTGCACTTATTTAAACTCCGGACTAGCCACTAATTTAACGTTCCCTGTATATTCTTAGATCAGGAATTGCCAGCTTCCCGCTTGCATCACTTCATATCTAAGCGGCAAACAGGATCCCAGAGTCGTCATAATTAGTGATGGAATCTTTTCTACCACGGATGTGAAGTTGCCTTAACATTGACATATGTGCACCTGATTCTGAACACTGCCTAACGCTCTGTCTTTGTCTAGCAGCAGGTTTCTGCAATGCAGCCTCAAACTCTAACCCCCTCCTTCTCTGACATTACGTACTCCTAATTGCATAAGGCTTATCTTACCTGCGAAGGAATTGTTCTCTCTAGTCAAAACATAATGCAGCCGATCGATAAAATATTGGGATCTTTCGCTGTTGTGCGTTGCGAGAAGATTTTCTTATTTTGCACTTCAGATATTTTTGTTAGGTCTTTTTGGACAACAGTCGTTTACTGTTGAATATTTTTAATTTCAGATATATATTTTTTGTTTAAAAAATTCAACATTTAAATTAATGTGATGGTTAAAGACTATTGCTTAGAGATAAGACAAGAAAAAAGAATTTCAGCAACCTCCGGCACGTCAGCCTATAAGGCTTATTGTTGATTTGTTTTATTTACGGACGCTCTTTAACATCTCAGGTCATCAGCGTCCCATTCAATTAAAGGAGTGAAATGGTGGACAAATGTTGCTCAGAGCCTCTTCTTTCAGACTTGAGGTTTTTTATCATGCCGTAAATGTACGACACGGGACCAACGGCTTTACTTCCCTTCCGAAGGAAGGCATGCTTAGAAATTTTACGCCCGGAAAAAGCCATCGGTCCTGGCCGGGTTTGAACCCGCGATCTTGGGTTTAGAAGGCAACATGGCACCAGGACCGACTAAAGCTTATTGTGCTATCCCCATTGGAAGAGACGCCTCATTGTTTCCCAAAATCAGTTAGTTCCTTGAACAAGTTGCAATATTTTGTTCCAATGTTAGCATCCGTTCTCAGGTCTTCCCTAGTTATAGAAAGAGCAAGTCTCTTTCTTACCAGGATTGGACACTCAAACAGGATATACGAGGCAGTCTCCTCATTCTGTTTGCACATTCTATAAATCGGTAAATCTTTATAGAGGCCCACTTTGCGTAGATGTTTTCTCAAGTAAACATGTTCGGTAATTAACGCATTTACTTTCCGTATTCCTTCCTTTTCACCCGATTTAAGGGTAGATAAGGAAAGGGTGTTACTTGGACCTAGGACAAATTTAATTTTATCAATTTGCAGGATAGGTTTGCCATCTAAGTTGGTGTTTTTCCCTTGCCCATGTTTTTACCGCCGTTTTGGCAGTTCTTGTGCTAATTCCAACCACGGGTTAAGACTATTACTTAAAGTAATTATACTACATTTTGATGAACATCACATGAATGTGTGATAAAATAAATTATGATAATTACTCAAATTTATAAATTTAACATGACAGAGTTGTTTTATAGGTTTTCCCCAGTCCCCATAAATAGCAAATGCCGGGGAGTTACCTAATCTTAGGCCTGGAACGTTTCCTTCCTTAAAAAAAAAACCTTTCCCAATTTATCATTTTATCTCACGTATCATCAGTGTCTACCGTCTGAGGTGCCTCAGCAGTAAAAACGGGCGTTAAACACCATTAAAACAATGCCTTTGACTGAAAGATCCAAGTAGTTTTATATTTTCAGCAAAGAAGGAATTTAAAAGTATTGTTAAAATATTCTTCTCATAAATTAATACGAAATCAAATATTTTATTGAGAGAGATGATGAAACCAGAGTAGTAATAATCGAAATCGGTGCAACTGCAAGGACACAAATTTTCTTTGCTTATGGAATTGTAGTTCGAAAAGTTAAAATTTTTAAAAATTGTTGTTGGAATTCACGTTAGAGATTAGAAATGTTTGTCTTTATAGTAATTTCTCTAAGTTGTGAAAGGCAAGTCTGTAAGTCGCCAAGCTTACTAGGCCCATTATAGTAAGCTCTTTCTCTGTATAAATAATCTGGTAATTTTTTTTACCTAAGCTGTAAAGGTCGGTTACTCTGCTGGACGCACAAATTTGGAAAGCACACTGTCGTCAAAAAAATCTAAATTTCTCTAATGTTGATCCGTCTTCTTAGAAGTTGCCATGTATTAATTCTACATAATCAAATTACTCATATATCCTGTTATGGTTACTGCTGCTCTTGATCTTTTGGTATCCGATATAGAGTACCAAGTCGACACTATTCTAAGGTACAATGGTGAATTCTCAAATTGTGAAAGTACATGCCCAGACTGATAGTTGCATTTCATCCGCAAACAAGGTTATGTCAGGTACTCCGAGAATATTGTTCATGAGTTACAAAACCATGAGCGTTTTGAATCTTTCTCATCCATTCCAACATCTGGTGCACCAATGGGCGAAAATATTCTTTCTTTGTAGTTCTCTGACACAGGGGATTATGCTATATCCTATAATATAGTTTACATGCATTCAAAATTTACATTTACTTTAAAAGAGGAGTGCCGCGTATCATTCCTCATCTATCATGCCTCCACCCCTTACTCTGTCCTCTGAGGTTCTTTCTATGAATTGACAAAAATCTAATCTGCAAGTAGTTCACTGCATTATATGCCATCCCCTAAGTTTTTCTATGAACTTAACGTGTCGCAACTTTTCTTCCATTATACCAATTAAATACAGGACTTACGTTTCCAAACTTTCCAGTCTGGGTACTTGCGAATAAAAATTTCATTTAAACAAAAAAGAAACGCATTATAAACATTCAGACGAAAGTTTAAAACCAATGTTAATTACATTTTACCTCCTTTCTTCACCCATCCCACTATGAAATGTTAAATGCTACCCCCGCCTATTGATACGTGGGCTGTGAAATAAACAAATATAAAAGTTCAGGCATAATTTATCCGGAAAAATTTACGTAACAATATTTTGTTAAATTAACGCGTAATGTGCGCGTTGTCACTTCCAGTTCCCGCCTGTGAGAGATGTGCCAATTGACACATGTTCAGTATCACCCAAAGTCCTACAACAAAATGGAGTTCACGCGCCCAACAATATGCTGCTCTGAAACTGTACTTTCGTCTCAACAGTTCTTCCAGAAGGCAATGCAATGTTAGAGGAGGTCTATGGAGAGTGTATTCTTTCCTACAGGACAGCTGGAAGATGGTTTAAAATGTTTAAAAGAAAGACAATCAATTTCAAAGGAAGGTGAGCTCCGTGGTCTGTTTGTGCTCTAATGGAAGAAAATGTTTACAACGCTGCGCTATCTTTTACAGATCGTCGAATTACACACATTAGTAGTATATATCCCCCGGAAGGCAGACGGTCAAATTCCAGCCTGGCGGCAGTCGCGGATCGCTTGCTTTTGACCCTTGTGCAAAGATAGTCTTGTTCATATAATCGACCTTTGGCCGGTTGTTTATCTCCTGCAGTTAAGGTAATCTGTATGACGTAAATGACCTTTGGAGGTCGAATATGTCAACATGGCTGTCGGGAATGATGCCAAAGAGGGGACTTAAAAATCGTCCTTGCTTTCCCGAGAAATGCATGTTATTTTTTTTTTTTTTTTTGCCTACCTTTTTACGTTGGCGCTCAGATGCTACTTGGGGGGCGTGCCACCCTGGCGGCTGTTTGGAAGATGCCTATTTCTGCCGCGTGGTTAACACCATAGGTTGGCGGGGTTGTCGTGCAGAGGCGCCTATGTGTACCGATTGGAGGCGGGAACGGAACTGAAAAGTCCACGCGGATACATAATGTAAGATTACGTAATCACGAGTGGCTGGCGCCTGAATCACGTCCAGCCTCTCGTGTTGACGCGCAAGCTTCTCTTCGACGATTATTGCTGCAGAGATAAGCTTTTTCTACGATCGCAGGTTGGAACGGAACCGAGGACATTTTCCTCTTTCTCCGGTGCGATCAAAGGCTGAAAGAGGATTTTGTGCTTACTTTGGCTGACTCTGCTTCTCTCGAGCAACATCTGGGGGTCTTCTGCTGCTGCCTGAAGGCAAGCTTTGTTGAACGGAACTCAAAGGTCAAAAGGTAAGCTTCGCACTGCGAAGACCGGAACAGAACAGAGAGAGAGAGAGAGAGAGAGGCGTTTTGCACTTATCTCGAAGCCTATTGCATCAATGTGACGCAACGAAGCTATTGAGGAGGCGAAGAGTCCAAACGGTTGCCTGCAGAAGGTGAGCTTCCGCGACGTTCCACTGAGCAGGTGCAGAGGAAAAATTTTCCCCTTTAAGCAAGTTTCTCTCTGCGGTGTGCGCCGACCGAAGGGCGGAACGAATTTGAAAAACGAAAGAAGAAGAAATCTATTTCTGCCCTTGTACTTTCCTCGGCGCCGATTGCTTCATCCTGAAACAACGAAGCTGCCTATCTGCTTTCCCGCCTCCGCCGTCTACGATACACATGCGGCTCCTCTCTGTGACGTGCACCGATGGAAGGCCGGAACTGGAAAAGAAGGAAACGAACGATGATGTGTGCGCGCGTTTAAAAGGGGGGAGAGGGAGGGAGGCTGCCAGCGGGGGCGAGCGATAGGTGCGACATCTATAGGGAAAAAATAAATTACAAAACGCCGAGCGCTGCGCAGGGCATGCGCGCGCGCGTGTGTGAGGGGCGATTTGCACGAAATCTACAGGCAGAAATTGCGCGCGCGTATGTGTATGTTTATGTGTGTGTGTTGAGCGATTTGCCCGAAAGGCAAGGCCTTTGGGGAGAGAAGCTTGCTTGCTTACTCTTTGCGACGCACCGATTGAAGCCTAAACGAGTGGGAAGAAAAAAGTACTCGACATTACCAGCCTGGCTGAAAACACTTAACCGCTGCTGATGCTGGCGGTAAATGCTCTTGATTTGCTTTTGTGCCCGAGCGGTTAGTCAGACCCGAGTGAAAGCCGAGAGAGCGGAATATATCTACACCCACTTTACTTTGTAAATATAAATGGATATGGACGGGTAAATTAATATAATGACGGCATTATATGGCGAGTAAAATGTTGTAACAATGGGAAATGTGCACTTATTCCAAATAGCAATTAAGTCAATATACACACACTAACCTAATATGTCGGCAAACCTTGGAAAAATCGTAGAAACCGGTGGACCAGTGGTTTAGCGAGTAAATCATTGTAATTGTGGCAAATCTTCTTTAACTCCGGCGAAAAAAGCATGAGATGGTAGTATTCGCACCTACTATTCTATCTTCACAAGAGTAGCATGATGCTCTAACCGCCTGCGCTGTTGCACCGCAGATTCTGAAGCGTAATTATCTTGGTGTAACCTGTGCCGGATCACTACCTTCTGCTCTCTCCGCTGTCGCTCTGGTCTGGCTAACCACTCGGGTACAAGAGTACTTACCACCAATAGCAGCAGCAGTTGAGTGTTTTCATCCGGCGGGTAACGTTAAGTGAAAAAAATATGCAAGGAACGCGAGCCGGCTAGTTAAGAAATGAAAACGTTGGAGAGGGTAGGAGGGCGCCAACTGCGGAGAGCGATCGGTACGACATCAATAGGAAGAAAATAAAAATTGCAAAACGCCGAGCGAACGGCGCATCTATAGGAAGCAAATGGAATTATAATTGCAAAAATCGCCGAGCGCTGGAGGCGGGGAATGGGTAGCGCGTGCGCGTGTATGTATGTGGTGAGCGATCGGCACAACCTCTAGGAAGAAAAAGAATACAAATGGGTGCCGCTTTTACTTAGTTTTAGATACATTTTTTCTTCCCGCTGGTCTAGTATCTTCTAGTATTATTATAAGACTAAATATAAGTCTCATGTAGTTTTTGTTGATATAGGTCCTTTTCTTTTCGTCTTTCCTTGAAAAAATTCTTGTTTTATTTTTTACGCTAATTGTGACGAGAAAAAGGACTAGGGAATTTTTGTTTACACACACACATATATATAATTCTGTGCAATAAATAATTTAATTTATTGAAATTTTAAATACATATCAATGAATGATGAAACAATATATATAATATGAATGAATGAACAAAAATTACATTGCGTTTAGTATTTCACACAATGGGTATCTCATTTTCGAAACCTGTGTGAGTGAGTAAATGCGCGATGTAAAGCATTAGTTAGCATTCCTGAATATTAATTAATAGCGTATTTTCTCAGCAATAATAATAATAATAACAATAAATGTCGCAATTTATTGTTAATTGAAGTGCTTTATATAATTTTTAAGGCGATATTGTTTTTTATTGCACACAATCGGTATCTCATTTTCTAAACCTCTGTGTGTGAGTGAGTGAGCGAGTGAGTGAAAAGCATTAGTTAAACTTTACTGAATATCAAGTAATATCACATTTTCTCAGCAATCAATAAATAATGAATTAATGAATTTTATATACTAATACTTGTATCAATGATTGCTAAAAAATTAATGAATAACGAAAAAATGCAAAATTAAACGACGTGTCGCCACGTCGCGCGAGAAACAGGAAACGTAACCCTCAGACCATTCAACGTTCCAACGCCTGGGTTATGTCTATTGCGCAGCACACCAATCGCGCAAGTCGTGGGGCATGGAAGAGTTATTGAAAACGTTAATCCCTACGGAATCTAGCACGTCGGAATCTAAAATCTCTGCAAAGGCAAAGAGAAACCAATGAGTCAAATTCAGGGTTACGAGTGACAAGCAGCCGTGGGATATCTGGAGCCGTAACCACACTCTACAAATTATCTACCTCATGGGTAATGCTAACGTTGACTGTGCTCAATAGATCGCATGGCGAAAAGTTTCTCTCGGACCTCGAGGCGTCAGGCGACACCCTTTCATAATAGATGACGTTTCTTTAAAAAAATTCGGTGTCCCTAGATTGGAATCAATTTTCTCCGAGGCCTTCATGTATCGCGCTTTGTGATTCGTTATCGCAGTCGTTTAAGCATTCATCCGCTCTATTCGTGCCATCAATAATATCATCATCATCATCATCATCGTCGTCATAATCATCGTCGTCTACCTCCTCGTTAAAGTCACCCTGTTTGGTTTACGCATCAAGCTCCCGGCATCCTCGTCACCCTGCTACTGTGGGCGATCACACCTGTCGCTGTTGTTGTTGCTGTGGGTGATGCATCTTTAGTATCTTGTTGCTACTGTGGACGGTCGTCCAGCTGCAGCTGTGGGCCGCAGCCCACCTCTTTGTGTTGTTCCTGATGGTGTGGGCGGTCGTTTACCACCACCACCTGCTGTTGGCGGTAGTCCACCTCTTGTTGCTGCTGTGGGTAGCCGTCTTCCTGCTGCAGCTGTGGGCATAAGCTAATCTACTGCTGCTGCTGTGGCGGACGTCTTCCTGCTGTGCTGTGTGAGGTTGTTTACCACGACTACCTGCTGCAGGCGGCCGCTCGCCTCTCGATCCTGTTGTTGTTGTTTATTGTTGTAGGCGGTGCCTCAACAGCCGCTTTAGGCACTGACTCACGGCAGCACCCGTTAGCTCTACCAGCGGCGGCGGTAATGGCAATTTCGCCGATCTATTCACGGACGGCGAAGGTATGGTTAGATCGAGCGGTCTCAACGGCTTGCGTCTCGATGTCGATGCCGCCGTCTGATGCACCGCTCTCAATGTGCTCAAGTCCGTCAGGTCTATCATCTCGAAGGTGATGGCTTCGGCGAAGGACAATAATTGGAGCATTCGTTGGCGATAAACGAAGGCAGAAAAAAAAAGATCGTCGAATTCTAACAATAGTCACAAAGTATTAACTCTATTATATAAATAGCGATAGGGTCACTTAATGACGCACACCTGGCGCGATGATAATAATATTAATTAAGCTGATGCGCAATAATAGAACCATTATGCAATGGATGATGTCCGGGGGGAAATTAACAAAAGAAGAGAAAAGTGATTGACAGGGAGGAATGACGACTTTTGCAAGTCATTGCCGCCAAAGAAGCTGATGCATTAAGAAGGAAAAGCGATGCAATGAGGAACTCTCACTTAGCGACATGACGATGATTAAGCTGATGCACGAGGAAAAAAAAAAAAAAAGACGGACCGAAGAATCGCGACCTCTAAGGAAATAACGAGTCTTTTATGTGCCTCTTAATTAGGCTGATACTCAATACCAGGAAGGTGGAGAGGGAGAAGAAAGATCCTTGCAGGTAATTAAGCTGATGCGCTGATCCCTTTTTTAACCGCACGTGTATTTGCACGATAAACAATGCAGCACGTATGAGCCTACAATTGCCGATTAATATGACGACAAATGTAAACTGACTAAGTAAGTGCACGTGCGTATCTGGAAGGTGATTGAAGGAGAATCGCGACTTAATATTCAACAACGTTTAGCTGATGCTTTACACTCTCAATCATTCCCTTAGATTTCGAAAATGAGATACCCGTTATTCTAAATATTAAACGTAATGTCATCTTTTATCGTTTGTTCAAATTATGTATGTAAATATTCTTTTTCACGGTTCATTGATATTATGTATATAAAATTCAATAAATTAAATTATTTATTGCACACATTTATATGCAAAAAATACCTCTTGTCCTCTTCCTTGCCATGATTAGCGTAAGAAAACCAATGTAAAATATTATGGTGGTATAGGAGTTTATTTCAACTTTTTATCCTAGCCTTTTTCCTCTTCCTCCTATGTGCTTTTTGTCACGATTAGCCTAAAAAAAAACATAAGTAATTTTTAAGGGGGAAAAGAAAAAAAAAGGTATCCCACATCAACAACAATTTCATAGGAGTTATATTATTTGGTCTGATAATATTACTAGACGAACAGGGAAGAAAATAGTACCTACAACTAAGTAAAACCGTCGTCCATTTTACTCTTCTTTTTTCTTTCTTGAGGTTGTACCGATCGCTGAACATACACGAGCGCGCGCCCCTCCAAAGCGCTCGGAGTTTTACAATTTTTATTTTCCTCCTATAGATGTGCCGATCGCTCGCCGCAGCAGACAGCCCCCTCTCTCTCACTAACGTTTTAGTTTTTTAAGTAGCCAGCTGGCATTCCGCTCATATCCTTTTTCTTCCCCGTTCCGTTCAGGCCTTCGATCGTCATGCGTCGCAAGGAGTAAGTAAGTTAGCAAACATCTAGGCCCATAGGTCGTGCCTTTCGCGCCAATTCCTTAACACACAAACGAGCGCCATTTTCCTCTTGTAGATCTCGTGCCAATCGCTAAACACACTGTAGTTTTTTTTTCTATAGATATGGTGCCGATCGCTCGCCACAGCAGGCAGCCTCCCTTTCTCGCGCTCCTTTTAAACGCCCGCTAGCTCGCGTTTTTTCTTTCTTTACCAATTCCGGCCTTCCATCGGCGCGCATTGCTGAGAGAAGCCGGCTTTAAGGGGGACAATTACCCTCTGCGCCCCCGCAGCAGATCGTGGTGCGAAACTCGCCTTCCGCAAGTAATAATTTGAATTCCTCGCCTACTCTTCGTTGCGTCACCTTGATGCAATCGGCGCGAAGTAAATACAAAGGGGTGGCTCTCCCTCCGGCCTTTTCCGGCCTTCAAGAAAGCTAATGCAACTCCGCAGCGCGGAAATTGCCTTCTGATCTTTCAGTTCCATTCGAGAAAGCTTGACTTTAGGCAGCGCCAGAAGACCCTGGATGTGGCTCGAGAGAAGCAGATCCTTGCGTCAGCCAAGGTAAGTGACTTTTTTCAGCCTTTGATCGCATCGAAGAGAGAGAAAGGAAGATGTCCTTCCCGAAAATTACGAAGCCATTTATTACGTATCTGGATGGCCTGTTCAGTTCCATTTCAGCCTCCGATTGGTGCACATCGGCGCCTCTGCACGACAACCCCACCAGCGGACGGTGTTAACCGCGCTGCAGAAAAAAGCTAGGCTGGCATGCCCCCAAGCAGCATCAGGCCGCCAACTAAAAACGGTAAGGAAAAAAAATAGCATGCACTCCTCGATAAAACAAGAACGATTTTTAAGTCCCCTCTTTAGCACTACTCCCGATAGCTTTGTTGACATATTCGAACTCCCAAGGTCATTTGTGTCATCCAGATAACCTTATCTGGTTGACGTAAACAACTGGGCAAATGTCGATGACATGAACAAGACTATCTTTGCACAAGGATCGCAAGTAAGCAACGCTCGACTGGCGCCAGGGTGGACTTTGACCTCCGTCATCCTGTGGGGTACGTACTACTCAATTAGTAACTGAAAAATTACATTTGAGACTTGTTTGTGCACAATGGGTTCCCAGATGTATGATTCCTAAGCAAAATACCCGTTATACAATTGAAGACGATATTGCAGGAAGATGTGGAATTTCTTTCAAAAGAAATCACTACTGATAAACTTGGCTGCATCATTTCGATCCTGAGAGTTCAATGGGTCCAAAAAATATCCATTTACAGAGTATTCCCAGTATAGTATTCAGGACTATATACTTAGATTTGTGCAAGGCCATATCACGCACAAAATGCCACATTACCGTGCAACCAGCAGGATGTTGCACGATATAATACATGACCGCATATCGCAAATTTTGTAGCTCAAAATTTCACAAAATCTCACAAAAATCGATGCGAAGTGTGTCCTCGTCCTATAGTCCAGATTTAGCCCAATGTGACGTTTTCCTTTTCCCTAAATTGAAGAAACGACTTCATGGCAGACATTTTCCATCATCTAAAGTAGTAGTGAAGGCTTCGGAGACAAATCATAAGGCCCTGTGGAAAAAAAAATATTTCCAGCAAGTCTTTGAAGACTGCCAGAAATACGGTGCATACAACGGGACTAATTTGAGTAAAAGCATCAAAATTATGAGAATGAGTGAATATGTTTGTTAAAAATAGTATATAATTATTTATTGAACAACCCTTTTACTTAAAATTTAAGGACATTTAAATGTTATCACATATTTAACATCCTTGCCTGTCTTTCTAGATTGTTTTAATTTTTCTAACGTCGCTTTGAATGCACTGGACTTATCGTGACGTCTGTGTATAGTAAACTGAATACTGTGTGTAAGTCTTCTTTACTAAAATCTTCCAACATAACAACAACTATACACATTTAGAGAGCTTGGCTTTTCTTGTATTTCTCACACCCCAGGTGAGCGTGCAATTAGCTCGCGATTGTTGACTTCAAGAATACTTTATAATAATTATGGATTTCATTATTCGTATTTTAATTAAGCCCCATTTTAAGTCCCCCCCCCCTATATACCACAATATCTACTTCATCTACTATTTGAATGCACATATCTTTACCTTCATTTCAAGATGAGCACTTTCTAACTATTGAGAAATGGAAACGGAAACTGGGCATAGAAATAGATGGTATTTGGATGGAAGTGAAAACGTAAAACTTACAAAAATAATTTTAATGGAAAAAAGGATATGTACTTTGATTTAATTTAAAACCTTATAAGTCTGAATAATTACCTAGTTAAAGTAAATGTAATTTAATTAAGAAGTTTGTCAATTTGTATATTGAGGCAGAATTCATTACATTTTAGGATTCACTATCCATTCCTAGTCATCCTATTTTAGAATTACAATTGTCACCTCTACCATATGAAGCTCTAATTTAAAGAGCATTCAACTGTTTTCACGTCTTTTGTTTTATATATTTCCCTGGGCTGTTATTTCAATTTAAACAGAATACGTAATAATTTCCGTAAAATCAAAAATTATTTTCCTGCATTAATATAATAGAGCCTTTAGGGTACTTCTGACTAATCCGCTTACATTCTATTATTTCTTGTAGGGTTTTTGAAATAATTTATTAACATTCGTGCAATGTTTCCAGCAAAGATATAAAATGTAAGCTGTGATACAACTCTTTAAAATGTAATTATCATCAAGTAGGGGTATCGTTTGAAATTGCAAAATGGGCTGGCTGGGACGAGAGCGTGAAATCTAAAATGTAAATAACATTGGTTTTAAACTTCCCCCTCGACTTCTAAATTGACATCTTATTCGTGAAATAAAATCAATTTTGGTATCTGTTTAGAAAGATTTAAATGAAATCCCTGTATAATATATATATATATATAAGAAGTCAAATAAAATAAAGTTATATGTTTTGGTCTTGCTTGAAGCCCCTATTCACCAGGTTTACCCTTACCTTCAACCAACACTTTCCTGAAAGAGAAGAAGTAATAGACGCATATTATGTTAAATGTGTATTTACCTATTGACTGTAAATGCCCATACCTCGTTGAAAATCTCGCGAGTCTAATAATGTAGAACATGCTTTACTCAGACCTGCAGTATATTACGTTCAACAGCTTGACAGTTGCCCAGTTTGCTCTCTGCTGGATAACATTTCAAGCTCTAACGTACTCCGGTTCTCGTTGGAAATAAACCGGCCTGATTTAAATCGAGACTTTCCACATTTCACAGCCGCTGTAGCAATCCCTATATGGTAAGTTCAGGTTTACAATGAATGTCTGATGGCGTTTAGATATCTGCTAACATCCGAAAGTGCACTCAGAGAGCAACACTCCAAATTATACTCATCACAATCCTTTTCATAACGGTCACGAATTATTTAAATTCATTTTATTTTCTGTTATTTACTGAAGTTAAGTACTTTTGCACGACATAATGGATTTCATTTTGATCTCAATTTCCAGTATCATTTACATGATTGAGTATTATAGCTTTGATATCAGTAATATCCGAGATCAGATAATATTATCGTATCTGTGTAACAATTACATAGAATGTTTAAACTACCAATTCGTCCGAAACAAAATAAAATATCTTAAGATGTATAATTAAACTGCAATTTGTGAAAGAGTCAAGTACCATCCTTAAGGTATATTCAGCTTGAGAATATCGATATGAGTGCTGCTAGTCTTATCTTTTTTCGATATGGGAAAGGGTCTGCCGCACGGCCGCCGCCGCCCCAACCTTTGTCAACAAATCCACTCCCGTCAAATGAGGTCGCCTTTGTAAAGGGGCGTAATCTAAGGATCCGCACACCGAGGCTTATGTTTAATGTTCATCTACTCTATTGACATGAGCAGAACATTGTTAACAACAAAAAGTGAATAGCATGTGGTTACGAAATATGACAGGAGTATATACAGCAGGGATGGCTTGATCGGCACCTTTGATGTTGTTATCCCTAAATCCGTCTCGGTGTTGGGTGTACTTCTAAATAAATTCATCTAATGTCAAGGCTATCGCCGCATTTATAACAGCTGTTAAACATATACGTTGTAGATTCGTTAATTAAAACTTAACTCTAATGAAATAGTACTTATTCTGTTCAAAATAGATATTAAATTCTAGTATTGGTCACTGAAATAAAAGATAAGTATGTAGAACACCACATTAAGTGGATAGATGGTGATTTTTAATCCCGTTTTCGATTTGGATTATTTAATGATTCTTTCTGAATGAAGGTAAAGCGTTTTTAAGCATTACTACAGAGTCTTCATTTGGACGCATGGCCGGCTTAACGGGAATTTGCCTTCACTGTGTGTAACCGCTTCTGTTTCTCCGGTCCACTTTCCTGCACCAACGTGTGCTTTACAGGAGTTGAACGTTTTGAGACCACGTATTTCAGTGTGTTAAAGCTGTTATAATGTCAAAAAGTGTCCGTATACTTTATCACACAGAATCTTCATGTGACAACAAACTCGTGTAGAAAAGTTAGAGAGCGATTTATAGACAGATTCCCTGCCGTTTGTGTGCCTAACAGAGAAACGGTTCGTAATCTTGTGAGCAGATTTAGGGAAATAAGATCTGTTCTTGATAAGAAACTGAAAGTGAAACGTCGTGTTCTTACAGATAAAAAATCGATGACATTGAAGAAAAGTTAGAAAGATGTTTAAAGAAACATCTTAGAAAGTTTGCACATGAATCAGAAATTTCGCAAACCTCAGCTTGAAATGCCACTAAACTTTTAAAATAAAACTGTATAAGATAACTGTAGTCCACGAATTGAAACCACGCAATAATGTGAGCAGAATTAATTTCTGCAACTGGGTGTTGGATAATGTTTATGTTCTCTCTATTGACCCGCGTTTATTTATATTTTTTCCGGACCAAACATGGTTAGAGGTGACACAAAACAATAGATACTGAAGTGCATAAAAACCCTATCTTGTACACTATATGCCATTATATGACCCAAAAACTGGTATTTGGTGTGTTGTAGAAATCTATGAGCTTGAATTTAAAAGGCTTGAATGCGACTCCGCCGACAAACAGCGTGCTTCCCGTGCCAAACAAATTCCATTAAGCTGGCCACGCATCCAAATGAGGACTTTGTATTATTTCATTGTATTTTCTCCTATATTCCTACTTTATATTTAGCAGAGAAAATATAACAACGTGTCTGATATAAAAAAATAATAATTTGAAGCTGGAGAGCATAGCTTAGTTTTATAATCACCTTAAATGACGATCTATGTAAAAGGTATACTGTGTTTTCCGCACTTTACAGCCGCTTTACTATATGATACCCACTACTCGATAATCAAGTGGGGAAAGGAGAGAAAACTATCGTAAAGAAATTTAAGTGGTGTTCTGCAAAATTACTATATAAAAAACCATCATCTAAGAGCAAATTACACTGTATAAATACCACCTCAAATTGTTAATTTTTCTGGGTTAATTTTCTTAGTAGCATTTTATCACATAGAAACGCCTAACCTATAATAATAATAATAATAATAATAATAATAATAATAATAATAATAATAATAATAAATCACGACATTTAGCAATTTTTTCAGTTTTTTTAAGATTTTCCACTCCTGAAAATGCATTAACTTGGAACTTTTAGGGTCAGTTGGTCATAAATATTCACAGGAATTCCACTCAATATCAACATGTTTATTGTTGCCGTAACCTGTGCAAGAATGAGGCCAGAATTTTATCGCAGGGTTTAATTCATAATAACGAGTAGTGGAAAAATAATTACCAACCACCACCAACACAGCGACATAAACTTAAGCATCAATAGTAAGTATTTTGGAATGCCTACATTCAACTACAATTATTATCAGGATTTCGTTGGCCAACACATGCCTGATTTAATTTTTTTTAAAAAAATATATCAATAATTGCTCTTGGTTGTATTCATTTATGCTATACCTCTATTTATTCAGAGCCATTTCGGAGAATGGAGGTAATAGGTAAAGTAAATTTCGTGACATGCGCTATTGTATATATTGTGTGTATGATCATCAAGCAATACTATTTAGTAAACAACATGTGGCGATTCTGCAAAAGTGATGCAGTGAAGACAATATGTTAACACGGGAAGACATTGCCATTTCCAGAACAGTATTGAGTGCACAAGTATGAGCTACAGCGTTTACAACAGATGAGCAATATAGAGGCAAACACTTCAGCTCTCAAGACCACTGGGTTGGATTTTGCACCAAGACTTGAATATAAGCTTCAGGTGATGCATAAACTTCCAAACCGCGAGTGTGCTGCAAGGATAAAGCGTCTTCTAGAATTGCTGCTGATGATTTTCTTCTACCATCTTAATGATTACTCTAAGACGAGGATAATGAATAACTGCTGCATTATTTTGTGCAAACCATTTTGACATCATCAACCCTGTAAGAGCTCTTTTTAATATTTAAAGTTACAAATTTTTTAAATTAAGGAAATAGACTGGCGTGTTAGATTTTACTGTCTTTGTTTATAAATTTAATTCTGTGTAAATAAAAACGTTCCCTTCCATATTCAAACTACATTTCTAAATGTTTAATATTTTATATTTTACAGTATATAAACAATACTGGAAAATCAATAATTATTCACATATTAGTACTTTTAGTGTGTGAAAATAGCCAGAATGTAGATGAAAGAGAATTCAAATTCAAATTTTATAATGTTTGCCTTTTTATTAGCATTTTAATATATATATATATATATATATATATATATATATATATATATATATATACACCCGAGGTGTGACCAAAAAACGACATTTTTTTATTTCGCGAATTTCATAAATCCGATTTTTTTTTTTTTTTTAAGCTTGTTAGTACACGTGTTTCTGACCAATGGTGAAGTTTTCAACTATTTTGAATGTTTAGTTCATTGTTCACAGTCGAAAAAGTTAGACGGGCTTTGGTGTGCTGGGCGACAATTTTTTACTTTCGAAAAAGATGGATCAAAGAATTTGTATTAAATTTTGCTTGAAAAATGGAATAAAGTGCAACAAAGTATTCGAAATTACAGAGCTGTTAATAAAATAACGCTTCTATTACAAAACGAAGGTTTTGAGCATACAAAATAATACTGACGGACACACGATACAGTCTGTTTCCTGAAAATGTGTAGAACTTTTTGATTATGTATTGGAACAATAAGTTATAAATTGATTCTGTATTGCCATTATGCAATAAATAATAACTCTTTTTATGTAAAAGATTAGTGATTTGCCGAATACTTTTTGGTTTAAGTTCCTGAAAAATAAATAAACATTTATTATGGTGTTAAAAATAAGTGTACAAATAATAAACATTAATCATTTTATTTGAATGCCCATATTTACCTTCCTAGGGTGACAATTAAAGCTGACAGAAGAAACAGAAACACACTGCATATGTTTTCTGATTTTTTCATTTCAATTTTCATATTTTACATGTTTTTGCAAAAGTTTCTCTATATTTTTACTGGCTCTAATAATGTTTTTACAGCTTAGAATAGCAGCGAAAAGTAAATAAAAGGAATTTAGTTTCAACTAATTCGTATTTACACTATTCTCTTTTTTATTTTTTCCCTTCTTCTATGGCGCTAAAACTCACCATGGGTGGCAGAAGTAGTTCAGGTGGTGCGGATTCGTGAGCGTCTGGGGTTTGGGGTTCGATTCCTATCAGAACCGTCCTCCCTGACCGAAGTCTTTTCCAGATTTTCCTCAGCCCTCATAAATGGCAAATGCCGGGTAGGTACCTAAACTTAGGCCTGGAACACTTTCTTCCTTAAAAAAATCCTTTTTAGTTTATCACTTCGTTTCATATACACCAGTGTACCCTCCTGTGATGCCTGGGTAGCTAAAACGGGCGTTAAACACTATAGGCCAGGGATCGAGCTATGACCCGACTTAGCAACCTCTGCTTCCACTACCTCCGTCTTACGACTTTCCTAATAGATGACAGTATTGCAGGGGACATGTGATCAGCATTCCTGCAACCCACCGGTCACCTGTCTCGTGGCTTTCTAGATCGATCAAAGAGCACCACCTTTTCATCAGGCAGCTTCCCAGTTGCCGAGGCTGGGTAGACCCGTTCAAACGTCCTTAACTTATAAAAACTCCTAGAATACCGAGAGTCGAACCCGCGTCCTCCAGGCCAACAGTCAGCAATGCTAACCACTAAACCAAGGAGACGTTTCTGGACTTTGTTCTGGTGAAGTTTTTATTGAACCTATGTTACTTACTACAAACTGCTATTGCTTGATGCAAACTAAAAACTTATGACTTTTCGCCGGATGGATGAGCATACATAACAGAAAAGATCGTGCAGACGCCGTCAGAATGTCACTTGTACCATTGTCAACGTCGCGCCGTAAAACACTTTCCCAGCGGGAGAGACACGCTAGAATACAGAGAATAGATAATGTTATTCACAGAATTGTAAGCAATATAACTCATGGAGGTTAACGTTGCTGCTACGTGTTACGTACATGAGGGCACGTGAGAATATTGAATATCAGATTCAAAATGTTATTTCATTTCCTGGTTCCTTTTGCGAACCTTCTTAAAGAGTTTCACTCTTTGAATATTTAAGCATCTAAGTTTGAGCAAATTAATTAAGATAAGAAGCAAATTTACCAAATTTCTTAAACTGCAACATAGAAGGGCGAGTTGGTAAGCTTCCGGTGAGAAAATATAAAATTAAAAAACAACCCTGTTTCAGATTATGCAAGAACGCCATTCTGATAATTGTCCATTGGCAGAGAACGTTTATCATTTTGGATGCTTTCTCGATTCATTCCTTCATAGTTGAATCTGAAGAAGTATCATCCCCACCGAATTCATTTCATTGGATGTAACATCTTAGACAAGTAGCTTTGTTACTGTTCAAAATTCCATTTTCAATATTTCACAGCATACTAGTTAAATCAAGCGAATTTGGGAGAACTGCCAGTGAATAATTATCAGAAAAGTCATCCTGCTTAACCCCATATAATTGCAAAGAGAACAGCGATTTTTTTATTGTTGACATTTTGGGGCCATACAGGACACTTAAGGACTTGAGTATGAACTATTATCTTAAGTTATAATTTCCCTATAAAATGGCGAATTGGTCTATGGTGGTGAACCAGATGGAGTTCCCTTTAGAAGAACAAAGACTACTCACTCAATGAAAGAGATCTTGGTGATATATTTTGGGAATCCTGTTAATTGACTTCAGGGAAATGAACACTCCCATAAACGGAAGGTAGGTTGCGTGTTCTGCATCAAGATGAGCTTTTCCTTCATAAAAATGTACCAGTCTTTGCTGCCGCGTCCAAAATCCAGCTTCAAAGAGACTAATCAATCACTCCACTGTCCAGACTTCCTCCCAGTTATTACCTGTCGTTCAAACTCAAGTCAAATCTTGGTGAAATGAAATTTAAGAAACAAACTGTTTTATTTCTATTATATCTGGAGTTTAATTAAACCTACTCTTACATACAAGTGATGTTCGATCCCGGCCTGACTCAGACAAGTCAGATGGCCAAAGTATTATTATATTTGTTAAGTATTATCCTCCAGATGGTGAACTGTAAAGTTTCAGACGCGTAAGTGTAGTCACATGTTTGTGACGATCGTGTAAGTAAACTAGTGTTACATTTTCTACAAAATTGATAAAACTTAAATACAGTCCTTCCCTGTGAAGGGACTAACCTCTACAGAAACATAAAAGGAGTTAGATTCCACATTAAAGGATTCTTCCCCTTAGTTTTCGACAGTTCAAAAATGCGCTGCTAAATTTAAGCGCGGATTCAAGATGATTACCGTTCAGGGCGTCCCAAAATGTCTATGACTGACGAGATTGTGATAAAAATTCCTAATACCGTACTCAATGATCTCCGATTGAAGGTGCGTGAGTTGGCTGACATTGCAAAGACCCCGATAGGTATGTCCACATATTTTAAACTAAATTTTGGATATGAGAAAACATTCCGCTCGATGAGTGCCGCGATTGTTAACAATGGACCATAAAGCATTTGATAGAGTATTAAACTTGTTTAAACTCAATTTCAGTGAGTTTCTGCGACATTTCATAATAGTGGATGAAACATGGAGTTATTACTACACGCCAGAAACGTAGGAGCAGTTCAAAAAGTCGGTGGCAACAGGTGAAAGTGCACCAAAGGAAGCTAAAACGGTTCCATCTGCAGAAAAATTCACGGCTGCGGTTTTCTGAGATGCTCATAGTGTGGTGCCTGTATAACCTACAGAAGAGTTGGGCAAGCACATGGAGTATATATTTATGCATTATTTTAGGCAGCTTATGTCGGTCCTGGTGGTGTAGTGGTTACCATACTTGCCTCCTAACCCAAGATCGCGGGTTCGAACCCGGCCAGGACCGATGGATTTTTTCGGGGCGTAAAAATCCTAAGTATGGCTTCCTTCGGAAGGAAAGTAAAGCCGTGGGTCCCGTGTCGTACATTTACGGCACGAAAAAAACCTCAAGCCTGAAAGAGAGGCCTCTGGGCAAAATTTGTCGGCCGTTTCACGCCCTTAGTTGAATGGGACGCTGATGACCTGAGCTGTTAAAGAGCGTCCATAAATAAATAAATAAAAAAAAAAGCCTCTTATACAAGTTCGGACAATTTTTGGGCGTTCGTCATAAAGTAAAACTATGTAATTTAGAGTCAGGGTGAAACTTATAAAGTGCGTGTCTAAAAAAGCAGTAGTTTAATAATCATATTCGTGAGATATGGCTGATGCACAAAAAGCTATTTGTTTATTAAGAATAAGCCCGTGATATTCCGCTCTCTGCTTGAGCAGGATAAACTAGCTTTAATGTTGCTTGGATAGCTAGGTACTGGAGAGACTAACATCTTTTTAATCCTACTTGGAATATCATCATATGTGTTCACAACACTGCGCCAGGCTTTCAAAATCCTATGAAATATTATTAGAACTGAAGTTCTTAAAGATGTGTTACGCCCTTCTGTGCGTGGAAAGCCTTGCCAATAAGGAAAAAAAAAAAGTTTTACTATCGTTCAAAGATGAAATGCACTCATTCGGCAATTGATTAAAACATTTACACCCAAATTCTGCAATTCAGACACACATCAGTCAGCAATATTGTTGGGCAAATAAAAAGAACGAGATACCAATGACAAATTTTATGATTTATTCTCAATAATGAACAGCATTAATGCCTTTTTAAATTCCAT
This sequence comes from Metallyticus violacea, assembly GCA_030762175.1. Lineage (NCBI taxonomy): Eukaryota > Metazoa > Arthropoda > Insecta > Mantodea > Metallyticidae > Metallyticus > Metallyticus violacea. The sequence continues at coordinate 62,279,196 of CM060840.1, forward strand.
CTTCCTTCTCCCTAGAGGTAAGGCTGTTTTCCTTTAGTTTTTGTTTACTTTGAAATCGAAGTAATTATATACACATAGCACTGAAGTTATGTAATATTGAAAATTGTTAACTGGGCAGTGGGCATTCTTTAGAAATAAAACAGTGTCCTTTCTCTGTATAATTAATAAAGTGGATATACTGCAATCAGAAAAACCTCGAAATAAACAAACGTTTACAATAGCAATAAACCTTATACAGACACAAATATCTAAGCTTTTCTTTGCAGCACAAAATTTCATTAATAAATAAATGAATATTGCATTTATTTGTACCTCTTTTTGTTGTACTTGGAACTTACTGTGACGGTTCATTTGTTAGTCCTTACGGACATTTGCGGATGTTTCTGCGGTCATTTACAGTGCTAATGTTCAGTGTCAAACCGCTTAAGCACCGCTAACTCGCAGGAATTATCTCACAAATTGATGGTGTATGACACCTTGGTCCGACAGCGGTAAAACATTCCTCTTGTTCTAAGAGTACAAAGAAGAACCTCCATGCAGACTTGGTCAAGTCTATTCCATTAGAGTGACCTCGGAGTCACTCTAAGGTTTGTCAAATATACGATATATTTGACATTATCTCGGAGACATTTGAAACATTTTTATTGCAAATAAAATTATTGTCATCTTGGATACAATTTTTTTCTTCCTCCCATGTATAATATCGATGCTGAAGACGATATTGTGAAACTTCAGTTCCACCGTCACTGCTCCGATACTATTGTAACGCTGATACCTTTCGCTTGCTGTCATATCAGACTGGTGGTAGAAGGTAAACAACCACACACGTAACATGTTTGGGCACCACTGATATAGATTATTCACTTTCATTGTGCGGCTACCTGACATTCTAAACATCATGTGATTCTTAAAGTGAGTACATTATTAGTTGATGAAGACAGTAATTATTTAAAATGTCCATTTCGTTTTTACAGCCATCTAGTTCTTAAAATTCACATTTATGTTTATGTCGTTAAATATAATTTTTATTAGGTTTTTTATGGAAGTATCAATGCTTCTGAGTGAAAATTGCTAATGTTGATAGTTTGAGCGCATCAACATTAACGAAATGTCGAGTAAATTCGCAATCAATGATACGCAGAAAGTTGTAGGAGTCCCCCGTTCCTTAATTTACGACTGTAGTAGCATTTGTGCTGAAATAAACAGTGTTAGCAATGCACTTCATAATATGGAGACCTCGTGTTATCTTGGAACGGTTTGGATTGAGGGGCACGGAAGAGGAAATTTGGTATCTCAGCCGCACTAGGGACTACATATGCCTACGTCTTACAAGCGAGGGCACATCCAGAAAGAAACGATGAACATGAGAAAACTGAGTGACCAGAAACCAGGTGCTGTGAGGGGCGGGTCCCTAACATAGTTTCCAGATTGAGCACCCCGACCACAGCGTAGGCCCCCTCGGAGGAGTTTAAGTCTCTCAAACTGCTTCCAAACCAGACGCCGGGGTAGACATTTTTTCACGTGCGGATTCACCGCCATGTGGCATACAACAAGGTTCGCTAAGCCTAATACTTTCGACCCTGTGACAGAATTAACGAAATGAATGAAAAGAAAAACCGGAAAATTTGCGGAAAGGAAAAAATCTCTTTCGCATCCAATCCCAAGAGTTACCGCCTGAGCATCTCACTCAGTTTGACGATTAGGAATATAAATAAATAAAATAAATAAAATAAAAAAAGCTATGCATGCCTATGTAAATAATTTCCGGTTTAAATGATCAAAAATTGCAATATATATAAAAAAAAATAAAGTTCTACACAAAGGTATGGTTCCTTTGGTACGGCCGTTCAGAAATTTAAGACTGATATGGAGGTCGTAGCTATTAAGTGGCATGTTTATTGCGCATTTCTATACAAATGAATGATGCCATTACAGGTAACTTCCTTCGTTTTGTCATCATTAAGTAATGGGCGATGTTTCCTTCATGGGACCGCTCCACGCGTAACGACCGGTCGGTTGGTTTAAACTGATACCGCGGTGAACGGAAGTCAGAAAGCCTGCAGCTATGATCGTCGCGTAAGTTATTACTAAAATTTAAAAAATTCATTTATTCGACATTATTAAGTGAGAAGGTGCTGGAACTACGTCACTTCATTTCTGGCATCGGCTTAATGAAATTAACCATTGACCTCTGCAGTTGCTTCTGAGAAATTAAATAAATGTCTTCTCGAATGTTATTTTTAGTTCATCTAACGTGTGTGTGGATCTGTCTCGTACACTTTTTCCTTTAAGCCCCGTGGAGATAAAAATCGCAGGGCGTTAAATCGGGAAACTGAGGGGGACATATTTTGTTATTGATAATTATCGTCAAATATTTCATGAAAAGAATGCAAGCGCGATATGCTCCATTAGAATCCTGCCGGAAAGTTGCGAACCCTCAGAGTTAATTCACGGGAAATAGTTGCAAAATAATCCGCACATACCTATCAGTATTTGCATATTATTCTCTCGTGGCTTTTGATCAAGCAGAGCTTCCTTGTAAAGCAGGTTAGCTTTTTCCGAACTCATATATTCTGTTTTATGAACAAGATTCATCCACAAAGAAAATTTGATTAGAATAAATATCTCCGTCATGGACACTATTCAAAACGCAATCACAAAATCTACTCCTGAATGCAGGGTCACCTGCACTTCTTGCAATGCAGTAATTTTGTAGTGTTTTAACTTCAGTAGTTTTATGTCGTTCGAAGAGAGGAATAGGAAATCCCCGTTTGCTGAGAAAGACTTCCAAGTGATTTAGGGGAACGTTCCAGAACATGTCCAATGTTATCTAAAGTACATTCTGCGAATACTGCAAGTGACTGTGTATGCTTTTTATAAATAATGCCTCCCGTTTCAGGAAATTTATGTACCAATATATGAATTAAACTTCGACTCAGAAGTTGAATATCAGATTCTCTCTTAAAACAATTCCCGCCATGAGCCGATTCTGTAGGAACATATAAATTATAAATAAATAATATTTGGAAAGTAGATTTCTGAATTCAGCCATATTAACGGAATTAATAAACTGCAATACGCGACCTAATGAATACTTAATATACTGTCACACAACACGCAAGAACAGGTCCTTATGTTTTTAGAGTTAAACTCGTACTGACCTCCCCTCCGGTTCCCCGGCTGGCTTTCAAGCATGGTAACGTGAAGGGAACTGCAGAGCTTGGTCAACTCGGTCAACCGCACGGGAGCGTTTTCCCTAGAGGGAAAAAATCACCCAGCATAATTCCGTAATTAATGGTTAATGTATTTATAGCACATTATCGTTTATTTATAAAGTTTTCTTTATTGCTATTACTGTAATTTTCGAATTGTTTTAATCTCTTAACACTTTTTAAGCGACATTTAAAGACTACAGTCTATTCATTTGAGTATGGATAAATTAATAACAATGTTAAACATGTATTATTGTATTCATTTTCAACTTCTATGAATATAATATTGAAAGATGGATTTTCTCATAACCAAAAATTGTTGTTAAATTAATGTTGCAAACTCTGCATGCTCATAATGCAGATATTTGTTATAATATCTAAGAAGTGATTCTTTGGAAAGCTTGCAATTTTTGCTTTCAGATCATCAATTTTCCTGAGCTCTTATGAATACACAGCGTCCTTAAAAACGTAGTACTCAGGAAGGGTTAGATCTAGAGAGATAGGAGTTGAAGACCGGACATGAAACAGTTGGTTCAGCACGGCCACACCAGTTTCGATTGAAATCAGCACCACTCTTCCTTGATCGATGAGGGAATACACCATCTTGCTGGAACACAATGCTCATATTGTTATTTTGTTCCAGTTTGTGTTAACAAAGCAGGTAAAATCGTTTGCGTATTTTATTTTTCGCTGAGATATATTGTCCCTTCTGTACTTTATTGCGGCTCACTCCATAACAGTCGGTCTGGTGGTGTAGTGGTAACCATACTTGCCTTCTAAACCCACGATCGCGGGTTTGAACTCGGCCAGGACCGATGGATTTTTTCGGGCGTAAAAATCCTAAATATGGCTTCCTTCGGAAGGGAAGCAAAGCCGTGGGTCCCGTGTCGTACATTTACGGCACGAAAAAGAACCTCAAGCCTGAAAGAGAGGTCTCTGAGCAAAATTTGTAGGCCATTTCACGCCCTGAGTTGAATGGGACGCTGATGACCTGAGATGTTAAAGAGAGTCCATAAATCAATCAATCAATCAAAACTCCATAACATAACTTAACCATTCAAACTCATAAACACCCCCAAACTTGGCGTATTAAAAGACACAATTTATTACGCTGTTCATTTGTAATAACCATTTAAACAAATTGAAAATTTTATGTCGTATTCTGTATTACTGCCAATTGTTGATTGTTGTCAATATACTACATTAAAATTCTCCTGTTTTGAGAATAAATTAACAGCAAAAAGTTATTTTTTCAGTGCAAAAGTGGTGTAACTACATCTAGGGCACCTTACAGATAAAGGCAAGTTCTTGAAAATTGACAGAAAATTAATTAAGGAATAGATCAATAAATTTATTGCAATATGTAGTAATGTGAATTGAAATATATTCAAATATGGTGGAATAATACCATTTATGGGGACAATAACATAAAAATACAAGAATTAAAGAAAGATATGGAGTAGTTTATTTTGAGTACGGAATAATTTTATTCAATCAGCCATTATATAATACTTCATTTACAGTGCATTTGTAGTACTCTAACAAAAGATGGGTTCATCATTTTCCTCGTCATAAACTTGATCTTTTGAACCCATTAACAGTGAGTAGAAGAACGTGTTGGTAAGTTTTTGAAATATAAATTGTACAAAGGAGGAATGTAAGGATGAAGATCTGTCATGTCCTTTTTCTTGACTGCTGTCGCAAAAGGTCTGTTCTTGTAGAGAGCCTCCTGTTTCACTGATGACAGAATTTGTAGAGCTCTACCTCTTTGGTGTTTACAGAAATTAATTTCGTGGAATTCTTCATTTGATTTTCTCAACTGCATCCATCTCCCTTTCAATCACTGCAACTATTGCCCATTAATAGACACTGCATGGTTAGTAGTTCTTTTGTAGACAAATTTCTTTCCTCTACATTACATCCACAATAGCACACATAAATAATAAAGTTTTAAATAAAGCATGCATTAACAAATGAAAAAAGCCAAATCAAAAAACCATATTTATTAACATTTATTGATTTAGGATGAAGTGAATATTTTGGAGCTCAAAATATTTATTATGTAGATTCTTCTTTCTATTTGTTTTTACCACCCAAGTACCAGCAGAGAAAATGTATTGTTTCTTACCCCTAGCTAATTTAATTAAACCGAAGTCTGTGTCGTTAGGTAGGAGACTGACCTGACCATGAACTTATGGTTTATTACTTCCACTTTCATATCTGGGCCCTGCAGTCAATTTTAATATGGAAACACAACTATTGCAATTCTTGTTCTTATCATTACACAAATCAGAAAATGCAGTTATTATTTTAAAAATTTGTGTATTTTCTTCCTGGGAACCTCGGCCTCTGTTTTATTCCATATGTACACCGCCACGGGTGGCCGAGGTCGTTAAGGCATGGACTCGTGAGCGGGAGGTCTGCGGTTCGAATCCCGCCAGGACCGTCCTCCCTGACTGGGGTTTTTTCCAGGTTTTCCTCAGTCTTCATAACTGGCAAATGCCGGGGAGGTACCTAAACTTAGGCCTGGAACGCTTCCTTCCTTAAAAAAAAAAATCCTTTCCCAATTTATCATTTTATCTCATGTATCATCAGTGTCCACCGCCTGTGGTGCCTCAGTAGTGAAAACGGACGTTAAACACTACTCAAAAAAAAATCCACATGTACATATGTCAATTAACATGCATTGCCCAAAATGGTCGGCGGCGATTGTACAGCGGGAATTATCTAAAATCGGTTTAAACGATATTTGGCAAAAGGGTATTGAAAACAGGTATGGCGTAGCGAAAAAAAGTCATAAGACAGCTGTCTGACATAAACTGACAGGAAATAGAGGTGCGTTGCAAACAGATGTCTGGACCTGCAGAGCGAAATTAAAACTAGTTGAGGTAAACAGACATGTATCACAGAGCTAGGCATAAATCAGAGGTCGGAAATAGCATGCCTTAGGCTGGGGGGCTGAAAGGCACGTAAAGTTGTTAACGAGGAATGCACTACTACTACTACTACTACTGCTACTACTACTACTACTATTACTACTACTACTACTACTACTACTACTGTTGCTGCTGTTGCTACTGCTACTACTATTACTACATATATTATCATCATTTTATAATTGAAAGAACTAGTTCGTTAGTTACTGCTCTGAACAAAAGAGGAAAGCATCCAAAGCACAAATAAAATGCTGCCATATGTGTAAAAATTTGTAATGAAGGTGTTACTGCTTAGAGAACTGAAACTATAATCCTTCATACTCCAAAATAATAAATGTACCTCTATTTTACGAAAAAATGAAACTATGTCACTTGTGCTCTGAACCGTTCAAATGTGTTCTACTATCCAATTCTTTTTATATAATAATGTAATTTTATTTATACTAAAGAGATCAACCGTAATAAATTAATAATAAATGATTAAGTCATCATGCAGGAACTGCGTAAACTAAGCGAATTCCTCAGTAAGTTAAATAGCTCTAGAAATGAACATAAAATCCAAATTAGGCTTTAAAAATTAATGAAATGAGATAAGTTAAGGTGTAAATATATGGTAATAATGGAACAAACTTAGAATTTTTACAATCCATAAGCATTACAAAAGAGAAACCACATTTTTATTATTATTATTATTATTATTATTATTATTATTATTATTATTATTATTATTGTTGAGATTAAACCACAAAAATTAACAGTATACTATTAATTAAATGAAATATATGACCACGCTAAACGAAACTATATTGTATGGGTATTTTTAAACATTTTCAAATGTAACCATGTTTATGAATTGAACCATCTTTACATTCACTAAAATAGAGAAAAATAAAAAAGGAAATTTTATTTAATTACTATTGTAGTAAAAGCGTGTAGTGCAAACGTTTTCTGAGTGTTATTAAAGAGCGCTCTTACATACAAATATAATTCTCACACACAAATTAGATTAATATTTTACATTTGCTATCTTCACGACAATGCTTTTGTTAAATATAAAATGCTAGGCATCGTTATAAACACAGTTATATGCTGATTTAATTTGATTTTGAAACAATAGAGAGAAAATTAAAATGCAGAGAGCTTTTTATATTTTGGTTTTCAGGTATATCCCTGCACCTAATGGTCCGATTTCCCTGATTTTCAGAAAATTTTCTTGTTGTATTTAAATGGATATACGGAGTTACGTCGCGAAAAAACAAATAATAACACAGCAAGAGCGATTTTTAAATTTTGGATTTCAGGTAAAAATCCCCTTTTGCTTGTCTGATGTTTATAAAATATTTTTCTTGTTTCATTTCAATGGCATACACCGAATTTGCTTTAAAAATTTTAAATTGAGGCCGTTAGAGCGATTTTCAAATTTCGCTTTAACCCCCATTCATTTAATTTCGGTTTTCAGGTATACTCCCACTGTTAAAGGCCCGATTTCTCTGATTTTCTTAACTATTTTTCTTATTATATCGTTTGATATATATCAAGTTTCGTTACGAAAAAATATTGGTGCCGCTAGAGCGATTTTTAAATTTTGGATTTTAGGTAAACCTCCATTCCTAATAATCTGATTTCGCCAATTTCCCGAAAATATTTTTGTTAATTTATTTTAATGGCATACGACGAGTTTCGTTGAGGAAAAGCAAAAAATTGCGGCCGCTAGAGCAATTTTCAAAATTTCGATTTAGGTTAACCCCCACCTCCAATGTTCCAATTTTGCAGGTTAACGAATTCATTAAATTGTTTATTAATTGATGGTTAGTTTCATTGAGAAAAAATCAAATTTGTGACTGCTAGAGCGTTAACAGACACATATATGCATATAGTAAACAATATCTACTTTTAAATTGTCATTTTCTATGCCTAGTAGGTATGATCGATGAAGATTTAGAGATTTTTTCAAAAATCTTTTCATGGATACAACCGCAATAGCTACATGCCTTTGGAATTCGCTAAAACTATGCTGATAATTAAAAAGGCTATCACAGTGAAAAGGATGCAATAACTTTTAATAAATTGGCCTTTGTGTACATTTAATAATGTTTTGAAGCACACGTTTTGCTACAGGAGGCAGAAAAAAACGTTGTACTAGCTGTGATTCTTGAAAATAATTTACTTTTCCTTAAGGGATTTTATTTTTTTGCAGTTGTTTATGCCAACTAATTCAGTATAATTTTATTGAAATGGATAAATATAAGCTGTGTGCTGTGATTACGTTATTTATTCATAAAGATAAACACAAAGAAAAACGTTTATGAAAGTTGTTTTGAGATAAGTCATTTTTTATATAAAACCAAAGAAATGAACTACTGGCCACAGGCACAATTGAACAAGCTATGAAGCTGTGAAGAACTCCCACATAGACTTCCAAAAACAGTACGACGGAAGAAATTATCCACCCAGTAAACATTCATTTGTACAGTTCATTTAAAATTTCCGAACTTTATAAAGAATGAACGTGTATATACAGGGAAGTTGTTTGATTTACGGGCCGGCAGAAAACTTTTTCTGAATGCGACGGCTGCGTTTATTCAGTAAGCAGCTCAGGCGGCCCGTAGTTCAAATAACCTTATTGTATATCCTAATAGAATGTTTACGCCTGAAAAATGCTTTTTTTGATTGTATATGTAACCAAAAGTACATTTTCCAGAGTCTTTATATCCTTTCCAGAGGGATGCGACTGATTTTATCCGGTCATTTATGAATGCAAGTTAAAAGTCTCACATTTAATACTACAAATCAGAGCCGAAAACTGACTATCAATGGGCAGGAGCTATATGTTTCATTATGCCATGCACCGACCCTATTATAGGTGTTGTTTCCTTCGCAAAAATAGCTGTATAAAAGTATAAATTGATGTCCCATCTACGCAGTTCACCAGATTTATCCCGCCTGGGTTTCCATTTGTTTCCAAAGTTGAACAAAAAGTATAAACGAAGCACGTTTGCTGGTAAATGTTTTTTATCAGGTGAAGAACTGGTAGCAACAGTTTGACGACCTTCAAGAAACGGCTTCAGGGACGACATAGAAGCACTGGAGTGTTGCTGGAAAAAGCGCTTTCAGGTTCACGGAGAAAAAGCCTTAAAATAAAATTAAAAAGCATATTAGTTTTCATGTCGCAAGATTTTCAAAGAACTTTCATACATTCGTATTGTGATTGTGCAGTACTGCGTATGCTGCTGGTCAGAGTATAGCTGTTCTTAGAAGTGCTATTTTATTTCACACAGTTATAGTGCTGTTTATTATACTGTCGCGGCCTAGTGCATTGTACAATTAATATTACCGTCCATGGACCGGGCAATAAGCATAGCTGTATAAAAGCAAGAGAATAATGGGCTAATGTATGCTTAACATTTCACTAATTTAAATCATAACTTTATGACCGTGTGTAAAGTTGTTATGAGCTCAATAGGTCCGTCGTAAAGGCGACTATTATTGGGACAAAGTGCAACGTTTCAAGCTTCCACTCTCGGCTCCTTTAACATTGGTTAAAACACTAACTTTCCCCTGTGTTGCGTATGCGCAAACGTCAATTTTCTTATGTAACCTTTCCAAACTGTCATCTATACTTTAACTGTCACACTGCTACAATATATTTTACCCCTATTGTTATATCCCCTTATGCCGCAATATATATCACTTTTCAAATTTATATTCTCAAACTAAAGGCATAAATATTTGTTTTCATTCATTCTATCAGATGTATAATTATTTTTTGCAAACTGATGTTGAAAAAAGCAGCAGTTTCTACTTAGGTCACTTTCAAGTGCCTACGCATATACACAGAGCTTTTATTTCAAACATGCTAATCTGAACAGCCTGTTTAATAAATATTTAATTTAAAAATAAGTCAATTTAGATTTTTAGGGAGAAGTTTAAAACCAATTTTAGTTACATTTTAGGTTTAATTCCTGCCATCCCCACATTAAAAGTTCAAATGACAATCCTACCTTTTTGTACTTACATTTTAAGAGTACATATCATAGATTTTGTTTTCTATTGTAGCTTAGCAACTTGAATTGCTATTATTTTTGTTTGATTTTGAACAGAATAAAATATAAGTGCTACTGGGAGCTGGAGAGATGGCCAGTCAGGCTAGTCAGAGGAATGTGTTGATAACGCAACGATTAATATTGTGCTTTCGTTAACGCAATGAGAATGGACCATATCTTAAGAATATGAATAGATAATATACATACAGTGATAATAACAACTTTAATATAAACCACCAAATTGTAAAAGTAATGTGGAAGAAGAAATGGTTTGAATAAAAAAATATTTCATATGTAATGTTCTACTTGGCAAGATAAAGCCCTCACTTCTCGCAGACGTCGCTAGCCATCTCTCCAGTTCCCAGCAGTAAGTTAGTTGTGGTATGAAAAAACAATTATTTTGGGTGTTATCACATTTATTAATAATACAGTACTACAGTCAATTTCAAAATTCTTGACAAATTCTTTTACAAGCTTTCTTGTAGGATATACACCTTTTTTTAAACAATTTATTATCAAAATACAAATATTACATTAAATGCTCAATATTTTATGCAAACAATCAAGGTTACCAGACAATGGCAGAAAACAAAAATATGACAATAATTGAATTCTCTATAAAATTGAAGTATCAAAAGGTACATATGCCATTTGAAATTTCAAAATGAGGTGTCTAGGCTGGAGGGTGAAGCCTAGAGTGTAGTTAATAGAGATTTTAAATTTTTCTCTCAATATACAAATTGCCACGTCCTTTGTTTAAATTACATTTATTTTACATCCATAGTTATACAGACTAGCAAGTTTTTAAAAGAAATCTCTGTACATATATTTCTAATACCATTTCGAAATCATCCTGCGATCTCCAAATTAGGGTTTAATTTCGTTCTTAAAGAATTAATACATGAAATAAACTTTTAATGAAACGTAGCCTATAAATTTTAATTCGACAGTAACAAAGGCACATATTTAAATTATATATAATATGTATAAATATATATTTTTGGCCACTTTTTGTTATTTCTCTCTCTCTCTCTCTTCTCTCTCTCTCTCTCTCTCTCCTGTAGTTCGACATGAATAATAAACTTCGTAGGTCTCACAGATTCCAAATCTTACACAGATTGCGTGACGTACTTGAGATTTTACTTCATTGTTTTTTCTCAAAGTAGGATAATTAAAATATTTACAGTTTCCGGGTTCCCATTTTCATAGCTCCCCTTCATGCTTCTGAAAATTCAAGAAGCTATAATGAACATTAAGTTTGAGTAAACAAATGCGTGTTGGAATCAAAACAACTGCAGGTTCATGTTCTTGAAGACTGTCAAGAGAGAACACTTCTACCAAGTCCTTCTCAAATGTATACTAGTTATTTGGCCTGCTGCTGTGACAAATTACTTGCAAAAACCCTAATACCATATGTAGAGAAGTAACTGTATCGTAGGGACGCCCATATCTCGGTTTATAAGACAATGAAACGTTTGATGACACATTTCCAGAAGACGTTTGAATGGCTACTCGTGCCGAACGTTGAACTGAAGTTAATTAGCACGCCCAATGTGATTGCAATGCACCATGCGGCTTTATCTTTGATCCTCCATTGACTTCATTTGCGAAACCGTTATGCGCTAACAGTGCGTAAGCAAGCTCATAGACAAGGTAAGTAGACACGGGTCGCAGACGTTCCTGTATAGACCTTATCGTATGCTATTATTCAGCATCATTTTCCCGTTCATGACCATCAGATGTTAATGCCGATATCATTTTTTTTTTCCTTCCTTGACTTACATGGAGCCGAATACCATAAGCTTTACCTTGGCTCTAGGCCCCACTAGACAAAATAAAATTAACTTTGCTATATCCAGGGACACATGCACATTCATATCTAAATATACGCATGGTACCTAATCATTTAAAACGTTGAATGGTATCACTCTACCCTCACCAGCTGATTCTCTTTACTTTGCGCCATTTTAGTACTTGAGTATGCTACTGACGCGTTATAACTAACCAAGTGCACGTGTTATACAGTCTACATATATTGTGAGATCTAAATGTAATTCGAATTTCTATAATCGCTGGCGGATTCATTATCGTTTATCAGCATTAAAACGGTTGTGGTTCATAAATTATTTTTAAATGTGATTCTGTATTTTAATTATTTTAATTTATTAAGTGATTGATTGTTTTAAATCGTTTCTTATATATGAGGGCCATTTGAAATTTTCTCGTAATAACCCACAGATTGCAGCAGCAGTTGCGAAGCAGTTTTGTTATCAAAACTCGCCATCTTGCATAGAAACATGGATTAATTAAGAATTATAGTATCTATAGCTGTTTGCTGCAGGGCAGACCCAGGCAAGGGACGACCAGAATCCGTCTAAAGGAATCCTTTCGTGATGGGATAAAAGCGACAAAGTGCTTTAGTGTCATGGGAGAGAGACCGTGTTGAAAAATAAGGATAGTTTCTAATAGCTATGCCGTCATTTTGTACTTCATTCCGAGAACTTTTCAAATGACTTTAGTAGTATATGAAATTACAATTTGAAAATAGATATACAATTTTTATTACATTTAAAGGCGATATGATATTGCATTATATTAAAATGAAAATTTCCTCTACTCACATTTTTCAGAATTATTTAAAACTAAAACTGGACTCGCCTTGACTTCCTAACGTAATGCCCTATCACTTTTCCAATACAGTAATCTTCCTTTAAATTTTAATTTTTTTCTCTATGAACGGATATCACATATAAACAGCTGAGGCGATTATCTGTCATATTGTTCTTAGTCATGTTTTCATTTCTTATAAAATATTACAAACAAAATTACCAAATGTAATAAATTATTTTTAATACTTCACAATAAAACTTAAGGATATCCACTCTGATATTTCGGACCTTCACAGAGGCTCTGTGATTGGATTGATCAACTTCTTTTTTTTTTTTTTTTTTTCAAAACTATACGTAACATGAAAATATATTAATGTTATTAATATATTCCATTCTATTCTCTAAGGTTTACTTTGGCTTAGCTGCGACATATGCCCTACGGTATGCAGACGTTAACTTAGGGTGCCATGATGTTGTTGGTAATCACACTTTTGGGAAAGAACGTAAATGTCCTAATATTGCTGTCTGAAGGGTATTAAACTGTTTTATATTCCCATTTACTTCTTCAGATTCTTGGTAGCTGTATTGTAAAACTATGTTTTCTAGGATTCAGATAGCCTGGCACTAATATTCACAAAATCGATTTCTTTTCAAACCTACAGACAAAACGTTAATTCAATTCACGTGGTTTGCAGTGGTAAAGCAATCGCATTCTGCTCTTATACTCAGATTTTATCTTTTCACGAAATCTAATGACTCAATTCGTGTAAATACACCAGGATCTCTCCAATTTCCATCATATTTTAATTGTAAACGTGGATAAAAATTTTTCATTTTCATTTTAAAAATCTTCAAAAGAGGAAATACCCACTAACAAACATTTTATTTTTTATTTGTTGCTTATGAGCGCACAATTCACAAGCAGGTGATTAACCTTTCCCATATAATATTATAAACCTATCACAGTAAAAATATAATATAGTCGTTTAATTTAGATGATTAAAAAATCTCAGTAGGGGTAATTGCTGCTAGTGGCCCCCAACTTTGCGGGCGTTCCTGACCTTATCCTTTACCTAATGAAGTTTAAGTGTTATAAAATCATCAGCAAACAATTTAATGTCTCACATTCATTACTTTTTAATATACTGAAAACACTTGGTAGGAGGCTACTAAAACTAACTGTAGATACCAATGATGAATAATTTTAATTTATATTTACTCTTGAGAAAACAAACACAAGTGCCTAAGATGCAGGTTAATTCTCTTATCAGGTGTTCATTAACAGTGTTTGCTTATGTAGGAACATTTTTGCACCAACGAAACTTCAAGTATGGTTTCTGTGTATTATACAACCATTAACCAGAAATATATAGAAGGAACGCCGTTGTTTATTGTAATGCTATTGCTGTAAACAAAATTAAAATCAAATTGAATACTTTGTGCTTAAGCAACAAAGCAAAGAAAAATTACAACAAACGCTAAAAAGATTATTTTATAGTGTCATCCAATTACCTGATGACAGTCGCGGGGGAGGGGGACTTCATGGCCGATAAGATATTGCTCACTGCCAGTAGAACTACACAAGCCGAGCTATAATGAACTGCTACCTTGACCTTGAGTCTCATGTCACTCAGTTAATGTTGTTTGAACAATGAAAGAAACAACATGTGTCTGTTCCTTGAGTAAAAGTCTGCCAAGACTACTACATGCTAAATAGGAGACCTAATTCTTTTACTGGTTGTTTATTTATGATTCATATGTCCGTAACGAGTCCGCTCGTGGGTCAGAAAATTATTTGAAAAGAAATTCCCAGGAGAGCATGTTTAAATGGTGTGGATAATGTCATAAGCGTATGCCATAAATACGTGTAAAAGGAAGGCAGACAGATTCAGCATCTTCTTGCGTGACATGGGCGCGAATTCCTTTTGTAATGCCCCGATTACAGTGATCCCTGCTGGCCGTGAGTGATGGATTATTGGCCGACGTAATGTCACCACAGAATCAGTAATCAAATAATTGGATGAGCCGATATTAAAACTTTATAGTGTGTATCATGTTTATAAACAGATAGTGGTTTTATTTTCTTGAGGAAGTAAGAGGCTGAAAAGAAATTTATTTAAAAGAAATGGGAGTTAACAACACATTGTATTAATTCACCATTTCAATTTTGAACAGAAATTCTGTATCCGCATACATAGTATGGTATTGCAACTTAAATAGCAATTGAAAGTTATGTTTCTCTAGTTTCTGAACATTAGGTTATGTATAAAAATTAGAAAATTTAATAAAATCCTTAATTATTGTACATTGATTAACTTGCCCTCTATAACTTCAATTCATGTCAAAGTCATTTGCAGGAAGCACATTTAATCTAAGCAACAAAGCAAAATCAGATTTGAAAATAAAAAAGACTACCAGACTGGGCTGGTCTCTGCGGAAAGTATAACCTGACAAGGAACAATATCACAACCAGTAGACGAACCACAAGAATTAATGCAAGCAACCAGTCAACCAACCAGAGACGTCTTCTTCCGATGTAATGCACCTCTCCTTCGTCCAACAGTAACCCGTAATGTGTCCTCCTCTCCCCCTTCTTTCTTGCACGTCATTCCACCTGTTTACCCCCTCCCAAGTTCCCCCTTTGCTCTTCTTCGAAATAACGAAGGAGTGCGGAGACCTCTGGAGTAGGAAAAGTTACCGTCCAGGTATTCGCTTTCAGCATTAGTGCTTTGGACTTGTGAAGGTGAACACAGGACCGGTGCAAGGCCAAGGGCACGCAGGCTCGTCTTACCGGCATCACAAGCACCTGACAGGAGGTGCATCATCCACTGCTGTGCACCCGAAGGTTGGGCGACGACCTGTGGCAGAGCGGAGCAAAAGAAAAACAGATTCGTCAGAACCGGAACATCAGGTAGGTTTGCCTTCCACATCAAGGACGGAAAACCCGGAAACATTAAGATTATCAGCGCGGCTTAAAACGCTACGTGTCGCGCGGAAATGAGCTATATATGTGTAATATCCCTTTATCATCACCATCAAGTATCACAGGAAACTGGCCTTTAACGTATTTCACCTGCAAACAGTATTTGCTCCGATTTTTTTTAAAGATATGTACTCTAAGAGTGATATTAAAACTGCTATTTTTATTAATCTATGAAGGTTTCCATCTCTTTGTGCAATATAAAATGTTCACATTTATTGTCATCAATTTTGTTTATTTATTTTTTTGCTTGTTTTAAATTATCGCTATCCGTGAAAATGCAGAAGCCTCTATAAGAAGATATATTTCTTCTCAAAAGAACTGAAGATTTTTAACTTAGGTTCTTAATATTAAAAAATAGCTCCAAATGGTTGTCTCAGTCCTGGGTAAAATAAAGTAAATTCAAACAAATTTCCGTAAACATTAAAAAATTTTGCAAGGTTTTTCCACATAGCCAAGACAATTTCTTTTAGAGAAATTTTATATCGTAACACTGTGATTTTTCAAATTCTATAAATTTATTCATATTTTAATATCCAATATGCTATTAGATTGTAAGTAACAGCAGAGAAATGAATCAATTTAGTTTATTTTTGAGTGTTAATACCAATGGCTGCTAGTAAAGTTTGAGCTTCGGGAAGTCGAGAGAGGTTCATTATCCTAAAAAGCGTGCGCTTAATTAAAGCCCCATGCATCATCATCACCATATAAAAAGCACATAAAATACAAGAGCGCATTTTTCTCTTCATATATGCATAGCCAAAACTATTTTTATAGGTGATCTATCAATTTTTCATGTAAAAGACCCTCCATTCTTACACTGGGCTTGCATTTTCACAATATTGAGTTCTGACTTTGTTCGACCTGCTTTTTCTACCCCCCCCCCCCAGGTCACATAATCTTAATTAACTAAAACCCTTTGCAATTTGGACACTTGCACATAGTACCGACAAACAATCAGTCCCACTCTAGGTTAAAACTATGGATGGGGCCAAGGAGTGAAAATGATGCAATACTTTCACTGGTTCTTAGCAGCGGAAACCCCTAGCGAAGGTTTTGTTGTGGTGTAAGACAGAAAACTTGTACCGACTCGCACTTTCCTTTGTTGTTATCCAATTGACTGGTTTTTTGATTATATAAATATGCAGATAGTCACGGATATCAGCAGTATTAATAAATATCCAACATTTCAGGAGCTATGAAAATTTAAATAGTCAGTCCGTTAACATTCTGAACTCCGTTGAGAGAGTCCTAAGAATTCTCTCACAAACAGGTAGGTTAAGTGTTAAACGCTTGAGAATGTGCCGTTACCATGGTAACCGGCTTGTATCAACCAAAGAAGAGGCCAGAACTCCATAGTCTGGGCGTATTTTGACTATTGGCAGTTTTTGCAATTTTATAAATATGGGATAATTTTAAATGTTTATTTAAAATAAATATAAACTTTAAATAATAAAACAAAATAATAAGAACTTTACATTATATTTAAGGGGGAGCGACATCCCAGAGTCCTCTCTGAAAAGACACAACTGTTTAATGCCCAATGTATGCCATCAGAATTCTGAATGCATACTAGACCGAAATTTTTCGCGTGATTCATTGAATTACTAAAAATAACTGGCCACTCCAGAAAAAAATCTAATCAAGTTATCTCAGTTAAAATTAAACCCGACCCATAATAAATAATGTACATAATATGCCAATTGAGTTTACTAGTGGTGCTGAAAAAAATCCCTCTTCTAAAGAGTTTTCTTTCCTGGTGATTTCAATGCTAGTATAATGAAGGAACCGAACCAAAGTGTGCAGATATATGCTCATTTTATGACATAATAAGTTAGGTGAAATTAAGAATTAAATAAAATAAATGTAAATATTACATTCAATGCTTTGCTAATGAATAACTCAAAATGCAAAAGGGAACCTGCATTTAACATTAAGGAAAAGTTATTCTTATTAGATAAGATTTAGAAATACAGACACATTGTTAAACAATATAGCTTGTTTCTGTAACGCTTATCTATGAAGTGCCTAATTTTAAGCACATGATACTTAACTTTCCCGGTTTGTAATAGATGATTTTTTCACATCCTGACGATGTTCATTCACCGCTTCTCGGCTTACTATCTTCGTTAAGTATATTTGACCAGTTGCATAATAAAGGCTAGACTCTTCGGGTTGCCTTTTGCATAAAAGAAAAAATTGTGTCATTAAAATTGTGTTCAAATTTGAGCCATTTTTACCTTTATTATACACCCTTTTGCGTTTAAAGTTTATTTCTAGGCATTGAATGCAATATTTTTATTTGATTGCCAAAGTAAGATGCACTTTTTATAAACACCCGCCGAGAACAGGGAAAAATGAGACCTTGGCAAATTTCCAGTGAGTTCAATGCTCCACTGTGGTTTACTTCAGCTACTTATGAAGGAAGAACAATTGTATTCTAACAATCAGTATTTGTTTTCGCTAGCTACTTTAAATGAATTGCGCCACTGTTCGTTTTTGGAATCATAAAAGCTTTGAAGAGCATATGAAGGCATTGGGAATGCTATTGTTAGGAGTTCTTCACAGTATTTCCAAATTTATGTTTGGAATAAATGTTATCCAATAATATTGCAAAGAATATCAGCTCTTTTGTTTGAGCATTTATGTTTTTTTCTGAGATATGTGTTAAAAACTAGACGCTCTATGCGCTACTGATTAACTAACAAGATGATGTGGTCAATTACTTGTGAAACTTTTCTAAGGAAATGTGTGGTATCAGAACTATTATTTAGTTGCAGGTCTAAAGAATACGATTAACACAGTTAATGGGAGCTTATGGTTAATGCCGTAATTTTTTTTTTTCGATGAGGTTAGAAAAAGATAAAATAATATCTTGGGATAATTTGCTAATTAATTCTAACGTAACAATTAAAATTCAAAGTGATCTTTATAAATCAAAGAGGAGGTATTGCCGGTTTACTAGAAACTTAAACCAAAAGTAATTCATATTATGTTCTAAAACGAAAAATGTCATAGATCTTCATGGAAATAGGTTTCATTATACATTATAGCTATATGAAAGTTTTATGTTTTATAAGAAATTGACGTTGTAGGAATTACAAATGTCTCCAGAAATAGTAATTTGTCAGTTTTTGGACAAAAAAAAAGTGTAGGCGTTTTTCACAAATTGTTGAAATTAAAATTAAGGTTAGTTGAAATTATACAATTTTATTTCATACACCTTCGTTCAGTTGATGAGTTAATTTTAAAAGCAAGAGATGCTAAGACTATACTTATTACTGACGATGACTGAACAAAAATGTTTAATCCCTTGGCCAGTTTCGATCGCTTGAAGCATTTGTGGAATGCCAAAGTACCTTCATAGAGAGCAAGAAAAATATTTCATTGTTAAATTTAGAACTATGTTGTATAAAAGCTACACACAGAGAGTGCTTTGGTTTTCGTGCCAGCAGAAGCAAATAGAGAGAGAAAGTTATATTCTACATGCTTATTACACAAATGGTTTACTTTTACTAAAGATATGACAGAGCAAGTTATGATGTTACATTTAGGTCGGATGAAGCGCATTAAAGAAGCTTGCTGAGTGTTGTAAGTGGTGTTCACTTGAATAAAAGCATAGTCAAGTCAAATCTGTGATACAGAGTTTCATCAGTACAATTCCGAAAGCATCCTGGTTGTACATTTAACTAAGGATATATTGACCTTGAACACTGCGCAAAACAGAATAGAAGGGAATCAGCCCTAAATATAAACAAATTGCATGGTTCTCTTCATCAATACTCATGTCTCAAACCCCAAATGGCTCAAATTGCACCAAAAAGGCGTTGGTACGTTTGCAAATTACTTATTTTTTATTTATACAGCTGCATGTTTAACAGAATGCAATGTCACATACAAAATAGATAAATTGGCATGTAGCGTTTGCCTTAGAATTTAGATAATTATACTTCGTATTTATATCATATCAGTAAAGGGCTATTTTTCTTATTTACATTGAGTGTGTAATCTACATGCTGAACAAATTGCTACGCCATTACACAGTTTAAACAGACTTTCAAATTCTGCATTGCATAAATTGTATAAGTTTTTTCGAAAAATCTGAACATTTTCGTGAAAATGTAATTTTTTAGAATTAACATGTTGTTTGTTAGAAAACAAAACTACTTTAAGGGGATAAAAAATGCTTATTCCCGACAAAGTTAAATAATTACTCATTATTTCAGAATTCATAAGGTAGCTAATTTTTGCATGTTAAACTTATGAACACTTTTTCATGTGATTGATGAAAAAGGAAGACGCATCGAATAATTAGTAAATTTTATATATGATGTACTTTTTACTTTAAATTTTAAAAAATAACTACGCAGTAAATTGGTTGTTACTCTGTTAAAAATAATTAGTAAAAAGGCCAAGTTTATACTTAACAGTTTCTAATACAAAGGAACATTCGTATGGAAAAGTACATTTATTCAGAAATTGCAATTAAAAGAAGGTTCAAACTTGTAGAAGTAAGAAAACTTAAAACCCTTCCAGAATGACAGTCTTCCACCTCGTTTTTATGGTCTTAATACGTCTCTCTCTTTCTCTCTCTCAGTGTTTGTTTATTCAACGAACAGTTAGAAAAAATATCTTCTCTCTGGAGCAAAATGGTTGAATTTAACTGAGTGAATGATTCAAAACAGCGTAAAAAATGTGTAAAGCAGTTAGAATTGCCACACCACTTTCAAAATAAATGGTAAATTCAAAATATTAAAATTATATCAAAATCTGCAAATTTAAAATAATCGTGAAAATCACTATTTGACCCTTGAATACTTGTATTAATTGTCACCTAATTGCTGACATTCTTTTAAAATTTATTTCTAAATGTTTTTATATTTCTTTATCGAAAAGTTTACTAAAGGCCTGTTGATGGCAATAGTTTGTTTAAGTCATTAAAATGTTTGTGTTCAACTCAGGCAGCAGATTCTGATTTTTAGACTTTGTTTTATGGGAGAAGAATGATTAATGGCTTTTGAAACGCAACTTCTAGATAGAGGTGTAATTTGAAGCGATCTTGCTGTTTTCGCGCCAGATGTTGGATATACTAATATGAGCTATCTGCAGCGGCAGATTTTCATTTGTGTTCTTCTCAGATGATATTTATTATTTTCTATTCGTTTACGATGTTCTTGAGAATTATAAGTCGAGATACTGTAGAAAAGTCTAAGTTATCAGTTATTTTGTCATAAATGCATAGAAAATTGTATTGATAAGTGAATAAATACAACAAATTAGTATTTGCCATTAAAATAAGGATGACATTTGAGGTTCATAACTTTTATTTTGTTTAAATAAATATTTTGAAGCATGTTAAGTACTTAAATTAAGGAAATATCCTTTAAAACAACTAGTGTATCCTCTTTATTATAAGTTATACTTGCTTATTTAGAAAAAATTTAACAAGTGTTTGTAATATATTCTACTAATATATGAAACACCGACTTTAATTGTTCACGTCCCCCCCCCAATTTTCTAGTCTTTAACGTTTTGGGAATGACTTATTACACAAAAAATTGGTATTTTCCTTAAAATGCTAATCTTCAACATGTGCATGTGTCCAGAGGCGGTTCTAACCCAGGATACTGGGGACCCGGGCCGCCAGATATCAAATAATTTTAAAGTCTTTGATTATTTTTAAATAAAATACTGATTTATTTTATGTCAAACAAGATAGTTAATTGAATGAACGTCATTAATTTTCATAGATTTTAAATTTGTTTTCATGCTGTGCACGTATTTAAATATGTAAGTTATAGGTATTAAAATTACAATCAATGAAATTAAAAAGTAACAACGGTGAGTTGGGCATTTTTTAAATTGTCATTTTACGCCACATAAGTATTAATAAAGGACATGTATTTCGGCACTAAAGGTCACATTTTCGTTTGAATCTTGACTCGCTCGCTATATTCTTCTTTCTTTTATTTTAGTACTTGGGATCAAAGATTAGTTACTATGTAGGTGATATTATTGTTCAACATTACCTCTTATTGCATATATAATTATGGCAGATCATTGTTGTGGTTTGACCTCTGCGTGCGATAACCGTCTTCCCAGTTCATAGTTGTACACTATTAAATGTTCTTAAAAACCAGTACCATACAATTATATGTGCGTTTATCTGAGCACATTTCCATATAAATGGTTGTGCTAATACTGCCCACATATTTTCATAACCATGGTTACTTTTCTTTTAATTTCTATTGCCCAGTGCCGATACAACAGCTCTAATTTTGTGTTCTTGAATAGCTACCATAGTATGTACCATGGAGTCCTTCGACTCATCAAGAAAGACTGTTTCCTTCAGATCGTCCCACAATCAATAATCTGCAAAGGATAACCATCTTTCAAACCTCTGGATTCAAAATGACTTGAATCACCTCTTAAATCAATTTGGGTACGAAACTACCGAAAGGGTGTAGGAAAAACTGCATTGAATAACACCAAACGAGAGTGTGCAAATAAAAATTAATAAAACACACTTTTACTTATGCCATAACGTTTTAAATTGTATAAAAATGAAGAAACTATGGGAAATTAAAGCTACCTCTTGCTTTAAAAAGCATATACTTAAAGCCATTGAACAATGAAACAAAATTGTTTTCTTTGAGGACCAGTTACTGAATTTCCTTTAATCCTAATACAGCCTTTAGCAATGCTAGATAGAATTAGATAGCATAGGTTCATTTACCTCAAGTTCTGAGCCCATATACCCCGACCAGTCAAATTAGCAGTATCTTTCAGAGTAATGGCTTCTTCTATTTTTTATTTTCCCCTAGCTAATCAATGTCAGACTCCTTGAGTTCCGCAGGAGCCTAGAAAATAAACACTGCTTCAATATATGATTATGGCTCGTAAACATGTATTATTAACTGCTGATGATAGTAACATTCCAGTAGTATAATGATATTTCGGTGCGAAGTAAAATCTAAAAGTAGCAGTTTTCAAATTCACTTACAATTCAAATTCTAAAAAGCATATTCACGTAATTAACTCGTGGGTATCGTAAAATCTCAAATTCTTTTGCCCATAATGATATTACCAGAACCTTACTATCATCAATTCACGGAATAAAACATGCTTTTACAATTATAACCGGGCCTAGAAGCATAACCTGTTATTTGCCCCTACAGTTTGTTTTCGCAATCTTCTTTCGTTTCTCTCTTTCTCCATCGTGCGTGAGCGTGTCTGTGGAAAACCTAGAGGATCGTGCTTTAAGTATTACGCAGAAATTTTGGTCTTCCTTTTTTTGTCCTACACTTAATGAATAACTGATATTAAAAATAGAGCTTAACGAAGTTGTCTAACCATATCATTACAACAGTTAAAGACATTAGAGTACAACGAACTTCAGATAGACGTTATTCATTAAAATTCCTTATTACACATGACATAAACTATAGGGTGATCCATTTGGGTATGGATAAAATGAAAACACTGTACAACTTTTGCCATTGAACTTTATATTTTCAAATTTTGTGTATACAACATTCAAAAATGGGAGATTTCTCAGAACGCTACATGGTCCCCATTGCATACTCTGCACAACTCATAACGCTGATGCAATTCAGTCCATTCAAAGAATGCTCCCATACACTTTATTGCGACTCACTGCACACGTTAATTTTTGGACTTGATCCTTCAAGCTCAGGAGACTTGTGGATTTTCCCTTGTTCAAATAATCCAGTTGTGGCTCTGCCACTGATATATCTGTAAATAGCCATTTGCTTAAGAAGCCGTCATCTTCAATTATTTGGCACATCATGGATGCAAAATTGAAACGAGATTTATGATCCTCATCGCGTAAGACCTGTAGACGTTGTAAGATCTGGGTACATTTTCAGGTACTTTCGAACAAGCTGACAGGACGTGTATGGTACATTCATCTCTGCTGTTAACTTTTCGTAGGGCTCCTTGTCATGGTTGCAGAGATAGCTGCTTCTGTATTGGGTTTCGCCTGCGACCTCCTGCATGTTTTTTTAACACAGAATCTGTTTCTACAAATGTTCGATACCACAACATTATGGCATCGTGTTTAAGTATATTACGCACATTATACTTAACATCGAAATTCTCTTTGAACTTGTTTAACACTCTCAAATTTAGCATATCAAAGAACGCACCGCGCTCGCTGTTGATTTGTAGTAGCCATTTCAATCATTTACTATTTTCATTTGTCATTAAGCATTTTTCCCCCAATCTTGTTATGTATGGAAACTCATATCTTTTAAACAAAATGTTACCAGCAAGAAATTTCTACTACGATCATATTAGATTTTATATTAATATTTAAAACGGATCACTCTGTATTACTTTTTTTGATATACCTTGATATATAAAAAGGTTGGTCAAAATAACATAAACCGTTATTTGTCTCCTTTGTTCCCTTGAAATAGGATGGTGTAATTTATTCTATTCCTTTAGTGCACTTTGAACCCTGTTGCACAGTTATCGGTCAAAAATACTTCTGTGGACGCCTTGTTGTTTCTTTTTATTGTTATGATTTAATTCCAAATTTTCAATAGGTGTAAAGAAGTTATATTACCTCTGTTATTAAGATGTGGACACAGTCTATTGGTGGATTCGTACTCAAAATAGTTTAAGAGTTTGCCCTTGCAATTTGAGTTCTTTACAGATGTTTGAAAGATCGTCAGACATTAACCCAATAGACAATTGTTTGTGGGGCTATCTAAAGGAAAGATCTTCCTGATGTCCAACCTTACAGAATTCCAAACAGATCAATAATCGATCCGCCCAGCTAGCTGATATGTTGCCCAGAACTTCTTTGTCTGGCGTCATGATAGCACACAGTTATAGTAGGAAAATGTGATCTGCCAAACACACAAATGAAAATATAAAAGCCATAATATAGCGGTACCAGATACACAGCAATATGCTACTCAGCAAAATTTTTGGCGCCTAGACCAGCTCTATAATGTCAACGTTTCCATGATTCGCTGATGCTGAAGGGTGGGAGGTGGTGTGTGCTCAGGGGCGGAATATATAATGCTTTTATTTATTGCCCTGTTTATATCGTTCTTCTCTTCATTTGTTTTTAATAATTTCGGAACTGTTAATTCACAATAAAAAAGAATACATATAAAATAAATATTCTGAGAGTGCTCCTCCGGTAGAGGGTACCGGGTCATGTGACTTTTTGGGAGGCTTCCGCTGACATATTGTTTAGACATCAGTCAAATCTTGTTGTCTTGGGTTCTGAAAATGTGTTATTTCTACTGCTGTCTTGATGACCATCCTTAACTCAGAACAAAATGCAATTTCTGGGGGAATTAAATATTTAAATTTTGGTCCTGCATTTGGTTGACCATGACAATCTTTGCGGTGTTGATTAGTGAGAGCTATCCGTTATATGAGTTTCGTCTGCGTTTTGAGTAAAGTGACTCGATCAGTATAATTGTGTGAAGGCGAAAGTTTTAATAGCAACTCATTTAATGCACTTTTCAAATATTTAACTTTTTATTGGACACTGCCTCCACATGTTGAAATAACCCCACGGAAATCCAGTATTACAATGGGTCGTCCTCTGCGTGGTTAACCTCTGTTATTATGTGTAATGTTACGCAACATTTAATAAATATTAAAATAAATATGAACTATCTAGAATATTACCAATTTACCTAGCATAGCTACTACTGTGTCAGAAACGCTGAGATTGGTATAAATTGTTTAAGAAGGTCATTAAGACGTGAATTAATAAGGAAGATCGTGTCTAATATCAAGTTCAACAGTGCGGTTAAAGAACGATAAAAATTAGAATGTGGAACAGAATATCTCAAAATCCAAATAAGAGCTTTGAATGCAAATGGAAGAACTGTTAATCAAGTGATTAGTTACTCAAATCCCCCTAACCTTCAACAGCTTCATTACTAGTTATGGATAACGCTAGTTATCACAGTGTGCAGCAGCCAGTCTCTTTTTTTTTTTTTTTTTGAGTAGTGTTTAACGCCCGTTTTTACTACTGAGGCACCACAGGCGGTGGACACTGATGATACATGAGATGAAATGATAAATTGGGAAAGGATTTTTTTTTTTTAAGGAAGGAAGCGTTCCAGGCCTAAGTTTAGGTACCTCCCCGGCATTTACCAGTTATGAAGACTGAGGAAAACCTGGAAAAAACCCCAGTCAGGGAGGACGGTCCTGGCGGGATTCGAACCGCAGACCTCCCGCTCACGAGGCAGCCAGTCTCGACCCCATAGACCAGCCTACTGCTGATAACGTAAGAATAGCATTTCTGTCTATTTATAGAGACACAATTTTTATAAGAAAACCAGTGCTACGTAAGTGAATGCTGAACTTAATAACCGCTACAAAACTCAGTTTCTATTAAAACCTTTTGGATGAAACTACTTAGACAAAATAATTTTGGCAGCTGTTCTTACTTTTGTCAAATCTGGAAGAAATACAACCATGCACTGCTGTGGGATGACTCAGCTTCATACTATTCTCCACAGCTCGACATGTTTATATGTAGAGAGTAACTATAGACGTACAATTCCAATTGTTATGATCCAACAGTCAAGCGTGGTGGAGGTTCTGCTATGAGTTCGGCGGTTATAACGTTTTTAGCAGGTTTCATTATTATCTTAAAAGGAAGAACTCTGTCAGACACAATGACACCATTTTGAGTTATAAATTTAGGAATGTGCAAGAATAGTTTGAGGAGGACGAAATCATCAGACTTGCTGAGCCGTTGCAAAGTTTTTTTTGGAAAATGGAGTAACTTTTCGATTCCCTTCTCCACTATCTTTAAAATATTGGATCAGTTCAGCACAATGAATAGTAAAAACAATCCATTAAACATTAATTAGAATTATAACACGCCCATTCTGAGACTATAGCGCCTAAAGTGAAGCGCAATGGGGCGGGGTTTCCTTTTCTCACTGTACGACTAAACCTACATTCAGGTTTAAAGCAATCAAGTCTTTTGTCACGTTTGACTGGCTACAGCAGAGTTAAAAATAAACACTGGAAAAACGACATTCGATTTTGTATCGCTCAGTAGACTAAAGTTGGCTGCGTTAGGTATGATGAATAAATAATGTACACTCGATTAGATATCCATATAAATGATGAAACATGTGGGCACTTTTAAGGTATGTAAAATAAGTGTGTTTTATTTGTGTTAAGTTAGTAAAGCTATAAATAATAACAATTCAAAACAGTTTATATAGTTTTTATTTGGCGTTAATCAAAAGTATACAATCGCTTAATGCTGGGCATATAAATGTAAGACAGACAATTCATTTCATTCCCCTTTTATATTCACTTCAAGTACTGATTTAGACAGTTTCGAATTCCTCCACTCTTCTTGATATGTACATATTTATAAGTTTATTGTGTATGTCAGTATCTGTATATTTTAATATTATTCACCTATAAGCACATATCTTCTCTTTACCATGAAACATGTATTATGGGTGTGTTTTATCATAATACAAAATAGTATATTAGGTACGAGTGCGGAAAGTAGTTAATATTATTTTTGTATTATCTTAGAATTGCAAACTTGTATTAAAGTAGAAAATACGTTTATTTTTAAAGTACTTAGCATTTGTTTCATTGTAGAACTAAGCAGGAACAGAATTTGTTAATGCTTCACCATTTTATTTCATGTAACCACGTTTACATTCAAAGAGGTACTATTTTTGCCAAAAATATTATTAGAGGTTTATTCTTTAATACTGCTATGATGGTTGAAAGCATGGTTTTGATGTTTTCATTGAGCTATGGAAAACTAAGGTATAATGCATTCATTCATTCCTGAAAAATACGAAAAAGCGTGCAGAACATTCAGTTAATAATTGTGTTATTGCATTTTAACTGCAATGTAAATAAATAGAATGTATGTGTGTGTATTTTATTTAAATTACTGTCTTAGGGCTGTTATGAACAGTGTGTTTTTAGCAATCAGTCCGTGTGTTTTAAACTTAGCTTTCAAGGCTTATCAACACTAGCTCTATGTAGAAAAAAAAAACCAATTATGCAAAAATATATGACATAGCAGAGAGTTATTCGCTGCAAATTCCAAAACTTTTCTGTAGAACGTCTTTCCCAAGTAGTTGATAAGATTCATGAGGAGAACTTCAAGAGACAAACTTCTATGCATCATGTATTATCATAAATTAATAATATTCTATCAATTCCACTGGGTCCATTATGTTCTTTGTATTTGTAGGACAATAAAAAGTTTTCTTTTATCCATAAAAATTGTTCATTCATAATCTCTTTAACTGATTCTGACATTTTAGATAAACTGCTAAGGAATTATAAAATAAATTTTACAGAAATAATCAGCGCTACATTTCTGCCTGATGTTTCAAAGTTATCTACAATTTTAAAACAACATGCCTTACCTTATCTTATTGCAGGAAGGATTCGTGTAGATAGCAGAAAACTTTCGGAACAACATACCTGAAAAAAACAAAAAACTATAATCAAATATAGGCAACAATTTTTTTTTAAATATAAAATCAAATATCACACTTTTCCCTTTTAAAATTATCTTTTATCTTTTACACCTGAATAGGTAGGTATTCATGAATGTCAGTTTAAAGATTTTAATAATTTTTAATATTTTGTAAGTATATTTAAAAATACACTATTTTTATTATAATTTTATTCGTGAAAAGTCCAAATAAATATCACTGTTCTGTGCTTCTTGGATAAATTTACGAGCGTAACTAGTTTACTTAGAACATCTTTATCATTTGAATTGATAAAATGCAGTTTGAATAAAATTCTTCCTCTATACTGTGCTAATTTCATCATAGAATTTCTAAAAACTGACTTTGTGAGGAGAAAGAAAAGTGTAGGAAGCAACACTTGAAGTAGTGGACATTAGATATTTCGTCGAACACACAAAATACTGAAAATGGCAAGGATTTTTTTTTCTTCATATTAAATAGGAGTTTTAATTTAAAGCTTCAATGGAATAAGGTACAGCAGTAATGAAAGACAGGCATATATCAGAGAAATGTTTGAGTTTAAACTTCCAGTAACAACAACAATATTCTAAAGCTGATACAACAAAATGGTACTCTAATTCATCAAGATGGGAAATTTCTTCGTTGCTATATTGTTTTTCGTTGATAAAAAATGGTTAGAAGATTAATAACACAAAGAGCAGCTGTAGACACACGAACATGACACCGTGGCATTATCCTGTCAGTTGCAGCATATTGTCTACTTGAAGAAAGCCAGAAAGGATGACGGAATATTTCTGAGTGTTCTGGCCGGTAGTAATAGATTAACGAACTTTAGGTAAGTCTCGTGTGACTCCTTTTACTTTTTCCTGTCCACTTCCGCTTTCTGAAAGAAGAGCAGGAATTGAGATGTCAGAAGATGAGGTGTTTTGTTCATGCTTGGGTGCTTCCCGACAACTCTATGCTAGGAGCTTGTAATGTGTTACTTACACTGCCGTTCTTTCAAGATCGAAACCAATTGTGTATAGTAAGAAATGCGCATTTTTTATAGTTACTTTCTATAAACGTAGAAAATCGTTGAAAAATGTGAAAATGACAGAAATTCAAGACATTTCATTCTTTCAATTTTCTCTAAACACGAGATTCAGATCTTTTCCTGTAATTCTGTAATGCGTTGGTCTGAATAAAATGTGCTATGTCCAAGAGGGAAAAGCAAGAGTGAGAAGCAGTGATAACGTTTGGAAGGGAGAATATCTCACTTGAAAACTTTGGGCCATGGCCGGAATTAAAATCACGAATCTAAGGCCTATTTTCTAACCGTGTCCTCTACGAAGATTTCTCTATATACCTCGGATACCTCCCTAGGGTTTTCTCTATTTGCCCTGAGGCAACTAGTAATGCTACAAGTACTTTTAACTCTAGTTTAATCACAACTATTTGGTGATTAATTTATATATAGTTATGCATATAAATTAACACGGACACACATAAACTCAGCTATTTAGAGCGTCGGCACGGAACGCCGGTTGGAATTCTGGCCATGGCCCGAATTTTTCAAATCTAATTCTTCCTTTTCAACTAATGTCCAAAACACGTAGTGTGAAAGAATTTTTGTACATAGTGATAACACCTGTTTGTCAGTCCATCAAAGTGTGAAGTTACTGTAACAGAAAAATTGGAATAGTATCATTTTTAGCAAAAGGAGTGACATTTAGGATGAACTTTAGGACCGCACCAATCATGCGTGCAAAATTAAAACTAATATTTCTTTCTTTTTCTTTTCTTCGTTTCTGCCTTTTTAATATTGTTCAGTATCTTTGTGTCCTTTGAGTTTCTAATCGATACTATCTCTTGTTTCTCCTCCTAACCTTCCTTTCCTGTCTTATACATTTTTTTTTTTTTGATTTGTTCCTTTTCTTTCTTCTTCTTCTTTTTTTTTTCTTTTTCGTTTTTTACAATAAACGACAAAGATCTTTAGAGATAAAAGTCTATTTTGAAGAGATTATTTTGGTTAGTTTCTCGTATCTTTCATTCATCTCAGATCTTGTTCTTCTTCCACCATATTACCGAAGATTTTCTCATATCATCCATGCCTCTAATTGGCTATTTTACTAATCCTCGTGTTAACCCTAAAATTAGAAGCTAACATCGTATAGCCCCATTTTTCAGGATACTATCCCATTCTGTTTATTGACATTTAATTACAGAAACTGATAGATTTTAAATCTTTATTATGACATAACCTTCCATTTATGAACTGCATTACCATCCAATTAAAATAGAAATAACCTTTAAAGCATGAAATTTAAGGATCTTTGGACATGAAGTAGAAGCTTTAAAGACTCTCTGATAGATGGGAATTGGATCTTTGAGAGAGCACTGCACTCTGGCAGTACTTTTAACCTTAACACTACCGAAGTTGACTTGTCATGTTAGTGTTTAATAAGCATATCATTTAGGGATTATTTGAACAACTGCTCCTAGGAAAGTTAATTCAATTTATCAGCATATGTTTTAGTGACAAAACATTTAGACACATGTCACTTGAACGTGGTAGTCTTCAGAATAGAATGTCTCTTTATTTTCGACTCACGTACAGTTTATTTGAGCCAGTGGAGAAGTTGTTCCCTAAGTGCACTCAAAATCCGAAGTACTTTTATTCAAAGCTTTTAATGGCTTTCTTAACGTCGATCTCGACAGGAAAAGACAAAAAACATCATAATGGTCTTTATGTGTCTTTGTAATGATCTGACACTAATCTTGCGTGTTCTTCAATACCATCTTATCTGTATATGAGGTACCTTTAAATATTCATGGGAACAACAGCTATCGTGTTGTCAACCGACATTTACTTGTACTAAATCAAATTTAAAGCTCTTCTCCCCTCTCCCTCTTCATTCTTTACCTCCTAGTCCTAATAATTGCTGGTTTTAGTTAATGTTCTTTTCTCATCAAATTTTTTATGCTTTCAATAATGTGTTTTCCATGGATATGTTACCCATTTTCGCATAATGTTCAATAGATGACATGTTATTACTATTCTTGTTTTCTGCTAATATTGTATTATTTTGCAGAAATACTGTATTATAAGTTACATCATTTTTAGAATTTAATTTATATTCTACTTATTTGATTTTTAAAAATTGGAACATAATTGTTCATTATAGGTTACTTTATACCGGTATTTACGTTTGTTCCAAGGTTTTATAATTATAATAATGCTCCTGTTATTACCTCTTAAATATTTGAATAAAAATTTTGAGAGAACCTACAATGAAAATAATAAACTAGTGAATTTATTGCAAACTTGTGTTAATATGTGTAATATATTTTTGTAAATTAGTTCAAATTCAACTCAGCTTCCTTGCGATTTGTGTTAATAGTCTCTAAATATTCTCGGTGGAGTACCAAAATCCACTATTAAGCCAGCACCACCATCGTTTTGTGGAATAAGCCCGGACATATTGATCTTCGTTAACAGGTTTTCTTAAAATCCGAAATTGATGCAATACACCCAAAAAAAAAAAAAAAAAAAAAAAAAAAAACAAAAACAAAAAAAAAACTTATACATAATGGCGATGAAGTATATAATTTGCGCAACAACTTTGACTGTGTACTTAGGCATTAAACTTTTCCCTTTATTAGGTGACTTGTATTGAAATTCCATTGCATTATTAAAGACGGAGCCTTGTTCATGGCCTGGCCGTTTGTCTTACGGCTCCAATGGGGGCACTTTCAGGAGGAAGGGAAGGAGATGAGGGAGGCACTGGGCGGCTAGGATTAAGGGGTGATGAAATACGGGATCTCTAACATTGTTTCCAGATAGACTACCCCCATGCCGGCAGAGCCCTCTTTCAAGGAGTTCTAGCCAGTCAGAAGGGCCACTTTCATTCCAGACGCCTCAGCAGAAACCTCTCCAAAGCGCAAACTACCGTCACACCGCACAAAGCACCAGCCCACTAGGCCTAGCACTTTTAACGATGTAACAGAACGAACGGAATGAGATCGGATGTAACGGGGAGCAAAAAAGTTGTGAATTTCAGCTCTTGAGCAAGGATAAAGTACCAAAATATCCTCTCCTTAATAACCCAGCTCATTCCACTCGTTTCTCAATGCCTTTCTACTTTAACTTCACCACTGTCCATTTTCTGTCGATTTCCATGAGGTGGGGAATTAGTCACATTCGATACGCACATTCACAATTCATCCCGATCGTTGTGTCTTCACTGAAAGGCTATTTGCCATAGCTTCCATAAGCTCTCAATGTCATTCTTCCCTGGAGAAACCGCCACGGGTGGCCGAGGTCGTTAAGGCACGGACTCGTGAGCGGGAGGTCTGCGGTTCGAATCCCGCCAGGACCGTCCTCCCTGACTGGGGTTTTTTCCAGGTTTTCCTCAGTCTTCATAACTGGCAAATGCCGGGGAGATACCTAAACTTAGGCCTGGAACGCTTCCTTCCTTAAAAAAAAAAATCCTTTCCCAATATATCATTTCATCTCATGTATCATCAGTGTCCACCGCCTGTGGTGCCTCAGTAGTAAAAACGGGCGTTAAACACTACTACTACTTCCCTGGAGAAATGATATTTTGGTATAGTGAACCCTATTAATGTCCGGTCGTACCTAATTAACTTACAACTAAACTATCATCGCCCTTTGAGAGTTAACCATCCATCACACAGCATTTACTGATGCGCCGGCAGCAATGCTAGGCAAAACACACACAAGCACAAACTATCTAGTCTAGTATATATGTTACTACCATCAATGCCGGTGTTTTTACAAATATTATAGATGCTAAGTTTCCGGAGACATACTTTGATACTATCCCTTATTTTAAAGCAAAAAATATGGTTGTCATGTTTCAACACTCGTATTTAAACATGTTTTCATTAAATGTATTATTATACAAACTCATTGTTGTATGTGATATTTTCTATTTCTATAAATAAAGTGTAAAATAATAAAATATTGCACACGCCAATGCGGGGTTATTACGATATATAAACAGTAAGGAGAATAATGAAATTCATAAAAAGAGTGCATTCCCAAAATTGGCATAAAAATAAAAGCTATGTCTTAAAAATTAGAAAAAATGAGATGAATAAAATCAAAGCCTGAATAATAATAATAATAACGATGATGATGATGATAATAATAATAATAATAATAATAATAATAATAATAATAATAATAATAATAATAATAATAATAATAATAATAGAACTTTCGCTCCCTACCATCTCTAATTATAAGGCTTTTTATATAATATAAACTCAGTTGCAAAATACAATGGGAATCCCTGCTACTCAATAGCACAGAAACAGCAGTAGTCAATTGTTCATGACAAAAGAGTGGTTTTATCCGGAGAATGCAGCTAATATGTTGCTTTTAACTAATTAAAGTATCTCTTTTACTCCTGGTGGACCCCTGAAGTGCAAATGTATTATGTGGGTAACTACCGTGGCTGTAATTTTCTCCGCCTTTGTTGGCTGGCGCTACAGCTTCTAGCGTAAGATAACTAGCTTAAATAAGCCAAGGAATTCTAGCAACAAAACATAGCCTTTAGGTATTAACTTTTGCAGCTGTCCAAAACAATGAATCATTGCATTGTAGTTAAAAAGAACCCGGACGCTTCTATGATTATGCTTACCTCTAATCTTTTTTACTAAGACAGATTTTTCCCTAAATATATTTCGTTAGTTAATACGATTCCCAGTACAAATGACAATAACCTTGATTTACATTAAAGGGGTCGCTTAAATATCCACACACACATACCCACACATATATCAGAGATAGAGAAATGGCAGCTATATTTTTACATAAAGCGCGTATACCACCTGGTTTAAATCTTACGTATAATTTTTTCCCCCAGACAATCTTATTCCTAGTTTCATCTGTTTCCATGCACAACGTTACCTTCGATAATCAATATTTACTTTTGTCATCTTCACTTGTCTTCTTGCCATAGAAGAACTCTAATAGTTCGAAATATAGCGATTACAAGTGTGGCTTTCTCTTAGTGTTTTATCCTTTTCTGCTTTTATAATTATTGTTAAATAGTTACATTATATATAAAGTTGGTATATATAACAACGGTATAATTTTAAAAAAATCAAATTTCGTATACTTATAGAGAACAGAAAATAACCACCATATGATTCCCGACATACATTTTTTAAGTCCTTCGCTTTAAATCACACAAGATTAGCTATTTCTTGTTTGTAACAAACGTGCTATTAAACCATTGTTAATAAATTTTTGCTCTTTACCGAGTTCAACTAGATATACCAAATTAAGCTTGTATGGACGGAGGAGTACCTCGTCTGCTACTGTTATTTTAATTGCATTGTCGCGACAGCATCACTGAATTTGTTGCTGGTACAACCGTACGCAAAAATTGGTAAAAAAAATGGTATAAAAATATTAGATTTTGTGCCAAGAGTACGTTGTTGAAATTTCTGAGGCTGATTGTAGTCTATCAATGTTTGTAAAGCACTGCAATGAGAGGGCCCCACCATTAAGTCGTTTGTGGGTCGTATTATTCAACTCTAAAATTCCCAAGAAAACCCAACACAGGAAACGTTGCTAACCACTCAGGAACAACCGAATACATACACAATATGCTACATAATTTTTGAAGAGTTGGCGCTAGAACGGGATATAAAGCATTGAGTGTGCCTTGAGAGAGCAACATATCAAGGAACGTTTCACCATTACCTGAAAATTATGTAAATGACACCTGGCAAGTGACACACACAATTTGTGGTTTCTCTGGATGATACCTGGTATAGTGACACAAACCGATCTAATGCCATTTACTGTCCTCCAATGGATCAAAGTGGACATTTCAACTTCATCCGGGAAAACAAAGAGTTTTTCTCTCTAAGAGGTTCATGATGGATGCAGGTCATTGCGTTCAGGGACAACTCTGGATTCACAAATTTACAATTCATCTCAAGGTAAATGGAGCCTACATCCAGAAGAACGTCACAGACACATTTTTGACTCTGCACCGTGACACCTCAAAAGCTCGAATTCTCACAGTTGAGACACCTAGTTACACCAGATCGTTCATCACCTAATACTTCTGGAAGGCTGCTGAGACTGGTAACTATATGATGCACTTTAAATAAATTCCTGTGGAGTCAGCAGATGGCCAACCCATGGTATTTATTTGTTTTGTTCAAGCTAGGCAAAAAAATAGTTTGTTTTCCATAATGATTTATTACGTTTATGCTTATCCTTTTAAGTTCTAATGTTTGTAACTTTAGTTACACTGTTTGTACCCAGCATATTATTATTTAAAGAGGAAATAAAACCAAGATTCTATGCCACCAGAAGTAACAAATATAACCAATGCATATGATGATGAATTTTCCTTTCATAAATTCATAAAAGATAAAAGAGCAGATAGTGAGAGAACAGTGTTTTTAATGTATTTAAGATCTAACAATCAACGTATAGTGTTTTTTATTTCTGGATTCACAGATATTTTCAATAATTATATCAAAAACCTTAAAAGAGTGAGGCTCAAGGTCCCCGTGAGAAAAACTGTTTAATCTGTATTGGGCAATGCGATAAATTAATAACAGAGTAATAGGCAAGAAAATGTTTAATTTTATTCTATTAATCATAGCCATTCTACAAATTAACCAGTGATTTTAACACATGCGTAATGTTTACAAGAAATTATATTAGTAAATAAAAACCTTTATCCATAACGCAGACTGCTTGCATCTCAAGATTCACGTGAACTTAAAGAATGTTTTAATGCATTTATTGAAATTTCTTCTTAGATCATGATGCTGGTCGTTATTTCCGATATACCAAAGAGCATTTAGAGTCCCTCGAACTGTAATATGACAGCATTACTAGTATAGCCCCATAATTGGATGTCATTGTCAAGAATTTATTTCATGTTGACATATATATATATCCAAGAATCCAGTAAAGTTTATTGTATTGATTTTAAGTTATTTTTTTCTTCTTGGCGTGTTCTCTTCATTTTAATTTAGCATCCAATATCAACCCAAGATATTTGGCTGTGTTTGCATAAGAAATTCTTTAAGTTGTTAATTGAGACTGGAAAAAATCCTTCCTCCCCTTTTTCTTATATATATATGCTGTGATTTAGTTTAATACGCCACTTTTTGTTCAATCATTGACTTTATTTAGTGTATTTTGTAGCACTCTCGACAGCAAGAATTGCGGTATCATGAGAAAATGTAGCTATCGTGGCATTTTCAGCTCTGGGAATATCTCCAGTATATAACACAAAGTATTTGCTGGATTACACATCCTTGAGGCACACAAACTGCTCATTTTTTTGAGTTAAGATTTTTTTTCCCCCATACGTGACTCTAAAGTGTCTGTCAATAACATATGGTTAAAGTATTTTGTACTTTAAGCTTCAGGCCTTCATTCCAAACCTTGTCAAACGTTTGTGCGGCATCAAGAAAAACTGGCGAACAAACTTTTCCTCCCTTAAGAGCTTTCTTAATTAAATTAATAATTCGATGAATTGGTAAATAGTATAATGGAGTTCGAGCTCCTCAGAAGTCGTGGTAGAAACGTTTCCAAAGCCATGACACTTTCGACCCTGTGGCACAGCAACATAGACCGCCTTTGTGGTCTTATGCCTACAGATGCAGAAATCCCAGGTTCGAATCCCTTAAGGGCGGTTATCTAGGTAAATTTTTACGAGTTTTTTCTTACCCTGGCGTTGCGGACTCCGGGCTCTTTTACGCACTCATTTCATAAAAAAACACAGTGTTTTTAGAACTCCGTTGTTATGAGAGGCGTAAAACCATATCAAAGAAACAAACTGTATGAAATGAAATGTAGTTTAGTAAGCCTGTTTTTATCCATTCTTTTTATGTGATTGTGTCAATATAATTTTCTTTCTTCTTTTTTCTCAAGTCTACATATTTAGCACTTTTTGATTTAGTCACTTCTTGGTTTATCTAATACAGTGAGCCCAGTCACGGATCGCAAAACTCTCATTTCCACCGATTCTTTCTTTTACCACTTCTGTTTAATGTCCAATTCTCGCAGCCATAGGATAGAACTGGGAAATCACCATCATCTTATAAAACGTTAACTAAGTCTGTCTTCTGTTTTTACATGTTTTCGCAAGAACCGCTGGGAGTTTTCACGATAAATGTTTAAACTAAGATTTGCTTAGTTTTGATAATAAGGAAGAGAGCGTAACTTTTGACTAAAGAATTTAATTGATCTAATCTATATTAAGCCCTAGGATCACATGCTTCTTAAAATGTTGTTTATAATAGATCACAATTTGTTTTCTGTATCTATTGTTATCAGAAAGCTTGAGCGAGAAGCTCAATATAAATGTCATAGCATTTACTAAATTTAGAGCCTGAATACGCGGAATTTTTTTTTTTTTTGAATTATATAAAATCCTAAAGTGCACTTTCTTCTGAGAATGAAGACATCAATACCTCTCCAGCAAACTGATTGACACGAAAACATGCGCACGCATATTCTTCAAGGTCTTATCATCATAAGCTTTCTTTCGTGCCTGTAATATCTCAAAAAACCATTACGATTTGGGCAAACCCCTTGGAGCAATGAACTGATTCTCTTTTCATTATACACTTGCCGCTAATACAGTAAACAGCATCGCAAGTTCCGTTCTCGTCATCCAGAACCTTGAACTTCGCTGTTACACGTGTGTTCCTGAAGGGTGTGTCACACCGGTAACTCTAATGATGCAACCGGGCACTCAACTTCCTGTTTCTTAAGCGAAAGAAACGTGGAATACTCGGACAAAAATAACAAATACTAACTGTATGTCAGAAGCGGTTGATATGTGCAAATACTACTAAGTGGAGCATATGTTAAACCAGCGATATTCGCAACCCGCGATCTATAGAAGTTTGAACTATAGAAACTCAACTTTCATCATAACTTGAACATAAAAACTATACATTTCAAACTGTTTTAAAATATAATACGTGGCGTTTGAGAGTGTCATTTTGCACGATATATCAGTTGTAAGTATACCCTATAACACTGCTTTCTTTATATTATAGAAGGGCTGTCTGAGATATTAAGAATGAACGGTGCACAGAGTGAATGCTCACAGAAATATTGCAAGATGCAACAAAATATACCTTACTATATCGAGTATGTACAACTTAATCTTGAAGCCTGAGTACACTTAGGCAAGGCGTCTTGCTCTCATACAATCAACTGTTTTATCACAAGATGTCTGAGATTACTGATAAATTCACGAGCTCAGATCATTGAGTGATATTTAATAGGACTATTTCACGGATAAAATTAAAATAAAATTTGCCCACAAAATATCAATAATTAATAAAAGCGTTTAACATTTATGAATACGTACCTATTTAGAAATCGTGAGTCTGCAATAGACGAAGGTCGATTATTACAATTCGATTTACTCACTAATGCCAACTGATAAAAACAAAAGAGAGATATGACAATATTAATGGCATGTATTGCACTTTTTATTTATTATAGGAGTACTTTTTATCATTCCAGCTTATGCCATATGTGATACGAGAATTCATCAGTTGAAGTGGCTACCATTTTGTGTTGGTTGTTGCGATTAATCGATTTTTCCTCATGGATTTGTGACATTAAGAATAAAATGCGCGTTCATGCAATAAAGTCATTAGGATTGAGAATTAGGATAAATTCACAATAATGTGTAGCTGTGATTGATTTAAATTCAAAATTTGGTTACATTTCATTGGTAGAAAATATGATGACGTAATATAAATTAAATATTCTCCTCTAAACTGGAGTTGCATTATGTTTCTGTATATAAGATTTGATGCATTTATGTATGCATTATAGGTACATTAATTTATTTGCTCATTTATATTTATTAGATGAAAAACGTATTTCATTTGCAATAATAATAATAATAATAATAATAATAATAATAAGTTGTTACTTACGTGGTAGCTTGAATACCTTAAGGGAGTATATACATCTTTTAGGGTAAAAAAATACTTTTCTTTTCTTTCGTGTTATGCTTTTTTTCGTGCTAATTATAAGCAAACTTTCCCCTTTATGTCTGTGGAAGAATACAACTACAAACTTTTCCTAGTTATGCAATAAAACATTTTAGTGTGTAATCAAGGTTTGACTTTTAAAACTCCAACCGCACTTGAGGACTTTTTAAGTTATTTATAATTTATTAGTTTGGATTTTGAATTAAATGCACAAAGCAGTATCAAATAAAGTCTATGAAGATTTTATTGTGGTTTTTGGCGCAGAATCAGATGTAATAGAATTTTCATATTGTCTTCTTTTTCTACACATTTTTCCCAGAATTACAGAAGGCTTCATCCCATCGCAACAGAAAAAATTATCTACTATTTTGAAAAAGTCACCGAATGACGTGGATTATCATATGTTTTAATGGAAAAGGAAGTGAACAATGGACACATAGACTGTGAATGGTTCTAGCAGTAAGTAAAGGAAGGAAAATCTCAAATATTAGAGTAGAAGGCAAAATTCCTAGTGGACCAAGTGCACACAATACACCACGACAACAATCGTGATTTCATCCATAGAGAAAAAATCCACCAACTGCCTTTAGGTCTATGCGAACCCAGTCACTCGAAAATGGCGAACTTTGTATGACTTTGAAAACTGGTTTCTTCATAAATTTCCTTGAGAGAACTATATTATTACAAAGTGACTGTAGATAATAGATATGTTATCATGTTTACACATTTGCTTATTCGAATCTTAGTTTAAACAATAATGAAAAATCATTTATGTAATTCTGCCCACAATTAAACTAAGACCTTGTATGTCTGATGCATCAAATACTTGACATTGAATAGTCGACTATTATCGTATAAAGTCACGACAATATTCAATATTTTCCTCGTGATTCGTTCCAACAGCTGATGTACCACCTGGTGGCTTTCTTTACAGCTCTTCGACATCAAACATGTGCAATAAGGAGTCTTAGGAAGCTGTTCCAGTTCATATGCCTGTCTATTATTGCAGCAGGAATGATGTTTGACGCGTTTATCAAGAACATACCTCGTTGTTTCCAGTTTTCGTGCCAAATCGTGGGTTGGTTTCCAGGAACTGCTTGCATTCCTTTTGGACTCCTGTAGAGTAGCGAGCAAAGGACCGGTATCTCAGTAAATGCATATAATAAATGCACGCTCTTCTAAGGAAACGATAATAAATATTTTTTTAATACATTACAGTGCCTACCGCACTAAACGCTAAAAACTATATAATCAATACCTGCGCTTATCGGCGTATATCTGCACGGGGACTCTGCATATCAGTGATCAATTGCAATTCCCGAGTTTTAGAAAGTCAACATTTCTGAAAATATAATTTTTTAAAAAGATTTGTACTTATTACACATATTTTTTCCAGTTTGATTATGCAGTACTTCGCGTTTATACAGAGAGAAACATTTGTACTACCTTCTCGGGATATCTTAAGCACAAACTAACATATCCACACGCATTAAACTCTGTCATAGTGCAGAACTGCAGGACTGTTTGCTTGCTCGTACATGTGAAACTTGAAAGTGCCTTACATCACTATCTTTGTTTATCTTGCATTTTACTGCTGAATAGCGAGAATCCAGAGTGAATCAAGCACAAATATCTCACTAATTACGTAACAAGAGACCTGTACCAAACACGTTCAGAATTTTAAGTTTTTTCTAATTATAATATTTCCCCAATTGTAATATAAATGCAATACCCAAACGTAAAACAGCACTATGACCTTTTCTATAATTACAGGCAACAAACAAGTGTATGCTATAACTGACAACACAACAGGACGCAGATTGCAGATGACTTAACACAACTTGAAGCTTGTTCCGCTCCATGTGTCATAAAGAGAAATGTGAAAGGCGTATCCTTGAATATTAGATTTACCAACCTAAGTTCCCATTTTCTCAAGAACTAATATATATGTATATAATTTAAAATTGCCTATCTATTTTCACTACTGTATCATCACTTTGAAACAAATTATAAATTATTTTCACTTGGTTGCTTTTTTTTTTTACTTTTTTCCCCAACGTTTTATTTGATATGTTGTCACATTTTGTCCTAGCTCTACAATAATATATCCATCATCACAATAATGTCATAAACATCAGTTGTAAAGGTTTCAAAGTGATCACTTACATAGATCGCAAAAATGGGAAACATACATAAATGTATTTTACAATGATTAGCCAAAACATGTTTTTACAAAAACATTATCTTTTTGAGAGAAACACCAGTTAAAAATCTCTAGTACTGTAAAATAAGAAATAATTATATCTTGAAAACGCTACCACTTTATGAAATACAACTTTTTCTATCATTCAAGACAAACCACAGCCTTCTAGAGCAAATAGTTCCTGAAATATAGAATTTTAACTGAACAAATGCTCGTGAAAAAAAGTCATTTCTGCAGTGACATAATTAAACCTTTATTAAAAATACTTATAACCAAGAAACATTAATTGTGTCGATATAAATGGAAATTTTCAAATATTAAAATGGTATAAAAAACAAAAATATGAATTTTGACCCCTCCCCCATTCCCTTTAAACATTCCCTTAAGATTTGCGTCTGGTTTAATATCCATTGTCCATAGAGCATATAAACAAAAAGCAGTTTCCATTCAAATGCTGTTTTCATTTTCATTTCGTATAAGCCACATTTCATGCGTTCCTTTGTGATCTATAATTATATGTGTTTGGATTCGTATGCATCACTGTGTAATACAAGTTATTAATTTTAATCACTTTAAATAGTGGGTGCTACAGCAAAGAAAGGGTGTACATTTCGTTTTTCTTTCGCTCTTTTACTTTTAGCTAGCAATGTAAGGCGCCTATCTCATTATTTGACTCTCGTAGCATTTGGCAATCAATCTTAGCATGAATTTCCCTTTCCGTTTTCTATTTTGCTTGCTTATTTGTACGTAAAAATTTTCCGTTTTTGTTTAGTTTTCTTGCACAATTGTTTTTACTATAACTTTATTATTTCTTTGATTACAAGATGATTAGAAAGACGGTATCCTCAGATATTAATTTATGATTCTTCTGACGTTCTGCTATAAAATTTCTGCACTACACCCATCATTTCCATTAACATGTCTATCACGCCTAAATCTACGCATCTTCACGAACAGTGTTAAGCTTGCTAATGGTAGGTTGCCATGGTCTCAGTTGGCCGGTGTTGTTAATGAGCACCAAAACAAATATACGTCACTCTTTTATTTGAATTACAGAGTAAATGCACTCAACTCTTGATTGTAAGAGATAATTTAAGAGTAGTGAACTTTATTTATGTTTAAATATATGCATATATTTCTTAAAAATTCCCGTTACGTGCATCAATGAAGGCAAATAATGTCTTTAGGTCTAATGCCGTATGTTATTGAGCGTATCCAGGAAAATATAAGCTAAATCTAGTTCGAAATAATTCAATGAAAGCGTATACCTCTGTATTAAAGATGTGTATCTGAAGTTATTTTTTCAAATCTTTTTTCCAGAGTGTCATCCAATATTTCCTCCATTAAACGTCTTCTTTACGTTTCTGCCCTTCTGAAAACTGTGTAATATTTTATGAATATTTTCACCAATTGAAACTCTCACTTTAGGAAACCTTTTTAAATTTAAAACCATTGAACAGTTTAGACAGATAACAGTTGTATATGTTGTAACGCTTGGTTAAGTTTGTGTGCGCTCTTACTTCGCTAGCCACGTTGCTTCCTCTCGAATCTTCCAGATGTTCCTTTCTTCTCTTATCGCTAAATAGCACCATCGTTTGTCAATCCTTTTCTTTGTCGTTGTACTTGTCGGTACATAGAGGTTGCTCCTTCTTACAAAATGCTTTTAAATGTTGCTAAATTTGGTGCCTAACTTATTTTCTATGATAGCAGTGGCCTGATTAATGGATAATTAATTATTAATTGTGTGTATAATTTTATTTACATTTATATTTGTATTGTCTTGCCATAAAGTTTTAATTGTAATTTTGTACCTTCAGTCTGGTTTATTCTTCACACTCCAAATTGCAGTTGTTTGCTTAATGAATTCTTTCCCGATGGTTTGGTTACATGAAAAAGGTTTTAAAGAGATTTTGTATATGTTAAATACTAATTGTTTGGAGAGAGTGATTATTTTGAAATGCTCATATCAGATGTAATGTACAAAAAATTAAATTAATGCTTCATTTATTTGCAATTTAAATTAACAATTTTAATATGTAAGAACTATTTTCAAATGATGAATATTTTATTTATACTGAAGTTGGGAATCAGTAATACTCCATTAAATCCTTTATATTTTACGATTTTTATATTATAATAACATATTAAATATTACAATTACAATTTAATTTCTCTGTCATATTTTGTATTTAAAATCAATCATACAAGAATCGTCCATCGGTCTGTGTACTGAGTTCCTTGCCCAGTTCTTTCCCACTAAGAACTTGTTCATATGCATTCGTGTCAATGAAAACTACTCAATCATATTATACACATGCCTTTTTACGATGGTGGTAACTGACTGATGAGAAAATTTGGATACTCATGCTTCGGTAATTGGAACTGCTAGTGTTACCGCTAATTTGCATTATAAAATAATTTGCAGATTTAGAGACTGTCCTGAAACTATTTCTGTTTTTTAAATTATTTAAAAAATAGTTGTTTGAAAATAAAATGTAGTATGTAGTTAGCCTTTACTCTATGCACAATATAA
This sequence comes from Metallyticus violacea, assembly GCA_030762175.1. Lineage (NCBI taxonomy): Eukaryota > Metazoa > Arthropoda > Insecta > Mantodea > Metallyticidae > Metallyticus > Metallyticus violacea. Next base: position 62,323,213 of record CM060840.1, read on the forward strand.
TAATAATAATAATAATAATAATAATAATAATAATAATAATATTTTGCGCCCTATTATAATGGTACGAAAATGTAATAAATTAACTAAACTGCAGAACTGCAGATGATTGCCTATACTTATTATTATTATTACTATTATTATTATTATTATTAGTAGTAGTAGTAGTAGTAGTAGTAGTAGTAGTAGTAGTGGTGGTGGTGGTAGTAGTAGTAGTAGTAGTAGTAGTAGTAGTAGTGGTGGTGGTGGTAGTAGTAGTAGTAGTAGTAGTAGTAGTAAAAGTAGTAGTAGGTAGTGGTAGTAGTAACAGTAGTAGTGGTAGTAGTAGTAGTAGTAGTAGTAGTAGTAGTAGTAGTAGTAACAGTAGTAGTAGTAGTGGTAACAGTAGTAGTAGCAGTGGTGGTGGTAGTAGTGGTAACAGTAGTAGTAGTAATAATAATAGTAGTAGTAGGTAGCGGTAGTAGTAACAGTAGTAGTAGTAGTGGTAGTAGTAGTAGTAGTAGTAACAGTAGTAGTAGCAGTAGTAGTGGTGGTAGTAGTAGTAACAATAGTAGTAGTAGTAGTAGTAGTGGTAGTAGTAACAGTAGTAGTAGTAATAGTAGTAACAGTAGTAGTAGTAGTAGTAGTGGTGGTAGTAGTAGTAGTAGTAGTAACAGTAGTAGTAGTAGTAGTAGTAGTAACAGTAGTGGTAGTAGTAGTAGTAGTAGTAATAGTAGTAGTAACAGTAGTAGTAGTAGTAGTAACAATAGTAGTAGTAGTAGTAGTAGTAGTAAAAGTAGTAGTAAAAGTAGTAGTAGGTAGTGGTAGTAGTAACAGTAGCAGTGGTAGTAGTAGTAGTAGTAGTAACAGTAGTAGTAGTAGTAGTAGTAGTAGTAACAGTAGTAGTAGTAGTAGTAGTAGTGGTGGTGGTGGTAGTAGTGGTAACAGTAGTAGTAGTGGTAGTAGTAGTAGTAGTGGTGGTAGTAGTAGTAACAGTAGTAATAGTAGTAGTGGTGGTGGCAGTAGTAGTAGTAGTAGTAGTAGTGATGGTGCTGGTGGTGGTGGTAGTAGTAGTAGTAGTAGTAGTAGTAGTAGTAGTAGTAGTAGTAGTAGTAGTAGTAACAGTAGTGGTAGTAGTGGTGGTGGTAGTAGTAGTAGTAGTAGTAGTGATGGTGGTGGTGGTGGTGGTAATACTAGAGTATCAATATTAGTTTATTAATGTTGTTGTTGTTATAGCTGATGGGCACATATCTTACACAATGTTTTAGTACTTCGAATGTGGTGAAACTTCCTTTAAAATAAATGTTTCCTATCTATGGTAGCAGTTCGCTTTCTCCCCCCGCCCCTTTGGTACATCAGCAGAAAATAGCAGAATTGTATTTCGACCCTTCTAAGTTCTCCACCTCAACCCTCTTTTAAGGTGAAGTGAGGAACCTGTTTTTCATCTTACTCTTTTTCTTCTATTTCTACCACTGATCTTTTGAAAGCATTGTGAGGATTTGGGCTGTCAGTGCAGTTTGAGGAATAAAGGAAAGGACAAGCAAGAGTTCTAAACATCTCTCTTTGGCACCTGAGGTTTGGGAATTGTACAGTGCTTTAAGTAAAATATTTAAGTCAGTTAATGGCAAAAACAAATAAATAAAATAAGTGTGTGGTGTAAATAAAAGTATGCGCATTTTTTCAGAACAGCTTAAACGCATAAACATGCTAAATGAATTGATATCTCGTGTCTTCGGTAATCGAGCCATATGTTTCGATATAAAAATAAATAAAAAAAAACCTCTGTCCTAAGTTTATTCAGTAGATCTGCACAGTATAATTATCAAACCTTTATGAGAAAAAAATTAACTTCATACACTAGTTATACATAATTGGACATGCTCTAAAGGCAATTTGCACTGTTTCTTAATAAAAAGGAATAAAATAATGAAGTATTTGAGCATTCATGTTAAACAGAAACATGTAACGTATTTACAGGGTATTAATAACACATAACTATTTCCTGTTTAGTAAACAAATATCTCACATTAAATTGTCTTATTTACCGCACTGCAACTAAGTGGAAAGCCGTGACATATTCAGCAGTTAATGAGTATGTCCGCACGGTATAAAAATTGAACCGTCATGGTATGAAATTCTTTGGCATCTGCTCCACTTTTGAAAAGTATGACTGGCGAGCTGCAAGGATGTGGAACAGTTTTGGTGATGGGTGGTCCAATGATGTGATTACGGACATGCCGACCAACTCTTTTAGTTCAGCACACGGTCCATCTGCACTGTGTGTGCTCGTATTGGCTACAGTGTGCTAGATAGTGGACGAAAATAGAAAAGTGGCATTTTGTATCTTACGTGGTGAACAATGAGCAATAGCAACAGACATCAGGGATGTTTTGCCAAATTCTATAGTCACATTGTGCTGTTTTAACCGTTCATAAAATGTCATAATAAATTATAATAGTAATATTAATTATTATTATTTTATTAGTACTTCACCATCAGAAAGCTTTGATATGATAAAACTACTGGTGCCACTGAAAGAAGCATTAATCATCATAATGGCTAACTTTGCTAGAACACAAAGTTGTTCTAATAGTGGGCTCGGCTTCGATTTTCATGGGGGTGCAGTGATGGGATTGTTTTTTTCTACAAATTTCTCATTTATACTCACATTTCATACAAAGGTACTAGTTGGCGGCTAAATATTTATTCACATGAGTGGAAGGGTCATATGCAGGTCTCTCGCTCTCTTCCTTACTTGTTAGAGTCAGTGGCGAAAACTTGTACGAACCAAGAATCTGCGGCTTAGAGATGGTGAATCTTTTCTCTGCACTTATTGATTTCATAACCCCAAGCCTAGAGAGAGAAATTAGAACCCGCAGGAAAGACCGGAGAATGCACATCTTTGCCCTGGACTCGCCGGTACTGAGGTGCTTGAATGTCAGGCAATAAAATCGCTAGGAGCAGTTGGAAAGACAGCTTTGCCGGTTGTATGATATTGTAGGGATTCTCCACTTCATTTCATTCCACGAGAAAGGAAAACAGAATTTAAAAAAGTGTGTCAGGTGTTCTCCACTATCAATCTCAGTTCCAGCTTGCTAGATCGGATTTTGCTACTTCTCGCATCAAATACGTATTTGTACAATTTAATGTGAACACACGATGTTTATAAATGTATTTATTTATCAAATGTTATTACTTTTATTATGAATTATGAATTTAAAGTATGTCCTGCTTTACCTTTAATAAGTTTTTGTATCTTGCTTGACATTAATTAATCAGATATTTGCATTTTTCTTAAATTTCTATGTAGTGAAACCATACACGAATTATGTTACAAATAAATTTCTCTTTAGTAGAGCAAACTATTTTTCTGCGTCTTTCTTTACATATTAATAGGATTCATGTTCGGAAAATGACTGCTCAATCCAAAAAATTAATACCGATATCTTCCATGAATTTCTTCACCTACTTAGAAACATAAGAAGAAAGCAACCCTTCCTTTAGGACACGATTTCATACAGCTTGCAGTAACCTTCGTTTCTTTATTGGTACCAAAGGACTAACACCATTATATGACAAAAACCCTATAGTACTTTCATATCTGGATGATGAATGTGATGGAGTAACACCTTTTCATGTCAAACCCCCTCTCAACGCTCTGCACATACAACTAGGATTCATCGGAGAAAGCAACCTTCCTCCAGTCCTCAACAGTCCAATTTCACACGTTTCTTCTTAATTTTTTGCTGTCAGGAGATGTTTCTTTACCGGTCTTCTTGATTTTTGTACAACTTCTAACAACTTACGTCATCAACTTCAGCTAGCTTCTGCTGTAGGCCAAAACTGTTCCTGGGGAAGTCTATCTTCCTTTTCCTAATGAGATAGGCATTGTGTTTTAGCAGTTATAATTAATTCTCTTTCTTCCACATGCGACTTTCTTCTGGGGCTAATTGACCGGCTACTCTCTTCATTTTAATTACTTTATTAACTACACCATAACACCACACCTTTCTGCAATCAAAGAAGATGTGTTTTTTTGCAGGATTATACGAGTCATAATAGCTCATCGTTTGTCTTGCCTTCCAGCACAGCAAAGAAATTTGTAATCGGTACTAACACTACAAAGGAAAATAATGCTATCAATATTCTGAACCAAAAAACAATAGAAGCAACAGTAACGTAGTATTAATTGTTATATAGCAACCGCCACCGTGGTCTAATGGTAGCGTTTGTGACTGCTAATTCGTAGATTCTGAGTTTGATTTCCGGCCAGGTTAAGTTGTCTGGGTACTTTCTTTCTTACTCTTAGAATATATGTCAGATTTATGGCCCCATTCACAAAAATTAAACTTAAACGTAAACATAATAAAATTAGTCGTAACATGTCAACTTAGTGGTAGGTAGGTATTCATAATAAAAGGCGCAAACGTAAGTATTAGCCCATCAAATAAAAAAAAAATAAATGAACAAGAACAAGAACAAGGAAAGATCAACTAACAGCTGATTGAAAATATCTACTTCTGAGCAGACGGCGGTGGCGTTTATGCATGTGCAAAGTGCAGTAACTAATTTGTTTGAAGTAATATAAGCAAGGATAGCTTTCGTATAATGCAATTAATCTTTTGTCCATTGGCGTCATTCTATCTACAAAGCAAATGTTCTTCAGCTATCTTTACCACAGAACTCTACAAACAGATCAGCTGCGTTCTGATGGACTGATTTCTTAAATTTAAATTTGATATTAACGCAAAACCTTGCAAGCTTTTAAGTTTACGTCTAATTTTATGTTTATTTCTATGTTTACGTGATTGATTGTGAATGATTCCATTAAAATGCATAGATCTAGCTTTTATGTTTAAGTTTACGTTTGTTTAATTTTCATATTCCGAGCTCATTTGCGCCATCATCAATAACCGCATTACCTTCACCATCATCTCCATTAACAACGTAGCGGCGCCCTATGGGCGTCCCGTCTCAGAAGTCCGTTAAAATACATTCATGCCAGGGGAAATTTTTTATTGATTTATTTATTTATTTATGGACGCTCTTTAACATCTCAGGTCATCAGCGTCCCATTCAACTCAGGGCGTGAAACGGCCGACAAATTTTGCTCAGAGGCCTCTCTTTCAGGCTTGAGGTTCTTTTTCGTGCCGTAAATGTACGACACGGGACCCACGGCTTTACTTCCCTTCCGAAGGAAGCCATACTTAGGATTTTTACGCCCCGAAAAAATCCATCGGTCCTGGCCGGGTTCGAACCCGCGATCTTGGGTTTAGGAGGCAAGTATGGTAACCACTACACCACCAGGACCGACATGCCAGGGGAAATGCCCGTAAGTTCATGTCACAATAGGCTGACATTGAAATAAAAATAATTAGGTAGCTAAAGGAGGGGAATAAAAGAACGAAACAACACATGATAAAAAAAAAAAAAAAAGTGCCAACTTTTTGCATAAGGGTGTAAACCACTACACCACAAAGTGACTTTTAACTAACAATAAAGTAAAACTTAACAAAATTATTGCCAGGAATGTTACGCACAAGGTCACAAATCGAGTGGAATAATGAAAATGTCAGTTAAGAACGGTAAAAGTCATGCGAGGCAAACATTACATCGGACTTTAATGGCATACGTGATTTGCAAGCCTCTAAGAAAGAAATTGGAAGGGCAATACGGAAGAAGCCGTTCTAGTTGTCTTGAGTCGGATTGAAAATACTCAATACTTGGTCAGATAAAGAAGCGGAAGATGGTTTACAATTATTACTTTATTTCTATTCTTGTATTTTCTATAGCGGTTCTCTTGTTATCTGAGTACCTGCATCGCTCCCGTACGTCAGTGCTACTTGCAATGCGCTAACGAAACTTGATAATAAAAATAGAAACGTAATTATGAGATGGAAATAATGATAAGGATGAGATACAAAAGCAGGTATATTTCCACATTAGGGCGTGGTGAACTCAAGTTCAAGGACTTGAGATTCCGGTTTCATTTCTTCATTTCATTCCCTGCCTAGTTTAACGGATCAATTCACTTTCTGAATATATGCCTTGTTTAGCATCTTTTTTGCATCACTTGATAAAGATTTTAAACGTCTTGATATTAAAAAAACGAAAACATCTTCCTATAATCCATTGAGGGTTAAATAACCTGACACGAAAACATTAAGAAGTTTGAACAGGCATCTAGATGCTGGAATTACTAGTTTGCACTTATCTCTTTTCATTATACATTGCTACCTTTTCCTAACTACTACTCAAACATTCTGTAACAGAAAAGCTATAAAAATATACCAGTCGTATAAGCACGTTTCTTAGCTCCTATTATTAGAGAAACATATCCAGTTAACATAGGAGTGGATTTTTGTTGGTGCGTGTTTTCAAGGTTCACTTCTGGCTTGGTCCGACGTGTTTGCCTGCTATATACGGTATAATTACATGGTCACTGGATGGCTTTGCCGATCTCCCCCAGGTATACCAATTCCTGTTACCTGCTTTCGGTAACCTTACCATCACTGCATGTGGAAGTCAATCTTAGCGCGCTATCCAATTTTAGCTCCCAACACCACTTAATTCCTGTTTTATAATTAACTTAGGCAGGCAGCTGGAGAAAACACACACAGAACATCCAGGAAGCATGTCAAATACCAGCCATAAAGTGACTCTAAAAAAACTAAGAAGGTAGCAACTTGAAGAGATGGCAATGTTCAGTAGCACTCCTTGGTTTGATTGTTTGTTTATTTATTTAACGCTCATTTTTACTACTGACGTAGACTCGCATGATTTTATAAGAAAATGTCCATTTTTTTCTCTCAAAAGTCGCCATAAAACGACAACCAATCAAGTTAACACAACATTTTGTACCACATTTTATTACACTCAATATATAGAATAATATAATCATGGTATACAATCATACTTTCTGCTCTTATTGGCATTATTTAATAATGCTTTATCGTGACAATTAGATCATAAAACCTTGACAACTAGCATTAAAATTAAAATTAATTTCTATTTCATTCATAATTAAATTTAAATGACGTTTGCACTGTTTTTTGCTCCATTCGTTATATAATATTGAACACGTTTCCTTTACAAACAATTAGAGTTTGTAATGGTTTAAAATAGGATATTAATATTCTTATATTGGGAACACCTAAAGGATGGTGAATAGTGAAAAAAATGAACCATGTTTTCTTCTAATGATTGTAAACTTTGACCTTTAAACTGTCACGAAATAACAAAATGCCTCATAAAAGACATACATCAAACAGGCAAATAACATCGTAATATGAGATAATTGCATTCAGTAACTTATCAGGGCACATTGCTTGCCACGCTTCCTTCACTAACATTCACACAGGCTACTGGCGTTAGCGCTTGATTTAGAGCTGTGCAAGTATGAGAAAATTTTTCGCAAGTCTCTATAATTTCGAAATGCAAAAATTAATCAGGAGATGGAATACGATTTTTGACCTCCCGTATGACTTTCAAACGAGACACTATTTTTCTTCCTCAAAAACGGTACATGCCAGAACATCTGACAAGTCTATACTCAGACATAACAGGCGGTGATATATGAAATGAAACAAGTTTCGAAAGGAGTTTTTTCTCTTCTAAAAGAAGCGTTCCAGGTATAAGTTTAGCGCACCATTTGCATTGATGAGTGAAGAGAAAAATCTGGAGAAAATCTCAGCCAAAAAGGACCGTTCTGGTGGGAATCGAACCCCAAATCTTCTGTTCATGAATATGTGCCTTGACGTGTCAGTGATCTAAGTAAACTGCTGCTTCTATGTCTTAATCAAGTCATTCGAGTCAAAGCAAGTTTTAGGAAAAAGAGAACTACTCCAGTACTTAAGCGAACTACATTGTTTTAAAACTATAAGTTATGTAAATGCACATCGGCGATTTGAATACATTTTACTTACAGCAACTGGCCAATTCTTTTTGTAACGAGCTCTAGTATGAAATGTGTTCGGAACGAAGTATAGATTAAACGGAAAACTAACGCTGGAAGACGCATGAAGTCAATAACAGAGAAAGAAAACCTTCGGGCTGATTTTAGATGGCATCCAACATCAAGAAAAGACACGACCAAAAAGGAAATGAGTATGGTGACAGAAAAGTATTCGATTTGAATGGTAGCAGAGCGAGGAAAGAAGACAGGAAATTAAAAATACTTTAGAGCAGAAAAATAGCTTGTCCATTTCAAACCTGTTTAGTAATAATGTCCTTTGTGATGCTTTAATCACTTCCTTCTTCAATCTTGCCATGTCTTTGAGAGCAAGTTACGAAACTCATGCAACGAAGTTGTTTTTCTCTAGTAAATTATCATTTGGTAGTTCATTACACTCCATGGTATGCATAGTTATAGTGTTTCGTTCATACCTACCCATGCAGTGACGAAATTCTTAAGTTATAAAGCGATTAAAAAGCCTATCTAAGGCAATACTGGCATTTCGGACCTTTATCCGGCTGCATGTTTCTTTAATGAACTAGCATTTAAATTTATTAATATTGGCTAGCACAACTATTTCCAGCATTTTCTTATTACTGAGCAGGTTGTAGCAAAATATTATATAATATATATATATATATATATATATATATATAATAAGAATTTAAGAGCTAAACGAGCTACGTGTTAACTTCTCGAAAGACTAACTTAAAGTTTTATATAAAAGTATACCGTTGAAAACACCCTTATATGTTTCATATCTAGGTTTTCATTCAACCAAAGTCCTATGTCGTTAAACGTGATCTTCAAAACTGTGCCTTATTCTTCTGCACGACGTTTCAACACTAAGTTATTAAATCTAGATAAAATGAACATAAGAAAACCCATAGCATGTTAACTCGTCTGATCCCACACACATATGTATTAGTAACCACAAGCTAGACAACACAGTTAAACTGAATTTTCAGATTCAGAAGCACAATTAGTGTATATCATACCAAAATTATAATTGACAACCTACGCTACTGAAAACTAACTGATTTAATGGTTCCTTGTTATTACATCCTATCTCTTATGTACTTTTATATTAAAAATCAATTCACAAAAATATACAAATACATAATATAAAAACTAGACAAAATAATCTACATGGGCTCATTGCAAATTTATCTTAGATAATAATAATGATAAAGCATTGTCATCCATTGATAGGGAAGTATTCATATTAGCTCTTACAGAATATATGTGTAACAAGGTTATACAGTTGATGAATTCACAGATGAATAATCTATCTGTTAACATAATGCTCATTCATAACTAATATGAGTCGGTCCTGGTGGTGTAGTGGTTACCATACTTGCCTCCTAAACCCAAGATCGCGGGTTCGAACCCGGCCAGGATTGATGGATTTTTTCGGGTGTAAAAATCCTAAGTATGGCTTCCTTCGGAAGAGAAGTAAAGCGGGTCCCGTGTCGTACATTTACGGCATGAAAAAGAACCTCAAGCCTGAAAGAAAGGCCTCTGAGCAAAATTTGTCGGCATTTTCACGCCCTGAATTGAATGGAACGCTGATGACCTGAGATGTTAAAGAGCGTTCGTAGTAAACCTAATACAAAAAATAACTAATATGACAACCTTTCATGTATTTGATAATGTATTGAATATACTACTTTCTAGTTAGATTGTTAACTTTTGTAATATAACATATATTTTAATATATACAAATTACTGAACGTAAGAATGAGCAAACATAAATTCCATGCATTTAGGTTTATAGGTATGAATAAAAATAAATGGTACAATGATTTGAACCTTTGCGTAGAATTATAAATTACAAATAACAGTAAATCAGATGCACATAAAAAAGCAGAAAGAAGCAACAACCTATGCATAATTATATGAAATATGCAAATTTAACTTGAAATAATGCTCATAGAATGTGTTTTAATTCACAGATATAAGAATGGTCCGAAATACTGTCAAAGGATTGAATTAATATTATATTGCTTTTAGATGACATTTATAATATTATGGGTTCTCATCTCTTCTGATTTTGTTGAAAATCAACTAGCTCTTGTTTCGGCCAAAGAGAGAGAGAGAGGGGGGGGGTTTATAGACTCTCATTGAACAGGGTTCAAAAAAGATAAAAATAATGACAGAAAAACTACGAAATGCAGTCTCCGTACGAAACCATATTCCTGAAAATGATTATTCTAAATAGATTTCTGCAATATTACATTATGTTCAATCTTTCAAGAAACCTACCGTTGGAATATTCGAGTAACTGCTAATCCTATAGCACGTTCAAGTATTTTGCCCCAGCGTCATTGTGCTCCAAAAGAAGAATGGTTCAATCAAAGAATTTGAAATCAAGATATCTTAAAAACAAATACTACAAGTTTTCCACAATTAGAATGAAATTTAAAGAAAGTGTGGGTGGTGAGAGTAGGTATATGTTCTAAATAGGGCATTCCCCTAAAATGGATTTAATTTCAAATTATCATAAAACATTAATAGTTTAAGATGCAATGAAACAGAAGGTGCAAAGGCAAAAGGCAAAGGCAAAATCATCAAGTTTTGTATTGTTTTCTATTCCCAAAAAAAGATAGAGCGGTGTCCGGTCATAAATGAAGCAATTAGACGTTTCTTCTTAATGGAATAATCGATCACTAGCATAATGTGCGTAGACATGTTGGAATAGTACTTCTTACCTCAAATCCAACACCTACAGCCTCTCCATTTTCAGCAAGATCCCACCCATTAGTATAGAAATGTTCGCAGTACCCAGGACGAGAATTTCCCCGGCAGTTGGATTGGTAGAGGAGGACCGATCGCATGGATAATTTTCACGCAACCCCGTCTGAGACCTCCTGGATCTTCTTGAGCGCATCATTGCAGCCATCGCCAGCATGACTGAAAACATGATGCAACGTACATGGCAGAAAATTATCTACCGCCTTGGTGTCGTCATTGTAACTGTCTAGGCACACATAGAGATGTGGTGATTTGTTTCAACAAAATGTAAAATTATTTCCTGTGATCAAAAACTTGGCGAATTTTCCTTTCAGATGACACTTTGTTTCATTATATCCGTTTTACAGTAATTTGAAATATGTCCTTTCGAGGGATATACCGTATATTATTTAGGGGTTGGCTCAGGCGGTAACACTGGAGATTCGCATTCGGGAGGTTTCCATTGGGCCGCCATTCTGTTCTTGAGTTTTTTCATGGTTTTCCCCGGAGACTTAAGCGCATGGTGGGATGAATATTTTCACCCCAAGAATTTTCCGCTCTACCATTTCATATCCTTTCATTCCGCTAGTTTTCTCTCACAAAGTCGAACATCCAGGGCAAGGTGGGCTGGCGCAGTGTGATGGTGACATGTGCTAGGGAAAGATTTCCGCACCGTATGAAATGGAAGCGGACTTTCCAAAGAGCTAGTACAACTCAGGAAGGGGTTCCATGGGCGCAGGGGTGCTCTATCTGGAAACAAGTTAGATCCCCATCTGTATCTGCGCAGTCACCGTCCGGTGTCTTCCTCACCTCATGAAGTGCCCTCATTGGGGGGGGGGGGGTCGCAAGCACAAAGGACTAGCCGTGATCAGAAAGTATTCCGCCCTAGAACCATCCAACCATATTCTACATTCGTTGGTTTGTGACATGGACTTGTGATTATACTATTATTGTTGTTACTAGTAGAAGGCTTTCGGACACCTATTTACAGAATGGAAGAAAAGTCAGTGTCATAAATAAATGTGGTAATATAACTTAATAAGGGGAAATAAAGAGTAGATACGTTTCTCTGTGTCTCTTACAATTTTCAAGAAAATTAACATTTTATCTCGAAACATATAGCAACGTTGTTAGATGTTTTTCATGGTAAACTTATAAATATAGAATGCAGAAAATCACTGCATAATCTTACTGAGAAAACAAGTTCATAACCAGCATTGCTCATTTTTTAAAGTATTTTTCAACATAAGCGCAATGCCAATGTTAAGCTCAATGATTTCAAATGTAGTCTTGAGCACCCAAATATTCACATTAAATGTTTCAGATGAATTTATCAGAAAGGTTCGAATTGTAATAAAATTACAAAAAGTATTATTTGTTTTAAGAGATTTCTATTTGCCTATCCTGAATATATTAATTCCCACATATTAACACAATTGAAGATCTACTGTAATATGTGCAGGAATACAACACCTAGACGAGAACATGTCATTTCACAATATTGAGAAAGTAATCAAGAGAAAACAAGAGCTGGCACTGAAAAAATTCTGGTCTCTTAAGTTCGTTTTAATGTATAAATTTAAGAATAAGGTCTGAAGACAAAAGTCTTGGAGATTGTGTGTTTCCTGTCAACTTGTACGACTGCCAAACATGGGCATGAATTTCAAAGCAGAAACAAATAATCCAGTCGTGTCAGCGTAGAATGGAGCGCAGGATACTCCAAGTCTCCTTGAAGGACAAACTAAGAAATGAGGAGCTGAGAAGCAGAACGGCATGAAAGACGCTCTCATCACTGAAAGGCTAAAATGGACATGGGGAGAACACGTGGGGAGCTTGGACCACAGGAACACAGAATAACGACCTCAGAATCGGCAGGAGGAATGAGGACGACAAAAGAACTGCTGGGCAAATTCATTCAGACGGAGGACCGGGATATTGTGGACGATGATAGACAAGAGTCAAAAAATCTTGAAAGAATCCTTTTCAATAACTAGTGTAACAAGGTCCAAGGTTAGTGATGGAACAGAATATATTGGAAAGTTTATTTTGTATATGTGGAACAGTGAAATATGAATGTATATGTGAAGTGAATCATAATAATGTGTGCATGTAACCGTGAGCTATTGCACGTTATGAACTTAGGGATTAGCTCAACTAATGAGTCAATTTTGAATTTACTCCCTGATTTGTCCATATTCTTTAGGGAACTTTTTTTCGGCTACACCTAAGGCCAAAATGATTATAGAAAATTTTGTTCCATTAATAACATGGAATCAACCCATAAAATTATGATACTTGATTCCCTTCCACCTTAAAATGCTGGAGATTTAACGTTTAGACGGTCCTGGTGGTGTAGTGGTAACCATACTTGCCTTCTAAACCCAAGATCGCGGGTTCGAAACCGGCCAGATGCATTTTTCGGGCGTAAAAATCCTAAGTATGGCATCCTTCAGAAGGGAAGTGAAGCCGTGGGTCCCGTGCCGTACATTTACGTCACGAAAAAGAACCTCAAGCCTGAAAGAAGAGGCCTCTGAGCAAAATATGTCGACCGTTTCACACCCTGAATTGAATGGGACGCTGATGTCCTGAGATGTTAAAGGGCGTCCATAAATAAAGTAATCAAAGGATGTAGTACAAGCACAAACATTAATGGCCTTTTCCCTTGATATTAGTCTTTCAGGGGGTTATTTATGTTATGATGACATGATACACGCGAGGAGTGAGGTGTTTCAGAGTTCGCTCAGAAAAATAACGTTGTCACTTCTCTGCAGTCTCTTTCAGTACAAGTTTAGTGCCATTGGAGATCGGACGTACACTTAAGAGTAAATAACTTGTGCTTTTATTCGTGGTTTATTAATTAAGACAGATGAAAGCGACACACTACTCACTCGAAGGCGAAGTCATTAAGGTTTGTCCCACACTTTAATCCTGAAACTTGATGAGCATCATGTAGTTCTCTTACCACAGGAAGCGGTTCACAACTCTTGTGAAACATTGGACTTTTCCTCTGCAGAAATCTGCCAGCAAAGATAATACGCTTCGCTGCATTCTGATGAATCTCTCAATGCCTTCCGGTGTGATCAGCAACATCACGATAACCGTTACGCTTCCAGAGTATATTGGCATTATGGGTCAAAATACTGACCTTGCAGTGGCATTAAGTGGAAAGTGTTAACGGATATGCTTATAAAACGACTTTATATGTATGTGCGTGCACTGGAAGCATTGAAACCTATTCGTTGTCCTTAAATCCTTTTATAAAACTCAGTGAACATTTGCAAAGGGCCATTTTTGGGAAAAGGATGAAGCTGCAATAGAGATATCTAAAAATGCAGTGTGACACATAGACATTAAATGCCTTTTTGTTACTATGCACAGTCTTGGTTTACTAATGTTTTCTTCCATAATAATTCATATGATCCTAGTTGTTAAGTTGATGTTGAAATAGAGACGTCAGTACTGTAGAAAAACTCTTTCAAAGACTAGACCCTAAAGGATAGTTAAAATAATATTCCTTTTCAAACAAATCAGGTTATGTTTGTATGCGAATATATATTTAGCACTGCTTTAAATCAAGGAAACGTCCATTGCACTTATCAATGTCTGCGGAAAGTCTGGGGGTTCGATTCCCACCAGGGCCGTTCTCCCTGACAGATTTTTTTCCAGTTTTTCCTCATCCCTCATAAATAGCAAATCTGCAGAGCCTGGAAGTTAATGCATTTTGTATCTGGATAGATACATTTAAGAGTTAGATAGAAAACAATATGTTTCCGTACTTTTGGGTCGGTAGGGCCAGTTTTTATTTTGCCTATTTTGGCTTCTGTTGTCTATTTTAAGATTTTGTTTTTGACTGTTTTGGATCGTCATAAATTTTTCCTGCAATTATTTACGCATTTTTAAAAAGTGCATAAAGCATTATAATATATGGAAGTGAAAAATTTATTAGAGTAAATGGCATGTTCACCTCAAAATATATCTATTGAGAATCTTGTTATACATTTATTTCTTTTCAACCAATCAAAAATTTCTCCTTAAATTCACTTAAGCTCTCAAATAGTAGAAACTTCAATTGTGAAAGGAACGCATATTACCTCGGGCATATGAATACTAGGAAATATTAGAGCGGATAAGGGAAGAACTGTAGTTTTGAATAGTCCTGGCCAATGATCTTGTATCGATCTGCACGAGACAGTTCTAAAAAATTTGTGGTGGTGGAACTTCTCAGTTGCATAAATGTAACAAACAATTGCAGGCGAGAAAGACGAGAGCGGTACAGCTGTGCAATAAACCGACAAAATGTGTTCAGTACGGAAACAAGAGAGATACTAACCTGATTCTCCTATAAACGATAACTAGAAAATGAACTCGACCAGAAGCCAATGCGCATCTTATTCTCATTCGCCAGGACTATTAAAAGCTACTTTACATTTCCTTGATCACCGTTTCCATGATGTCCTGAAAGGTGAATATTCTGTTGTAACTGGTATGAGTCCCTCAGAAATGGCTTGTTTTAAATATGTTCAGTGCTAGAAGGTTTTTTTTTTCCATGATGAAAAATGTTCGCTCTGACAAGCGGTGACTACGGCAATTGACACTTTAAAAAACATCTTGTTGTTACCTGTAACCAAAGTAAGCTTAAATACTTTAATTATATGATAAAGTTTAAGTATCTTAAATACCTATTTTCATTAATAATGAGTGATATTACTCTCTATTTTTACATATAGTGTATGTCTATTTTAATTATATTACTGCCTATTTTCAGTATGATCGTGTTTCTTTCTTTTTTTTTTTTTTTTTTTCCTGCCTATTTTAACCAAAATAAATGCCCGAACTTCCGGGCTTTGATCGTCAGTGTTCATTGCCCGTAATGTCACAGTAGTAAACACGAGCGTTAAATATTACTAAAAAAATTACATTCTTCAGTCAACCTTGCGAATGGCATAGTTCCTTGCAAATATGTGTCATTCAATTAGAAACCGCAATAACCATTACGTAAGTACCACTAATGCAGGAAAGGACAGCAAGAACTTAATGACATGCTAAAGAAAATTACTTTAGTTGCTCTACTCTGTTTATTAATGGTACGTGTTGTAGAGCTGCAGAAGAATGGGTCAACCCACATGGTCAGCTGGTCGGTCCGTAAATCCCGTTATCTGCTGCCCCGGTACCACACTCTTGTGAAGTGCAGATAAGAAGTGTTTTGTATTGCAGTAGCCATCGGGTTGTACAGCAGTTAGGTGACTGCTACATCGAAACGCATGCCTCAATTCTAGAGATCTATAATCTCTATAACCGTAATTATTTAGAAAAAATCCAGGGTTTCGTTAAGGTGATCCTGCATATAAATAATTTATTATTGAAGCCTTATTTTACCGTTAATGCTCCGAAATAACTGCCAACACTCTTCTCTTTCCTGGTCTATAGCGCATCTGATTCTATCTAGGATACTAATGGCCTCATATGAATTGAATTCATGCAGTTTGTCCAAGTTTTCAAACTACGCTCTAAATGTACCATACAATAAAGTTATGTATTCGAAGCTTAAGAGGAGTCAAAATAGTGACTTTATTTGTATTATATACATATATTATAAATATATATTTACGATTTTTACGATTTCAGATTTTTATATCACTTTAATTTAGATGTTTTATTTTAATGTTATATGTTTAAAGTGGCACGATAACTGTAACTGTTTTTAAATTTTTTTAAACATTATGTCACAGCCCTTTTCACGTTCTTTTTCACTCGATTAAACACATTTGTAAATATTTGCTCTAGAGAGGTGAACTTTCTTCTAATTTTTGGATAGCTAATTCAATTGAAAGAAGATCAGGATCAAGAGGAAGAGATGAAGCATTATCAATCTATAGTATTTTGAGATTCTATCTCTCCCACAAATGTGATATCTTTTAATTTTTAAGTTTAATTGCAGTTTCTTAAAAATTTGTGCTATTCCACACAAATAGCTAATTATATCGGAAATATGTAGGCATAAACACTTAAGATTTTAATGAATTATTTTAATAGAGTAATAACTAATTTAATGACAGTTTGAAAACACCGTGCACAGTCATTTCGTTAAAAAAATCTTAATATTTTAAGTAAAAAGTTGTAACTTTATGAAATACAGTACATGAAATACTGTTTTTAAATATTTATGGAAAGATCAGTTAACTTTTAAAGGTTTCAGAGATTTTTTTTTTTTTTTTTTGAATGTTGTTTAACGCCCGTTTTTACTACTGAGGCACCACAGGCGGTGAACACTGGTGATACATGAAATGAAATGATAAATTGGGAAAGGATTTTTTTTAAGGAAGGAAACGTTCCAGGCCTAAGTTTAGGGTACCTCCCCGGCATTTGCCAGTTATGAGGACTGAGGAAAACCTGGAAAAAAAACTCAATTAGGGAGGACGGTCCTGGAGGGATTCGAACCCCAGACTTCCCGCTCACGAGTCCGCGGCTTAACTACCTCGGCCACCCCTTATTTCTGAGATAGTGGGTAATGAGTGTGCAACATTTTAAAATTGGCGGAGATAGGGCATTTTGACTTCCCTTAAGACGCAACAAATACTTGACTATCAAAATAAGAGTCACTGAAACACTCTAAAGAACACATTATAGCATTTGATGTTGATTTATTAATCAAGTTCCTAAATGAGGTATGTATTTTATGTAGATATTCTACAAATTAAAAATACTTTAATCCAACTTTTGCATTAAAAATCGTATTTGTAGCACTCCTGGTGTCAGAATTACGCTTTCTAAACTAAAGCAGATTTTATCGCTTATTTATTTATCGGCCACTCATCATGCATGTCATAACTTATTATTATTATTATTATTATTATTATTAATAATAATAATAGATTAAATATAGGAGCTTTCGAATCTTAAAAAGGTCGAGATTCGAATATTTGAACCTTCGCGCTTTTTCGTTATAATAGTTTTTGGATCCTAATCTAAAAAACGGCCAGAGCTTTAGAAAGAATAGCTTTAACTCCACTGACGTCCAATAGATGCGTTTAGCAACAAAAAAGCAGCAATTGTCGCAATTTTGGAACGAAAAAGACCATTTCAGAGCCTGATATCAATGTTTGTATATGTTTTTACTTTTTCCTTCCCTCTGCCACAGCGTCTCTCTTGTGGGCCAACAATATCAAACTAAACGAAATCGGCGATCGCTTGTTGGCAAGCAAGCTAGTCTAATGCAAATGTAAAATGCAGCAGCAACGGCCGACAAGCAGCCAGCATTTTGTATTTATTAATTATTGAAATCAAAACTTTTTATTTTTTTATTATTTTTTTAATTTGATAGAAGGAATTGAGTGTCCATGCTTAGTGTTTATGTGCATTATCTCTTGAGATGAAAAGTGAGACAAATCCTAATTTTTCTCGAATTTCTCAAATTTCTACGCAAATATTTTTGTCACAACTCATAGTTATGTTGTGAAAATAGAAATGAACATCAAGACTCAAGACCTTTAATTCTGATGTACTTAATTTATTTATATCTTCTTAAAAATTGAAATACTTTTTGAAAACTAAATTTGTGTACACATCTTTTTTTTTTTCCGTATACTTTATCTGCTTCGAGTTTCGAGGAATTACAGAACTTTTAAATAATAAAAATAATAATGCGCTTTATTCATTTTTAAGAATCGAATCATCAAACGATTCAAAAAACTCTTCATATTTCTCTTAAAGAAACAAGTGATCATAAAGAAATTATTAAAATTTCATATGGTTCCAAATTTATGTTAAATTTACAAAAAAACAAATATAAAAGCATAGATGAAACTTTTAGAAGCTTCCCAAGAATTTAAAACGAAATAAACATAAAAATTCATACATAAGACATTAACAGACAAAATGAGACATTAATTGAAGAGTCAGTAAAAAGTGTGTAAGGCAACATACTAACATAAAATGAACCTATTCCCTAGAGTTTCTATATAAGCAAAAGACCGATTTTGCACACAGGAGTACTTTTTCTTGTATTCGTACCGCCACTGGTGCCGAGGTCGTTAAGGCGCGGACCCGTGAGCGGGAGGTCTGGGGTTCGAATCCCGCTAGGACCGTCCTCCCTGATTGAGGTTTTTCCAGGTTTTCCTCAGTCCTCATAAATGTCAACTGCCTGGGAAGTACTCTAAACTTAGGCCTGGAACGATTCCTTCCTTAAAAATAAATCCTTTTCCAATATATCATTTCATCTCATGTTTTATCAGTGTTCCTCGCCTGTGGTGCCTCCGTAGCAAAAACGGGCGTTAAACACCTTTCATTCATTCTTGTATTAGTTTGCTACGATATTTGTAATAGACGCACAAAAGCAATAGAAGTGTAACTTTCTATAAATTATTAAATGTCTAAATAAGGATCTATTAACAATGCAAAAGCCCCCCCCCCAAAAAGTATTCATATTAGTGGTTATCGTACTTAATTGTTTAAATCCAAATTGAATGGTAGCTATTATCCCTGAATGTGTTAGTGGTTGCAATTGTAATAACCATGGGAGCATGACGAGAATCAACAAAATAACAAATGGAACGAAAATGGTAGACGACGAGCTTGTTTTTCGAGCACGCAATACCACTCTGAATGGGACTGGAGAAGTGAGAATGTGTGTGCAGTGCAGCGACAATGTCGAAGCGAGTTTGCTACAGAACCCCACTACACGTCCGGC
Source organism: Metallyticus violacea (assembly GCA_030762175.1). NCBI lineage: Eukaryota > Metazoa > Arthropoda > Insecta > Mantodea > Metallyticidae > Metallyticus > Metallyticus violacea. The sequence goes on from CM060840.1 coordinate 62,342,562, forward strand.
AGTCTTATGCATTCGCGATAAAATCAGAACTAATGAAACCCTATGTGATGCGCACAAGCCAAAATCTGGGAACGTTATTACAACAATTCACATAATCACCGCTAGTGCACTTGAGTTAGCACATTCTTAAGACAGTATATCCGCAGATTCCTTAACGCCATGAATGAAGATGGTCCAGATCGAAAAATGCAGCATTGTAAGAGGGTTCAACAGATAGAGAGAGCTTCTGAGTAAAGTTATTTAGTCTGATGAAGCATAGTTCAAACTGAACGTTACACTATTGAGCTCCAAGAGTACCCGCATTCACATGGGCGAAGCAGTCAATTTACTATGCACTGTCATCCAGGGTTTCATTGGATCATTATTTTTTAAGTTACGGTGGCTGGCCTAGTGTATCTAGAACTGCGATCATCTTTTAACCGGCAATTTGTAATTCCACTTGCAACCACACCACCACAGAGATTGTTTGTTTATCTTGACGACATTGTGCTAAGACATTGGATAGGAAGAAGAGATACTTTCGAGGAACATTCCTCGACTGAGCACTGCTAGAGTTTTACTGTGGGGAACCCTAAAAGATGTAGTATACTGTAAGAAATCAGATACACTACCTGCTGCGCTTCTTCTTCTCATCTGGCACCACAATCTTAGTCTGTCGCAGTGACCTCTGCTTCCTCTAACTTCATCTTACGACTTCATTGATAAAGGGCAGTATTGCAGGGGGGCATGTGGTCAGCGTGCCGACACCCCATCGGTAGCCAATCACGTGACTTTCTAGGCCGAAGAGCGCCATTTCTCCATCAGGCAGCTTTCTAAATGTCCTCACGAGGCTGGGTGGAGTCTGTTCCAAACCTCCTTAACTTAGTAAAATTCCAAAATAGGTACCGGGAATCAATTTCAGGTCTCCCGAAAAGCAGTCAGCAACGCCAACCACTCGACCAAGGGTCAGGAAGAAAATGAAATGCCGTCCGAGTAATCCTTATAGACATTATAGACATGTTATTAGTATAACAGTTCGCCGAAATCATATGCTAATAGTGAACATTTTGAGCATCTTATGTGATTGCAGAAGTCACTTAAAAGTTCCTCTACGATGTGTTAATAAAGTTTTAAAGCAAATAGTTTTCATTTTCAAACCTGTGTGTATATATATATATATTCCTCTTTATATTCCCGCGTACTTTATTCAGCAATATCGATATTATGTGCACTCTGCCTTTCAGAAAAAGAGGTGCTGGAAGGGGAAACGATATTGGGAAAAAAAAAAAAAAAAAAAAAAAAAATGAGAGGAAAAGGGAAATAAAAGAAAAACGGTATAGTTGTTTATTTTTATTAAGTTTAAAGCAAAAGGACTCGGTGATTTGCAAAGCATTGCCTTCAACAATGTGCAGAAAATTAAAATAGCCATGCTCAGAAGAGATTCAAACTCGCAAACGGAAACGCCAGTCAATCGCCATAGGGAGCCAATTTACATGTACAAGATATCAGAAATAAAAGAAATGTTCCTACAGCTCCGGGGTACAGTAGACCTTTCGAAGAGCTCTTGCTTTGTATGAAACAAGGACTCCTTAATACGTTACTAAAACTTTCTATGTGTGATAAGACTAAAGAGATTCGACAATTTCGGAGACAGCCACTAGAAGGATAAGGAATGCACAATTCCTGCTGGCCAGATATTCAGACGAACGCTTTCACGGTAGAGTGGCCATAGTCACGCTATATCATGTATCCATTTCCAGGGTATTAAGTATAACGTAGCGATTATATAACTCCATGCAAGATAATATGATGGCCTATGTTAAAGTTAAACTAGCTTAGTTCTTTTGTTGTCCTACTGGAGTTTTAATTCTTCACGCTTAGAGTTGTAAACCTATTGCATTCTATCTTGCAGGTAAATTCCTTTGTGGTTTGTGCGTATACTCCTGAGGGTCGAAAAGGACGCATGGAGTGTGGACAAAAAAATACTTAAAAACCACCTGTTTATTTCGCTGAAGTTTGGTAGAGTGTTTTGTTTTCTTTTCTTAAACTTAGAGAGAAAGATTTATGATTCTTTACAGTTTAACGGAGACTTCTAGGCCCGCGTTTCTCCAACTATTGTCAAGTAGGAACCTCTCTTTTAAGTTAAAAGCTTCGGCGGATTACCTTTCTCTTGCCCGGTTCTAAAGCAAGTTTATGCACATACCCAGGGGCGGTATGTCAATAAGGGCCAGATGGGCCTTCCCCCCAAAAGAAAATGTCATAATTATACCATTTTTTTTCTTCTGTTGGTCAACTTTTTGAAACAAAAATTGCATGAAAAACGCAATGTATAACCAATTAGGTCTTAATTGTACCCTACGCAATAAGCGCATTTCCTCTCTACTGTAGTAGCGGTAGAATGCGGGTCCTCCGTTAGAGAGGGAAGCTCATGGACCTTTTATGCTTTAAACTTATACCTTCATGGACCAGCAAAGATTTACAAGGACTTATATTCATCTTCTCCCAAAATGGGTTAGCTTTTCTTCTGCTAATTTCTGCGATCTCTTGGGCCAGCAGGAAGACAACCCATGGCCAGCGCTCGATATTTTCTCTTTTCTAAGGAACCAGATGTTGAGGGATTACTGACACCGTGTATCAGGTGTCCATGTATGTATCTAGGTGACTCGAAGTGGTATTCGGACTATGTTTGAAATTGGGTGGCTTCCTCACTGTTTGTCAGTGGAAATTGACTTACATAGTGATCACTGTTAAGTCACGAAAAAGCGTATCCATTTTGTGGCAATGAATAAAGTGGACGTTCTATTAAAGACTCCATTTTTGCGTCTAAGTTTGACTGTTAAGTTGGATTTGGATTTGGATTTGGACCTCATCAACTGAAAGCTATGGGCGCTTACTCAGCTAGATGGCTCAAAATTAAGAAGGTTTTTCTTTTATGGTTTGAAAAAATATCTTGGCTGGCAGCGTACGAAATGAGAAACGTACATTGTTTATATGAATGAGATTAGAAAACAAATAGGAAGGGCAAATTCCGTTTCTTACAGGCCGACGAAACGACAAATATTACTGTTACAATTTGTTGTGACATTACGAAACATCAATGGAGGGTTAACCGGTTGAAAAATTCCTAAAATTCATCACTGTTCATGAATTGATTGCAAAAGGCTTAATACGTACGTTAACAGCTGAATTAAAGAGATGTTTATAGCACAAACGTATGATGCGCTGCAATTATGAGAGAAAGTCGGGGAGGAAAGTCTTGATAAAAGAGACCTTGCCGCACGCCATTTGATAGCCCCTGGTCCATTCTGTTTATTACTTATATTAATGGTATAGATGAATCTGCCTACATTTGACAGTTGATCACTGTGTTGGGATGTACTGGTACATACGAGTATAATTAGGTGCTCTAGTTTGAAATGGGTATTTATATCGAGTTGATTTCTGTATTTTAATATGATGAAAATTCTTTGATATACAAAGAAGCAAGCCGATTTATAGTTTTTTAATCAATTTGGACAGTGCACTGCACTTTTTTAAGGTTTTCCTGCTTGAAATTTCATTTTATTTCCTCCTCAATCCATAGCTCAGTTAATGCTGTTTCCTCGTTTAATTAAAATTTATTATTTAAAATTTCACACTGAAAAAGATCGCAAATTCATAAACATTTATCATATGTACTACATGGAAATAAATGTCATATTTGCGTACCAACATTACAAATAGATTTGAATTCTTTATGGAGCTTTTTTGCACATCGTTGAAAGTAATCGATATTATTTCTTTTTACCTTCCCCCCCCCGTTTTTAAGTATCGAAAGTACTAGTAGTAGTACATAGAAAGTAGTATATAATGCACCAAGGTTTTGGTTCAATTTCATTGCTACACCAAATAAATCTAGAAATAGACATATTCTTGTATTTTCGAAAATAGTTTTTCTTTAAACACCTACCATTAACTCTAATATTAATATTACATTCACTCATGATGTCTGCACTATTTATACTGTCTACATAAATATTTCGTAATTCGCGATAACTTACTTTCTATTCAATGATTGATTCAAATCCAGTAGTCAATAAACTTTATTTCACCTGACACTACTAACGTCCACCACATAAGATTCTCCAACAAGTTTAAGTTGTCTATAATCTGTTCGCTTTACTTCTATCCTAATGTAAACATAACCACATTATGCAGTTCAATTCTCGTTGGCTTCAGGACGACTTACATCCTTGATGTTACGCACATTAGTCCCTGAAGGAAATTACAATTTAAATTTTAATAAAGGCTAGTTTTTAGTGATAAAATCATATAAGTGAATACTGCTATAATCTTGAGAGATAACAGTTGTTATGAATAACTTAAATGCATTTTAATTATTATTAATTTACGCACATATTGCTCTCTGTACAATGCAATCAATTTCAATGCAGATGCGTCATGGCGGAAGCATGTGTTGGTCTCGCTGTAGTATTGTAAAACACTGTCAAGGAAATTCGTTGAAAAGTGGCGACAAGGTTATCGTGCAAAATTGTTCTTAATGAATTTTGTTAATAGTTACCAGAGCTAGCAATCAAATACTTAAAAAGCACTGATAGTTCTACTTAACCAATCGGAGCCATGCACCCAGAGTGATACTCTCTATTTGTTTATGTCGGGATAGAACTAACGGGAAATGTATCGTAAGGTTAGTTGAGAGGAGAAAAAACAATGAACTTCTGAACGTTCCTGGGCATATTTATATGTAACAAACTATTGAAACAGTAATTCCCTTTCTTTATCGGTGAGAGTAGGACAGATAATGCCATAAAGCTCATAAAAGGTCCAGAGAGAAAGAGATAAATACATGTTACATGAAAGAAATTTTTTTAATGAAGTTGTTTCTTTATGGTTCTCAACTATGCAGTGTGATTCACAATTCATATGACTGTGAATTCTCTGTAAGTATGTGTATGCGCATATATATATATATATATATATATATATATATATATATTTCTAATGCTCAGTTTTACTATACGTGTTAGATTGCGTTGTAAACAAACCATAACGTAGACCTTTGCGCCCTGCTCCTGCTGTGATTGGTTGATATGCGGCATTAGTTTCCTGCATTTTGGCACATTCTATCAACTGTCAGCGCAAAGTGCATACTCCTACTTCTACTTGCCTTTTAGCGAATTCTGAAGGAATGTAGCAATCGATGTAGGAGTTTCGTTGAGGAAAAATAAAAAAATTGCGGTTGTACCCATGAAAAGATTTTTGCACATATAGTTATTTGTATGTCTCTTAACGTTCTAGCTGCCGCAATTTTTGTCTTTTCTCAACGAAACTCGGCATATAACGATTATATAACAAATGATTCTTCAAATTTGTTAACAAGCAAAATTGCATCATTGGGGATACGGGTTAACCTAAAGCGAAAATTTAAAAATTGCTCTAGCGGCTGCAATTTTTATTTTTTTCTCCACAAAACTCGACACACATGATCAATTTATCGAGTTCGTAATCAAGCAAAATGGCGATTGGGGATGGGGATTAACTTAAAACGAAAATTTAAAAATTGCTCTAGCGCAATTGTTTTTTTTTCTAAAAAAGAAACTTTGTAAATGCCATTGAAATGAAATATAAAAAAAGTTCCTGAAAATCAGCGAAATCGGACCATTAGGAGGGGGTACACCTGAAAATTGTTGTAATCGACGAGGCCGTCGATTAAACTGGCCTGAGGGGGGGGAGGATAGTATGAGAGTATACAGTATAGACTGCCCATATGCGCATGAACGAGTACTCGGACTTATCTTTATAGACAGCGGCCATCCTGTGGCTTCAGTACTGAACGGCAGCGGAAAAAGCTGAATTCCAGTGAATGCTAGAGCAATACGGAGCGATGTGCAAATCTTAAGCGGTAGTGTATGTGCTCTACTATCCTTGGTGAATAAATGTGTGCAATAAATGAAGGCGGAGAGAACACAACGGTTCGGGAACACAGAAATTCGTATAGCTAAAAGTAATTATGTAGCTTAAAGTTTAATCACATCCCGTTTTGTTTTAATTGTTATATAGGTAGTGCAGTTGGAAACGTTAAACTAACACTATAGCATATAAATAAAATAATTGTGATACGGGAAAGCATGCACTTCTAAGCCTGAAAATTATGCGTTTATTAAATACATATCTATAGTTTAAGTTAGCGTTACTTTTCTTTTACTACAGTCTCTGTTTTAGCGCTCTGTAATATGTTTAATAATTTTCACAAATTTAACTTGCTGAGAAATTCGCTTAGTTTACGCAGCTCCTGAGTGACGGACTTTAGTACTTGAGGAATGCCTGGACTAGAGCGAAATGGTCAATTCTTTCTCTCTTTCTAAAAGAACATGATGAGTTACACCTCAATTCTGTATATGCGCTTCGCGTCGCGACTGCCATGTGCATAATGCATATTAAATATGAGCATTTTACTGTAACTACTGATATGTTAGGTTTTTTGGGTTGTTTTGTGAATAACTATTGTCGTGAATTGAGTTATTCTTGTTTTCTTTCCAATTAGAACACAAACTACAAGTTTATCTATGTCTCAAGTACAAAAGTGATGAAGGTCAATCAACCAATGAAATTTTACTCATTCCGTGCATCTGTTTACAACGCAACCAGAAGTAAGGGCGAGCACAGTATAAATGCATGTTTAATCTGGATTCTAGAGGACACTGGTAGACCTCGGAGACTACAGTTTGAGTAATGTTTATCGGTGTACACATCCTATCAATAAATCAACCGACAAATCGTGAATTATTGAAACTACTACAGAAAACATAGGTGTTATAAATGTAAAATCGATACTTATTTCATTTAACAACTAACTGAACTAGTTAGAAAGGTTCAACCACATGGAAAGGATTGTTTTCCTTCAAGGTCTCTGCCACAAGAGAAAATGATACAATACGGCCAGACAATGAGTGACGTAATCTGACATACATAACAGTTCACCTGCGCGCTGTAGGTGATAAACCGCTATAAGAACATCGTTCTTACATAATGATGAAATATCGACGTTTAAACAGTTGATAAAAGTAAAAAGTTACGTTTATTATTATCAATGATATGAAATTTCCAGAGCCCGTGCATAAACTAATAAATTAATTAAAATGTTTCTTTAATCACTGATGTAACCGAGCAAGTGGTTTGAGACTCACATTCGGGAGGTCCCGGTTTCGAATCCTTACTTTTCAGTTTTTTCGTGGTTTCCCCAAATCATTTAGGCAAATGCTGAGATAGTATTTACTTTCCATATCCCCAATTCTCTCCCATTTAATATTTTTGATCGTCGTTTCAGGGCTACAAAGCCTGGCGATATGGATGAACTCGCTCTGGTGTCTGGTGTGAAGCAGCCCTTCCGAGTGTCTCAGACTCCTTGGAAAGGGGGGCTTCAAGATACATCTTAACTGATTAACAAAAATTAAAATCTGGAAACATTAGGAATCCCGCCTGCATCCGGTGCTTCCCACCTTCAGCCAAAAATCTGGCTGCCCTTCATATTCCTCACCTTACCCCTTACCGCCTGGGTAGCCGAGATCATTACTATGAGCGGTAAGTCTGGGGTTCGATTTCCGTCAGGATCGTCCTTCCTGACTGGGATTTTTTCCAGATTTTCCCCAGTCTTCATAAATGGAAAATGCCGGGGAAGTACTCTAAACTTAGGCTTGGAGGAAAAAAAGCCCTTTCCCAATTTATCATTTCATCTCATCCACCGCCTGTAATGCCTCGGCAGTGAAAAAGTGCATTAGACCCTATTAAAAAAAATTTACCCCTTCCTCCAGTAGGTTCAATGGGATTAAAACATCCCTTGTTGGGTGTTCCATATTTGAAATCTCCTCCGCATTATGTACTCCATTTAACTAATTTAATTTTTACAACATTTTTACTGTAATAAAAACCTTTTGTAGACTCCATTTATATTCATATACTCTAGATTACTGCCTAAAATATAAAATAGAAAAACCAACGTTTCACATTTACTGTAAAATCTGCGTACTAAATAGTTTGGAAATGTATCTATAGAACATAACGATTTAAAAATGCATAATGTAAATTCAGGTATCGAAATCCATATTGATTAATTTCTTTTCACAAAATGATACTATAATATAGACTTCGGTACTGAAAGTTTAAATAAGTTTTTACTATTCTGAAGCTGTTATTTAACTAATATTGGAAAAAGAGTTAACCGATAATGTATCTTTAAGATTAAATACGGATAATTAGCTATATCCAAATATCTTGAGCAAACCATAAGTTATATTTCCAAATAACAACAGTATTTAAGTTTTAATGTTGATATTTTGGTAGATGTGTGTACATAAGTTAAATTGTCAGTATACTGCATATAATATGTAAAATGTGTAAATCATATTGCCAACTCAAAAAAAAGTATAAAGTTTCATTCAAAATAATTCATAATGGGAAAGACAAAGATGATTTCTATTATTTAAGACGTTTTCCGTTTGTTTACTTATGAGTCAAGGTTAATTTCTGTATTCTAGAATTGATATAATCGCCACAACTGCTCCTTTGATGAACAAAAAAAAAAAAAAAAAAAAAAAAAAAATCATCTAAAGGTGTGCATGATCTGACTCGTCAGTTTTTACACAACTTTGAAGGAACGTGTTTCATTGCAACGCGGAAGAGGCTGTCATGGTGATTCGAAACAACTATGCACAGTACCGTGTTTTGGAAGCACGTGATCTATCAAACAGAACCGTTGCACCTAACTGAGAAAAAATTCATGCTATAAAACAGTAGAACCAGAAAATTTCCGTGAATGATTTTTGTAATAAAAGATGCTTTCAATGTCTGCAATCTAAGGATCCGCTAGGTTTTTCATTCTAGTTAGAAACGGTAATAACAAATTTATTGCACCGCTACTGTTCTGTAAATTGGTTTGCTTGATAAAGCAATAAGTTTCCGGGTACAGCAGTTTTATTGTTTTTCAATCTCCTCTTTCTTTTCTTTTACATCTCTTACTTCCAGTTCTTTAGTGGCCTGGAAAAAATTAATAAGAATAAAACAATGATGTTAATTTGTATAGATCATTAAGTATATATATAATTTTATGACACAGGAAGATATGAATCGAGGTGCGTTTTCACAAAACTTTATGTATTAAACGATTGAAATATTAGGAGAATCACAGGAGTTATTTAAACAGCTAATGTAACTATTATCTCATACAAAAGGATCTACAGTTATAGATTATAATAAACATTGACCAAAGTATTTTAAATGCTGGAAGAGGTGATGAAAAATTAGTATCTTTTTAAGACTCAATATCTTTAATCACTTTATTTCGATTCATGTGACAATGTTTCCTTATACAGGGTGTTCCGCTTAAAACGCCAATAAAAGAATTTTATATAGCTATTAAATGAACAATTTATTTAATTGAATCTTAGTATTTTACATCTTAAGAATTGCGATTGTAATATTCAATAGATTTCAACACGTCCGCCATTAGTAGCGCGGTAGATGTGAAGCCTGTTGAGAACCTCTATCCAGATATTTTTCAGCATATTAATAGTGGCATTTTGAATCGCAAGGCACATTCTGTGCTTAAATTATCGAGGTCGGTCATTGCTGTTCTACGTACTTGATCTTGATCTTGATCTTTGACGATCTATAAGAAAAAATTCAAAGGTAATAGATTTGGTGACTTTGGCTGCCAAGCTATGGTCCAGAATCCTGTGCGAGTCGATCTCGGAAAGTTATCTTTAAGAAGGCAGCGTACCTGGCACGCGAAGTGAGGAGGAGCGCCGTCTTGCTGATAAATGGTTCCAGCAGAAAGCTCTGACACAAACAGAACTCAAGCATGTCTGGACAGGTTGTAGTAGTTAGGACCTAATACAAGATCTTTCAATAAGCCGCGCCAGATTTTAATTTTGGATGAAAGCAACACGCGGATTCTCTCTTCCCCAAATTCTGCAATTGTTTATGTTGACTTTTCCCACACGTGGCGTTGCCACGTCAGAGAAACACGCATGGTCCAAGTATGAATTGCCTTTATCTATTTTGTGCAAGACACTCACAACATAAGCCAGTCTTTTGTCTTTATCATCGATCTTGATTCGTTGTGTTATTTGAATTTTGTATTGAATTTTATGCACAACATTATGAATCATACTACCAGGAAGCTGGAGCTGCTCTCTTGGGCTTCCTGTAAAGAAGGCTCAATGTTTTCTTAAGACAGGTTCTTCTTGGAATGTTTATCAGCTTTCGGTTTGAATTTTGTATCCCAGGCGGTTATTCTTTATAATCAGGAATGTTTTTGAAGATTGTATTCTCGATGAAATCGGTATTGTACTTACTTCACAGACTTTTTATCTGATAATCAAAGGACACGCGATATTTTTTGTTCAATCATTGACATAGTTCTAGCTTTAAAGAATTATCATTTATTATTTATTCATTTCTCAATCTCAATAACAACCATTGTTACATAAATTGCAAGAATAGCATTACCAAAACTAACTTAGTTTATTTTTCTTTGTCTTATATATTTTAAGTTACAACAATTTTTTTTTATTGGTGTTTTAAGTGGGACACCCGGTATGTGATTTACAAAAAACGTGTACAAAACTTCGTGTCTGAATCAACATAAACCTGTATTTTATCTTTTTTATATGCTGTATCAACAGCTTTCTCTTCATATTGTAAAAACAAATTGTAGCACAATAAAAATTGAAATATTTAACTTGATTTACATAAACATTTTTCACTTAAAATTTATTATTCAGAAGTAACATCTTTAGTCGAACATAAAAATATGAAATATAAATAATAATATATAACGGGAATTTACGTGTGGCATTCATTCTCATGTTTTGTTGTTTTTATCTATAAGTTTGCAATGCTAAAAAAACTGTAAAATGGTACCTGCTCTTGAAGACACATCAAAATAAGACTTAAGTTTCCTTACATTTTCATTCTTTTTTCTGGCTTGCCCAGTTTGAATACTTTTATCTGTATAGCATGTTCCATTTGCTTTAAGCTGCTAATTCCTTTCTAACATATAACCCTTTTTATGTTCCCCTCGTAACTTGTTTAGTTATTCTTATAACACAGAACCCGAGGTTGATGTGTTTTGAAAGATATTTTTTTCCTAAGTAGATTTTGAGTCACTGCTTCTAAGCTTTGCCAAACGTTATCATACTATGAGGGCAGAATCCATACCGCGAAACCTTTGCTACATTTCCCAATATATTTCAGGGAGAATGTACTGCTGGAATGTTGATAACATTCAATTGTTCACTGTTGATATTCTGCTTTTGTTAACGCAAAGAGATAGATCGACTATTAAGTACTTAATGATACACATGCATATATAATGTTTTAATTGTCAGGTAAAGCCCTCTTTTCGTATACGTTGCTAATCATCTCTCCAGTTTCCAGCATTTGTCCTCTAATGGGAAAAAAGTATAAATTTTCATTAAACATTTTGGATTTCTATACATTTCTTATTTAATATTGCCATCACTGTCCAGTTCTTATTCTGTGAACCGCAAGAGGGCGGAGAACCCCGTTGTTCATCTTTTCTAGCTATGAAATGTAGTTGATTGTTATTTGTTTTATTTACGGACGCCCTTTAACATCTCAGGTCATCAGCGTCCCATTCTATTCAGGGCGTGAAATGGCCGGCAAATTTTGCTCAAAGGCCTCTTCTTTCAGACTTGAGGTTCTTTTACGTGCCGTAAATGTACGACACGGGACCCACAGCTATACTTCCCTTCCGAAGAAAGTCATACTTAGGATTTTTACGCCCGAAAAAATTCATCGATCCGGATGTGAACCCGTGACCTTGGGTTTATAAGGCAAGTATGGTTACCACTACACCACCAGGACCGACTATGTGAGATATAGTGCAAAGGCAAGTTCGTTTAATTCGTGGCTACTCGGCATTTTTAGCCATGTATATAGCTAATATTTTTATTTGCATTAACGGATCCAAGGTATGCGTCATAATCCTTGAACACGATTTATTTTATAAAAAATAGGCTATTTTAGAAATGTATTAGAACAAAGTTTGAACATATCTGTGATGATTTGTACATATATACCTATATTTATATATTTTGAATACTACATGCATTATATTCATGAACATCAAAAAGTATATATAAAAACTTTTTTCAAATACTAGATATTGAGTTTTGTAAAAACATTCCTCAATTAGAGTTCTGTATACAAGTTCTCTAGTTTCCCAGAGAAATAAAACAAAGAACGTGATTACTTATTTGTAACCTTGGATTTGTATTGCTATTGCTCTTTCTCATTTTGGTTGGTGTAGTAGGAAAAGCAGTTCTCTGAGAGAATATCAGCAAATGATGCAAGTTGTTTCCATACTGTTGACAGCGCCAGTAGCGATGTGAAATTATTGGAATTTAATATATATTGTGATCATAAAAGTGAATGTTGCGAGGGACTACTTCTCACCATAGCAGCTAATTGAAGAAAATCCCCATTTCAGAGCGATATAATAGGTAGTAAATCTTCGGGGTAATAAAAAGTTCTATAATTTCTTTCAAGAATAACGTGTTATTACTCAAATTGCCTTCTTCCTCCTGGAATGCTACTGTACTTTTTTTCTCATCTCAAGTTTTCTTAAAAGTCCATTATTCATTTAGTTTTTATTTCCTTTCAAAAGAACACCTGTTTACAAATATAATGACAAGATTCCTTGTGCATTGTTGGTACATTTAATAATGCAGATCAAGTACGATATTACAATGAGAACGGGTAAATGAATATGGAGTCCCTCCACAAGAACGTTTCGTAGTTTATGATAAATTAAAATTCGTATTTTCACTTCATAATGGTAAATTATTATATTAGTTTATTACATGAGTAAATACTTAAGAAACGAGCGAACGGTGTTTATTAATGTTGATTTTCCAATAAAAGTCTTCTTGTATTATACTTATGATGTTATTGTATCTATGATTATTATTTTCGTTTGTCAAATTGCTGTTAGCGAAGCTGGATTTACCGCAAAAAAAAAAAAAAAGAAGAATATTACAGTTGCTGAAGGGAATTTGGAGGAAATAATAGAGACAAATATTGCCAGATAGAAAGACTATGTTTATAAACGAAGATTGAGGAATCCAGAGAATCATCAGACCTTCGTAGTTGCAAATCATCAAAATATGAATTTCCTGCATTTTCTATGACGAGTTGCAATCTCCTTTAAGTAGGTATATATGAATTTGTTATTATTAATTCTGCAATTATTTAATCTGCAATGAAGATGAGTTATTGATTGACTGTTTTGTTTCCAGTAATACAGTTGTTTTCTAAATATTATTGAAACATAATATTCAGTTGACTAAATTTTAGCAATAACGTGATTGTTATTAAAGAAACTAATGTAGAATTTTATTAACACTTTTGGCTAACAACAAAGATTGCTTATGACTCTGGTATACATAAAACATATACAATGTATGTACACTTCAAGCAACATAACAAAACTGAATTCACACAAACAGAAAATGAGAGTACTAATCATTTTAGACTTTTACAGTTACAATAGTTGCTCAAAATGCCCACCATCGGCGTCGATATGCTTCTGAGTACGTTGAACTACTGATTAAGCAACGTTTGCGAAAGTGTCCTCAGCGATTGCAGCACATGCCGTTTCAATTTCTTCCCGAAGTGCTGGCAGTGTAGCTGATTTTCTATGGTACACAACATCCTTAAGAGTTCGCCATAGGTAGAGGTCCAACTGAGTTAGGTCCGGAGAAGGCGGTGAAAACTCAATCGGACCTCTTCGTCCTATCCAGTGCCTAGGATCTAGTGCGGGGCTTGTTGCTGTGCGAGGTCTCCCAGATCTGCCCTTGTGAACATCGGATACGGTACCACGAGTCTCAAATTTATCTCGAATGCATGCAATCGCGTTGGCGATTCTGTTCTGTACACACGTCTCCATTACCTTTGAACTTCAATAGCATTCTCGGTTTCCCAATACCACTTAAAAATGCCTTCCGCTGTTCAAACGATAATCTTGGCTCCATTTTATTTTAGCCACGCCAGCAAAAACGTAACGTGCGTCACATCTGTTTACAGAATATGATAATCTTGGCTTCATTTGTTCATTGTTGATTTACCTGTCACGTAGCAACGCTATCATAATGTATGTGAGTAACATCTGTTTACAGAACATCATACAACACATTACTGTTGTTTTTCGGTTCTACTTTGAAATGTATTAAATAGATATCTGCACACACTTTTCACAACAGCTAATTCTAATATTTAACCTTTCGAAAATTATGCTGTCGTAACCGTTACTTCTCTGGAGCACTTACACAATTAAGAAAAAGTGAAGGCACAATATTTCATTTTGCCGTATTAAAGAAACATTTCTCACAGTTTTTAGGACACGGCATTAGACTGGATTGAATTATGTGACGGAGAAAGATTTCAAACACGAAAGCCCAAAGAGGGCTTTTTTATCCTACTGAACCTCCTGGAGCTACGAACGAAGTGAAGGATAAAAAGAACAGTCAGGTTTAAGAAGTGACTGATACGGATGCAGCTGGGGTTCCCATTGGACACCAATGCAGCCCCCTTTCCAAAGAGTTTCAGTTACTTGCAGCCCTGTAATAGTGAAATGAGGGAATGAGGGACATAGAAATCCATGGAAAGTAAATAACTTAGTACCCCATTCCCAGCATTTGCCTAAGTGACTGAGGGAAGCTTTAATAAAATTCAAGATTAGAATGGCCGGCCCCAAGAAATTTGAATTAGGAACCTCCCAAATAAGTTCTCAAGCGTTACCGCTCTGTTGGACAGTATTCTAAATCTACAGTATTTATGTCTATTTTAAGTTTTATAACGTTCATTTTTATTACCAGTTTGAAAAACGTCTGCATTCGGCTGTTTGAACATTCGTACACTTTAACGATTTTTTCCCTCATTTCTATAAATGTTAACTACCAACGTATTCGATATGAATTTCTGATCTAAATTGCTGCCTACGCCTGAAAGCGTCAGGAAAGTAATTGCGGATATTGCAAGAACAAATGCAAGAATTGAGACTAACTTAACGATAGGGGACTGCACTTTTAGCCTTTACAGGCTTTTGCCTTCCGCAGCAACCGCTGCATTCTTATATCCGTCTAGCACATCACAGGTGCAGTACAGTATTGTGGGAGGGCATGTGATCATACCACATCCCATCGGTCGCAAATACATGGGGCTTTAATCAGAAATCTAATTCTATCAGGTAGCTTTTCAATTGTCCTCACGAAGCTGTGGAATCCACTCCAGACCTCCCTAACTTAGAAAGGTTCTAAGCATGTACTAGGGATCGAACAAGGGACCTCCTGGCAACGCTAATATCTAGACTAATTACGCATTCCGTAATTTTGCCGGGCTTTAGTTGTAAATCTTGTCCGCTCATGTGGAATTTTATGTCTCGGCGGCGTCCCTACTTTCTTAGCTTCCTAAAACACATATCTAAAATCTTAAAATACTTAAAGTGCCCTTCTTCCCTCGTTAAACAACAACTGTATTTAGAAAGTAATGTCTTATTGACACGTAACGTTTCTGATTTCATTGCTAATATTTTCCTTTATATTCCGAAACCCCCCACTTATTGCACTGATTTTGGACGCAATCTTATTTGAATGATTTTAAATTAATGTGTTTTCATAGATTCTACCGGGATAATTAAGAAAGCACAAGCCTTGTATAAACAATGACTCGTGCAAACGAAACAAAAATATATTTAGTGAGAGTAAATATAGCTATTAGTGATCTTAGACAAATTAGGCATAAACTAATTGTTATCAAAAGTAAGGCAAAGTCTGTTTCAGCAAAAGCAGTAAGTTAATATATCCAAACATTGAAACATATTTCAAATATTACCATAATTCTATTTCGTGCTATGTTTTCATTACAGTATTTTCACTAAGCAAGTACGATAAAGGTTATCGTTGTTCTCTCAAAGGAGCAATAATAATTATTGTATACTTTGTGACGAAAAAATATTTTCCTATTAATTATCACGGCCTGAACATGCTTTGTATAAACTGTGCATAAATAGCAGCGTTCATTAGGGATGCAGATATCTTACTAAAGTTACCCGGGCAGCTCATTGAATTGACGGGCAGGAAGGAGGACATTCGGCAACTCGGCCACACCAGTGATCGTTTGTTCCTACGTCCCTCAACCCCCTTAAGTACCCCCGAACATCTTCGGGACCGAGGGATAAAATGAAGGAAGAAATGGACGGCCAGGAGCCAGAAGCGGTAAGGCAGGTACATAGACGATGTGGTAAACATCAACTGTAAATTGTATATCCATGCCGGTGAAGGCCGCAGTATTTCTTTATTTGCTGCTACAAATGTTAATTGACAATACATTTGAGGGGAAATATGGCAAGTGTTTGTCCGCTGTTTCTGTTACTTTTTGTCATCGACTGGAAACCCTCCAAATACAAACTTTGCATAGTTTCTAGCATTGCTTCATTTTTAAAGATTCCGGGCGTTTTTTAACATCTCAGCTCATCAGCGTCCCACTCTATTCAAGGCGTGAAACGACCCATAAATTTTGTTCAAAAAAACCTCTTCTTTCAGGCTTGAGATTCTTTGACATTTCCAAAGCCACACTCACACCACACCAACACCAGTTTTATTCGCCTGGCACTTTTGACACTGCAATCAGAACCAGCGGGATGAACTGGCAATGCTACAAAATAATAATAATAATAATAATAATAATAATAATAATAATAATAATAATAATAATATCAGAGAGGCTGGCCTCTAGAGATTAAGGTCCAGGAACTTTCGAATGCTAATTCAAGGCGTTACTGTCTGAGCTCGGTTAGAATGCTCATAAAAGAACCACATTTTTACAGCTTCTGTTTAGCTGCAGTAGGGACATTACTGTAAGAATCTCTAAATTCCCAAAATATAAAAAATGAAAATTATTACAGTTTTCGGTATTTTTATTACCCAATGCAGCCTTTTGGTTCGGTTGCCTTGTAATGCTGTAGCTACTGCGGTCATTTACCAGCGTGGCTGCCGACACGTATATGAAACAAGTAAGAAACTTGTTTCAGTGCTCCATTCCTTATAACCCAAAGAAAACTAAGAAACTGCAAAACAGTACAAGAGACACAGCGAACCGGCGGCTTCTTTTACTTCACTCTTTAACAACAATTTTAAGAGGTCTCTCAGTTAGGGAAAGTAAACTCTGTTCCTTTGTAATTATGTTCTTACATTGAGGATGCTCTTTAGAGATTTTTACTCTTACTTATCCCAGCGCAATGGGATACTGTTTCTTATCTAAATATACTTGTAGCCTTAGTTTACTATAGATTAGAAATTAAGAAGGGTTGTATGTGTATTTACTTTATACACATTATGCCAAAGGTGAAGTCGCGGTCACATAATAAGGGGCTGATCATAATCAGTGCTTCTTAATACTAAGTTTAACTCCCCCCCCCCCCAAAGCAGTAAAATCTGTATTTGGAAATCCTTGTAAATTAAGACGCCTCGTTATATATCGCCACCGGACCTTTTTCCCTGACTGAGATTTTTTTAAAGCTTTTCCCATTCCTCATAAATGACAAATGCCGGAGAGGTACTCTAAATTTAGGCTTGGAACCCTTCCATAAAAAATCCTTTCTTAATTTATCATTTCATCTCATGTATCATCAGTGTTCATCGCCTATAGTTAAATACTATTTAAAAAACTCATCTTTTCTCGAACGGGACAATTTTCTATGCTTTAACATGTTCAGTATATCCTCTGTGTTGGATAACCTGAATCCTGGAAGACGGACTCATCTTATGGTCATAACTAGGCCAATTTTCCTTTCTGTTATGTATTTCTGATAGCCTAAGCTTGATTGGCATTTATCTCTAAAGTTTTAAATAGGTCATTAGCAAGTACAGTGTAACATCAAAAGGATGGTTGTTTTACTAAATTAATGATTGACGTTTATCTCTTTACTTTCCAATGGATCATTAAGCACAGTGGTATGGAAAGAGTGGGTTCTTGTTTAACTTTTATCCTCTGTTTTGCTTCCTCAATTCTTTACAAAATATACAATTTTTACTTATTTTCCATAGAGTACACTGTACAAATTGTAAACTTACTTAAGCAAACAATTTGAAACGGGAATTTACGGTGGTTCCAATGGTATGGAAATGGAATGGGATCTCAGGGTAAATTTTGGACTGTTTTTTAATGACGTATAGTCATTGGGGGGGGGGGGGGGATTGTTCACTGAAATAATGAAGTCCGGCACTGGTTGAACTTTTAATTTATTTTACAACTTGGAAGGTTCTGGAACATGCTGTGCTTCGGCGTATTATAGTTCGCGGTATTCACTCGCGTATTTATTCACTTGAACACGATGGTGATTAGTATTGTTATTACGTTGCACCGCCTGACTGACTCTTACTGCTTTAGAATAACTTAGAATTCCTTAGACTGCCCTCTACTGAACTAGAAATGACTTAGACTGACCTCGACTGCTTTAGAGATGACTTTTTGAATGAATAACTTCTGACTGCCTGCTTTTGAATGACCAACTTTCAACTGTTGTAGAAATAACTCTTGAATCCCAACTGTACCAAAATCCCAATTCTGTACTCCAGTTTTCTATAACATCGCCAAACCTCTCGCTAAATTAATTTCCCTTGATTATTATTCTATTCCTTAGTTATATGTTCGCCATTGGATATCTTAAAATATTTATTATATCGCTAAGTTCTCCTCATTCGTTGATTTTTATTCCATGCCCATTGGCTAAAACTATTTTCCCCCTTCTGATCTACAATATCTTCCCACGCTTGAGTTTTCCAAGAACGGCCTGTCATACATTTCGGCACTTTCCTTACATGCTTGATTTCTAAAGTAATATCTTTTTCCTCCTTTGGTTATAGATAAGTTCTTGGTTTCTACGAAAACGCGTGTTTCTATAAAGGCTAAATCCTTTTGGCGGCAAGTATACAGTTATACACAGTCCTGGCTAACTACCGTACATCTGACGCCTGCGACCGGCGAGTGTCCAGGGTTTAAAAGGGTAATGCTCAAAAGAATCTTTTCCCAGGTAAACGTCCTGACTTTTTCTTCCGACAAAGTACAGCATTTCCTTCCCTTTATAAACATAACAAACATATGGTATTACAGAAAGATAACTTGAATATTACTTGTTAATCAAAAAGACATATCTACATACATACACTAATACATATAATATTGGAATCCTCCTTTTAATTATGATATTAATACCCTTGATTGCCTGAAATACAATTATTATTATAGTAGTTATCAGAAGTAATTATACGTAAAAAGGAAATTTGGGGACAACATTTCTGTTTCAAATTGCACTATCTTTCCTCTAAACCCCTCTTACGACTTCATTGATAAAGGGCAGTAGTGCAGGGGGGTATGTGATTAGCATGCCGCCAGACCTCCCTATGCAGGTACCGGAAATCCAACCCCCCCCCCCCCCGCCAAGCAGTCAGAAACGCTAGCCACTAGACCAAGAAGGGGATCAGAGTAAGAGTATTAAAAGTTAAAATTGTCATATATAATACAATAATAAAAAAACATTTTGACTTATGGTTGTGAAGTGAGGCAAATTTCTGTATCTATACAGAAGACGTTGAGAGTTGTAGAGATGGATTTCTTGCGCAGATCAGCGAGAATTTCTAGACGGAATAGAGTCCCTTACAATAGCATAAGAGAAATAATGAAGACAGATGCAGATCTAGATATTGTTGAATATGTTCAAAGGAAACAGCTGATTTGTATCGGCACGACCAACGTATGGATTTAACAATGCATTAGAATACGTTTGAGAGGAAAAGAAGAGGTCGACCTAGACCTGGAGTAAAGGAATGATTAATGCTATGGAAGTTGGCAAGTGGCATTACAAATATAGATGGAGTTTGGGAATCGGAAGACGGAGAAATACGTTGTAAAACGAAAGTTGACAGATTTCAAAACTTTTCACTATGAATAACTACTTACGTCAGCTACTCCCTTTGAAATTTCAAAGGATACCCCTACCATTTGATGCTTAAATTTTAAAGAGGGTGCAATTGACGTCACATATATTGTTTTCTATCAATACATGGATATTTTAATTGTTATTGTTTTGTGATTTAGACAGAATAAAAATAAAAGTTAGTTGTGAGATTAAAATATTTCATTTTTGTAAATTATAATTGTTAATGTTACAGTACAGCCTATTTCGGAACTCCTGACTAATCCGATTGCAATCTGTTCTTTCTTATAGTGTATGTATACATCATTTAAAATTATTACAAAAACAAAATTAATTCAGTAAATGCTCAACGCTGTCAGAATTCAAACTATAACATCAGTCCAGATTGCCAGGCAACGATAAAAAAGGTATGGTAACAATTTCATTCTCTTTAAAATTTAATTAACATTGGTTAAACTTACATCTCAACGTCTTAACCTGTTAAACAGAGTGAATGGCAGTTGCCAGTCCAGACATGCCATACTAGTTCTCTCAAAACCGACCAGACATGATACTACACATTCTTATTCATGCATCAAGAACACGCGAGGCAAATCCTAGCATTAACAGACTGGCTCGTTTGTTAAATTAAACTATTTTTGCAATTTAAAATGGTGAATATGTCTAAAATGCTTACACTTTCAAAGATATTACAACGGTTTCTGCCAGACAGGAATTGTGACATGTAAATAATTTTTCAATTCTCTTTTCGGTTGTTTTGAGGGATATTTGAAGTTTTAGGATTGAAATTCTTCTTATTTTTGTCCGTTGACATTAATGCATTTAGTCCAGCGATGCCGGACTCGTGAGCGGGAGGTCTGGGATTCGAATCTCGCCAGGACCGTCCACCCTGACTGGGTTTTTTCCCCAGGTTTTCCTCAGTCCTCATAACTGGCAAATGCCGGGGAGTTACCATAAACTTAGGCTGGAACGCTTCCTTTCTTAAAAAATATGCCTTCCCAAAATATAATTTCATCACATGCATTATCAGTGTCCACCACCTGTGGTGCCTCAGTAGTAAAAACTGGCGTTAAACACTACTCAGTCCAGCGACGCTCCAACCTTCAGATTTCCCCGCATCATCTGATGAATTAACTCTTCTTTCCACCAAGGAATTTTCTCAATTTAGGAAACAGATGGAACAAATCAAGGGAATAAGGCGGATGTGGCAGCAAATCGTTCATTGATTTTCGTTATTGTGACGACACATGTGTGACAGCAAGTATTGTTTTGATGCAAGATGACTTTTTTCTTTGATAAACTCGGCTTTTTCTCGCGTATTTTTTTGTTTTCAGTAGATTCAAAAGATTATCGCAATACGCTCCAGAGATAGATGTTCCAATAGAAAGATAAACAATTAGCAATACATCCTTGGCAAGCCACAAAGTCAGCACCATGATCTTCCCAGCCGATTTCACACACTTGTCCTTGTTTGCCGATGGAGAATCGTGATGCCTCCATTTTTTTGTTTCAGATGTGTCATAGTGCATCAATGTTTCATCATTGGTCACAAATCGACTCATAAAGTCGGATGAATCTCTCTGAAAACTGGCCAAATTTAGCTGAAAGATTTGCAATTTGCTTCGCTTTTGACCCTCAATCAGCAGTCGCGGTAACCATCTTGCCGATAGTTTTTGCAAGCACAATTTTTCCCTCAAATTTTGAAATACGCGCTCTCCTGAAAGATCGAGAGCTTCAGCAGTTTCGAATACCTTTAATCGGCGATCCTCCAGAACGACATCGTGGTCCTTATCTGTTTGTTATTCCTGATGTGACGGATTTAGGTCGTTCACCTTCCAAACATTTGCGGTCGTGTTTAAACTCCGTGGTCCTCTTGGAAACGGTTGAAAATGATGGTGCAGGGTCCCCTAGAGTGTTTGTCAAATATTGAATTTATGTTGCATTCGTACCCTCTTTACCAAGCACTTAATAATCGCACAATGTTAGATGTTAGTCATATCATATGTCTGCACTACAACAAACAGCTATAACTGCTATTTTTCTTTATTATTCCATGAATTATTGCACAAATATTTCCATCGAAGATGGTGGGTTTTGATAACAAAACTATTCGGAAATGCTGCCACAATCTGAGAGTCATTCAGAGAACTTTTCAAATAATCCTCGTATTTGGCAGTTCACCTGATATTTTCAATCTGATTCATAGATTCATACCCCGCGTCAAGATTAGAGGTTCTGGCGCATGCACATTGTCTATGATGTTGTACGCCTGCGTGGCATGGACGCACGCGTCCAAGTCGACCCTAAAACAATTACAAACCATACAAAATATCTCGCTCAGAAAGGCTCTGGGGTGCCCCTGCTCACAAAAAACCAAACTATTCACGAGGAGACGAGCATGTCCACTGTGGAACAAGCCATTGAGATACGGGCCAGGCATACATGAGAAAGAATCCACCGCCACGCCAACACATACGTTTCTAATATAGGGAAGGGGGAGCCCCCCGATAGAAATCATAAACGTGTAAGAACATTTTAAAACCAACGCATGGCAGTGGAAATATGTATATAATGTATAAATGTAAATATGTAAATAGTGTACATAAGTGAAGCAAGCAGGAACACACACACACAAAAAACTGTGAGAATTCCAGTGACAAGAAATCAATACACATGCAACTATGTACCAAGGAATGAAACAGATTAACACTGTGCTCAAAACCCACATGAAGGGTTTTGTATGGGCGTTAAATAAGCCGAAAACATGTATATCACATAGTTAATTGTAATCACTCATTGTTATTTATAGCCTGAAAGGCTGGGCCCTTATGTACCAGCCCAGGCCCATTAAAGAAAATAAAAACCTATAACCTATAACCTGGAAAAGTGATAATAAATAAATGGCACGATAGTTACAAGAACATATAGGTACTCAACTTCCACGTAATTATAATTATTAAAGAAAAAGGAAATGTATTATATTACTTTTGCTGTTCTTGATAATACTTGACAAAGCCTTCAATAGAAGTGACTCGTGTTCCATTCTCGATAGAAGCCTAATTTTTTTCCTCGTTCAGATAATACAAGCTCCAATTAACTTTAGACAGCAACGGTATACAACTCAAGTCTATATACATTTAATTCATGTCATAAAAGTCTTTAGTAGTTGGCTTGCAATTTTATTGTCTGCAAAATAAATAGAAGTTAAAACTTTAAACACCAAAGACTTGAATTTTCCTTCAATCCTCTATAGTTGTCAAACCCTCGCCGGAAAACATACACATTAGGAAACGTGTAACAATTACGAAATGGAAATGGGGAGCCTAGAGAAGACTGCACTGAGATTCCTGCACGGGCAAGAGGGGCCAAGGAGAACCAATGTAGCTTAGGGGGAAGAGACTATAAATTTATGGCCAAGAAAAGTAGAGGTAAAAAAAAAACACCCACTGTAGAGAAGATATAACAGCAGGCAATGAACAAACATAAAACTGATTGGAATACATTCATTTTCTTGGCATTGTAAATGCATATTTTTACATTATATCTTGTTATACTTAATGGAGGCAACAATTCTCACTCGCTTGAAGTAGCTTGTCAAGCAAGTTTTTAGGTTAGAGCTTTTGCTAATTGTAGCAGAGTTTAGTTCTTAAGGAGATATGATAGACTTATTCATTGATTATTTTTAAAATATCGCATTCAACGTAAAGTAAAAATATATAGTAGTTCCAGAACAACTAATTATTTACAAATAGCCCCCAAAACACAATGAAATACTACAAATCCTTAAAATATGAAATTATACACTAATTACCGCTGCAGTCTAGAGAAAGTGTTTGTGCTTCCCATTGGGCAGGTCCAGGTTTGATTCCCAGTTGGATTAGTTTTCTAACTGAGTTTTTTTCAGGGCTTCTCCCTCAGTTTTGTAGGTGAATTTGTGCGAATATTAGGCCACAAAGTCACCTGAATTCATAAGTTACCATCTATTATCCCCCTCCACACCGTCCGTTCTCCCTGACTGGTTTTTTTTTTTTCCCCCTTCAGATTTTCCTTATTCTCATAAATGGCAAATGCTGAGGAGATACTCTAAAACTTGGTCCTGGAACGTTTCCTTCCTTTAAAAAAATCCTTTCCCAATTTATCATTTCATTTTATCAGTGTCCACCGCCTATTTTGCCTCAGTAGTTAAAATGGGCGTTAAACACCATTATAAAAATAAAACAAAAATAGTCTAATAGTTGTGACTGTTTTACATCTAATTTTTGCTCTCTCTCTCTTTTGTTTCAGGTAAGCAGTAAACTTTTTACCTGCGTGCTACTCGGTAAGTTTTCTAAAGCATAGTCAACGAAAACAATAAAGGTATTTTTTTTTCTAATGTTGCATTGGGAATTCAAAAGGCAGAGAGAGGGGCTAAAAATAAACCAATGCTGCAAATAATACAAAGATAACTTTGTATTTGGAGGGATTCCAGTAGATAACAAAGAACAACCGAAACAGCGGATAAACATTCGGCATCTCTCCTCTTAAACGTATTGTTAACATTTGGCTAAATATGGAAAGTAAGAAAACATGTGATAATGTAATCGATAATAATTAATCAAATACGGTACCTGGAGTTTATCTCTCAATACCTTTAAGCAGTGCGAAGCGTGGGCTATTGTAAAGGCTAGACTGCGACACGCGATGTCGAAATTAATGGGAAATCTAATTTACGCTAGTTGGACCCAGAGTTGGCCAGTTCGACTGATTTTCAGACGCAAAAATCTCGAGCCAAAGTTTTCCGGAGGGACTTAAAACCGTGGTTCCATAGATTAACAGCACGTTAAATAACTCCATATCTGAAAAAAAAAAAAAAAACCCTCCAAGGTCAAAATTACCGGTCCTTTCAAGTTCAAGATGGCGTTAGAGGCGATGGGATTACCACTTGTCCTTCTGCCCTCTGTAGAAAAATCAGTGTAATTAAAGTCTCCTTGGCAATTGAAATCTTCCTTTGGTAAATTCTCCATATTCCGAAATGCAACGACGGGTAATGACTAACAAATTTATGCTAAAACGAACATGGTTCTATAAAGTTACACCTTTGTGCATATTAATCCAAACCTCTGGTCATGTTTGTTGTGTGCAAATACTCCAGTCACTCTCGAAATAATATATATAATATCTGAACATTTTACCGTCCCTTTCTCTGTATCTTTCTCTGTATCCATGCTGTTATTCTGCATCTTATAATTACGCGGAAAATCTCTTATAAATGATAAATTAGCAATCTGTCATACGGTCTGCGATCCCACATCAGTTAAAACACGATTAAGGGAGTTTAAGAATTAATTTTAAAAATAATAAGTAAGATTAAAATAAAATACGTAATTGCATACTTTTATAACCACAAAACTAAAAATATTGCATGTGAAATGATATCGCCCGCTACTTCTGTTGGAGCTTCAGGTTCTACAAAATCCCAAAAGATAGCAAACATAATCAACTAAGTGAGACCAAGACTAGCCTACAAAATAACGAAAATTTTATGAAATACCCCTTTCACCTCTCCTAGGGCAGTGGCTTGAAAAGCCATTACTATGCTTGCACAAGGCAGGTTGAGCCTTCAACCTTATTAGGTGATCAGCTATCTACTACATAAAGAGCGTAGAGTTCAATTAAGGAAATATTTCAACTCGTCAATTAAATTAAGACATACAAGCCAAAAATATTTTTGGTAGGCTCAGTCTTACAGCCTTAATGGACGCATCTGACTTCACGATATATAATTTTATATCAAATAGGAAAAGGAGCATTTTTCCAGTCACCATTTTGCCTGAAAGGCGACAACACAAAGTCATGAGCCCAAACTTTGGATAAGCCAGTGCTCTGCAGTTGGTGAAGTGCCACGTTTATTGGTGTTGTGTTTTGTCCCTCTTCTCTGTTAGTGTACTGTTTGTTATGCATCACATATTTAGTACGGAACAAAGTACTTCATTTGTTGTAACATTTTTTAAAAAATAATTAATCGCTCAGTGCAGAGAATTTCAGGAAAACTTTCCAGAAATTGCTCCATGTATTAGGCATACACCTCATTAACAAGTCAGCAAATACAAAACTAAATGGTTGTAATTGAACAAAATAGTAAATAAATCACGTTACGTTTTAATAGAGGAAACAATTTGGTAGCATCGGCGCTAGATTAAAATGATGGCTACAAAAATCCTCAGTTAGCCCGGCAAATAGAAGTTAGCTGTGAACCAACATAGCAGACTATAAAATTACGTAAATGCAAATTATTATTATTATTATTATTATTATTATTATTATTATTATTATTATTGCTGCAGCTAGTTTCTTCAGTCTGTACGTAGCCACGTTTTAAACACTAAATTATCTAATATTGCTCAGTGAGAGTCCTGGTTTCTCTAGCATGGTCGAGTTTTGAGTAAAAATCTCAACATTTTCAGCTTTCTATGAAAGTATAAGCACTTTTAGGAATAATAACAAATTTACCTTGAAAAAGTATTCTACTGATTAAGTCCCCTCTGTCTGTTCTGTTTGTAACGTATGAAACAACAATAAAGAATAAAGAATAATAATAAACCACACTCGGGGCAAAGGGCTATCTGTTCTTCTGACATCTGTAGATGGTAAGTGTAACTGAATTCGAATGGTTCATAAGATCTGTCAGGATTGGGAACAAGCCTTAGGTATCTTTGGATGTCGCCTAAATAAAGTTTAATATATTTACAAAATACTACAAACAAAAAACCTCAAAGAGAAACAATAATAAAATTGTACAAGACAATGACTATTTCTGCTTTATGTATGGTTGTGAACTATTGACTATAAGAAAAAATAATTAGAATAACAAACAGCAAAAATGAAATAGGCCCTTAGAACATTGTCAGATGTATTACGTAAACTAGATCAAATAAATTATGAAGATATGACAAAACATTTTAAAACATTTTCATTAAATAAAAAATGCCGGGTACTCATTCCGTTACGCAATCGAAAATCCTCGCCCCCGTTAATCATGTCGTGCGATTGAACTCATAGCGCACATATTTATTATTTTTTTCGTTGTTTATTATAGTAAATAGTAATTAATATTATACTCATCATCATACCAGATGCTCAGTGCCTGTCCTCCGCTGTGAAACACGCCTAAATAAATTTGAAAATGTTTTGGGACATTCGCTGCAACTAATACTCGCGAATATTGTAATCTGTCTGCATATTTTGTTTCAGCGTCTCCAAATCACGCGAAATACTGTCACACTCTATACTTTTAATATTGTTCTTCTACAGGTGTCAAATTAGTAAAAAACTGAATCTAGGTTATGTACCAGTGAGCATTAGGGAATACCTACATAAAATATGAACCCAATGATACGGCTCGTATTAATAACACATTACAAGCCTATTTTTCGTTTATAAAGTGCAGTTCAATTATTTGACTAGAATTGACATTACCCCAGTATCTATTAGCAAAATTCACATATCTATAGGAGTTGAAATTAGCTTCATTTGTAAAAAAAGTTAGACTAGAGTCAAGAAATCCTTCGATAAGAGTTACAGAACCCCATTCTTATTTCCACGGGTACAGCAATAATCTTATATGGATGAAGATGCAGCAACTGAGTAGCTTTATACGCACTGCCCATAGATACACCAACTTGCTGGGCTGATTGTGGCTAAAGACTTTCGAGGAGATGTTTGTAATCGATAGCCTAATTCATCAAGGTATTCTCCTATTAAAACCCGGTTTTGTGGTCTCGGTTTTTTTTGTCAATGAAAACGCCTTAGGTTTGAACTTTGATCATCAATTTGAATATTGCACTAAATTCTCTCCTACAGAACTCATAACCATAAATAAGATAAAATACCTAAAATTATTTTTAACGTACATCTCACTCTTGGCATACTCCATAAAACATAAATAGGCAGTAGTACGTGTAACACGCGTTTCCTACAGAAATGCAACTGAAACAGTAAGCGTGCTAAACACTACTGAGTAGTCCCAATTACCTGTGTAGGTTGCATTTTCTCCTGTCTTATTGGGAATCGGGCGTTCATAAGGATCAAAAGGTTTCCATTAGTGTTTGTGTAGCAGAGTTAGGGCACGTATTAATATGGCGAAAAATGGAAATATAACATACTAAGATGGTTAATTTGATTCTTTTACGGACTCTCTTTAACATTACGCTTTTTAAGCCCGAAAACATCCATCGATCCTGGCCGGGATTGAACCCGCAATCTTAGGTTTAGGAGGCAAGTATGGTTACCACTACACCAACAGGACCGACAATATACTAACAATACTACATACTTATAGATACAGATCTCTGGCTATAAAAGTGAAGGAATGAAAATAAGATGGTATAAACACGAGGCCGAAAGAGGACATTCTCTAAGTTCATTATCATCTGATGATAATTTTTTCAAATTGAAATACAGGAGTATGGTATCTGCCAAAATCGAATCGCAGAAAGATAGATTAAAGCTATTAAAATGTTTTGTAATTTAAGGAAATCCCGTACTTGATTATGTTACTTTGTATATTTTATTATAAAATGCATGGTTATGAGAAAACGACTCGACAACAAATGTACACCGCCTGTGGTGCCTCAGTAGTAAAAACGGGCGTTAAACACTACTCAAAAAAAACAAAAAACAAAAAACAAATGTACAGCACTTGAACTTATATATTGAAATTTCTCGCTAGACTTTTTGTTTTTCCTTAGACTTTATAAATGTCTAAGCTTTAGAAACGCGTTAATATGCTTTCATAGTTGAGAAAGAATGTTTATAGTTAAAATGTCACGGTATAAGCACTTAATGGTCAAAATAACTTAGATAAAAGCAAAAAACAGTCAACCACATTTTCAAGCGTTGCTTGCGGTCGATCAACTTATTACAAACATTACGTTTTAAAAAATACGCACATAATCTTTGCTCCTCTCTCTTTTGCGGTTTGTAACTAGATATTCGCACTTCCTCTGAAAGCGTAACACTGGATTGAAGACCGTGGTGTTTCTTAGGGTTCGATAATAAAAAGAGTTTATGTTACTTATACAAGAATCTCTAGGCTTGACAAAAAAGCTAATTTAATATTCGGTTTCACATGCCATATCGCAAATTTGCGCAATTTTAATAACTTAGAGGTAATCAGTGGGAAAAATAGTTTCTTCTTCAACCATTAGCAACTAATACTGTTGCAGCTCCTGAAATTGAATCTTTCCATCGGTTGACCAGTCTCTCTCTTCTACCATCAAATTTATACTCCAAAATGAGACGTTACACGTGTTCATTTTTTTCCTACAGATTAGCGTTATGTAAGTATTGCCCAAATGAAACTAAAACTTTTGTAGTATGTCCTTGCTTCAATTCAGAGAGAATGTTTGCTCTGTTAGAGAGCGCTATTTAAGGAAGTATTTGATTGTCTGAAGGCAATCGAAAAGTACGAGATGTACAAAAACGCGCTAAATTAGCACTGTCACGATTCGTGCAAACATGCCCTGCGAGCATTTATTTCATTTTTTAAGCCAGAAGGTGTTAAGGAAGAAGAATGTGTATGGGAATGCGTGTTTGATATGCAATACACCGACTTTCGTCAAAGATGCTGAGTTCTGTGACATCCTTGAAGGTTTGATCCACAGTCAACATGAACTTCTTCGTTCAGGGTATATATAATCTAGTGACGCGTTGGAACATTTTCTTGGACAATCAAAACGATTAATTGTAGCTGATATTTATGTAGTCCATATAGCATATATGACTATTATGTCAAGTATGTCCATATACTACCACCAATAAACCATTACAGAAGACATGAAAGAGCCCCACTTTCATTTGAGCAACTCTTATATCACTTAGGCTCTGTACTTGCACACAATATTTTCATTTCTTATATTTTTTTTTTCTGTCACTTATTTCACTGATCTTAGAAATCTCACTTCCTGTGCCTGAATTTTATTTTTGTCTTCCCAGTGAGAGTTGCCATAAAACAATTAGTTGCAGCCATTACTTTGTTGTGTTATAATTCTAGTTAGCTTTAAATTCTTTCTAGTAGTACTCCAGCTCTATTAATGTTTTATTTCACGTTTAACATTAATTTTTTTTCTCCCAGATAAGATGTATGACAGCCCCAAAATTTTTTAACTCCAATACTTGTTCTATTTTACCTTCATATTCCAATTTAGACCTTAGTGGGCATTTACCTCTGAAACCTAATTTTTTTCTATTGTATTTAATGTCTTGATTAAATTCATTTGGAATATTTTAGAGGTTGCTTTCAATATCAGAAACGAGAAATTGATCGTCCGTTTTCAAATCCCTGGTTACTAAAAGTATATTCAAAATATTCCAGATCAACGTTATAGAACACCTTTACATCATTTCTTAACAATAGTTGATGAGAAAATATTTTACAATGACTTAAATAACAGAGCCTTTCGATAACAATTCAATTCTCAACTATACTGACCTATGTAACTGCCAAAGTTTTATACACTTTCATTGAAGTGAAATGAAATATTTTCTTAAAGTTAATTTCATAGTCTTATATTCATAATGTAACTTGGTGAAGTAACTGTAACCAACTTGTAACTTATAGCATTTACGGAATTTAAGGTTGTGGCAGGCTTAACGAGATTTCCAACATTACCAAGTTGCATAAGTAGTTAAAAAGAAACCTATTTAAATTGTGAAAACATTTACTACGCTAAGAGATCCGTAAAATTGGGTTGGGTGTGTTTATTAAACTAAAATAAGGATTTAGCAACATTAATAAAATTTATTGGACAATTGCTGAGGAAATGTATATCATGACAAGCTGAACAAATTAAGTTTGTATGTTGCACATGAAACATTTAAGTATTGCGTGAAGTAATTTACATTGTTAAACTCAGATAATAAAAATTTAGAACCTCTTAAAACATTTAAAAATCTGTCATCATAAAAACATCATAAGCAGCGAAAATTTTCCACAGTAAAAAGACAAAGAAATTACCCTACTGGCTTGCAAATGTATTCTCTCTTGTTAGCAGGCGACATTTTACAATATTATAAATAAATAACAAGCAAGACTCCATAGTAACAATTTTTTGTCCCAACATAATTCTGACTATTCTGACAACAATTTATATTATGTCTCTTACATTAGCTTAAACCTAAACACAATTTATATTTTAAATAAAGTAAAATTAAGTAAAAAAAAAAAACAATAACAGTGAACTTGAGTCACTATGGTAGGCAAGAAGGTCACTTTCAATTTTAAAGGTTAAGTGAAAAAGTTTCATTCCTTTAGGAACTTCTTACCTATGACCTACCACTGCGCAAGCTCAAAAGAAAGAGACAACGTACTCGTTCCTACCCAAAAACCTCTCGATTCTTCAAACGAGGCATGTAGTAGGTAATCGAATCGAGTGTCACCTGACTCATCGCACTTGTGTGACCATAGTTACGAAATGAACGAGGAAATATCGATCGCCGGAAACTTCTCGAGCAGTACAAAGATATATTAAGAATCTAGTATTTATAACAACAGTGTTGCATAAAATAGTAAATTACATACAAATGATACACGAATTAGTTGTGTTTATGTCTAACAGGGGAACCGTTATACAAAATATCTTCTCTTTAAATAAAAATCCAAAATATTAGCCAAAATCTCTATAACAAATATTATAAACAGAATAGTAACTGAGCAATCCATTGGTAAACTGATGAAGCGTACTATGCTCTGCCCTTGCGTCATGTTCTGAGCACTCAAATTCTTGAGCGGAGAAACCTCTCAGAAATTATTACTACGAATCCTACTGAAGCATTTCATCAACTTTTTAGCTAACTCTATGCATTTTTACTTTGACGTTGTTTTAGTATAGTATACAGAATGGAAATGAATTCAGTTCCATAGAAAAAATTCCAAGCTTCTTCTATATTTCCCACAACTTTAGATAGATACGTTATTCTACCGTGAAACGTCTGGAAAAGGCTTTTTTGTAACTGTAGTCATTCTACAAATGCAAATTAATCTCCAGCTTCTCTAACTCTTCAAATTCCTGAGCAGGGTTGATTAAATACTGCTTTCCATTAGGAATGTGGTAAAACATCTGAAGGAAGGAAGGAAGGAAGGAAGGAAGGAAGGAAGGAAGGAAGGAAGGAAGGAAGGAAGGAAGGAAAAGTTAACTTAGAATTTGTATTTAAATAGAAGATGATTTTAGAACTTACTGGACTGGGAAATATTTAGATTAGAGTTTATGGAATTTGTATTATAGCAGTCAAAACGTCCATAATATATCTCTGTCCTGCTGCAGTGATCTATGTGTGGTTCCCTTCTTTGGTCTTACTCCAGTTCTTGGTAAGGGAAAAGAAAGATATTTTTCATTATAGAGACTAATGAGCTTTTATTTTCGTCAACTTAAAAACGAAAATTATCACAAGTAATATCAGAAGAGGGTCTGAGATTGGCGATAAATTCACGAACGTAGTGAAGCTGATCCTCGAGTGATATTTATTAAGACTATTTCAAGAATAAAATAAGAATTTAAATATAATTCCTGTAAACGTGACTTACAATATTGTAATAATTGTACATTTGTATTATGAACAGTTAACCTTTTCAAGCTATCTTGCAACAGACGAATGTCGATTGTTGGTAATGCCAATAGGGAAGAGCCAAATACAGGTTTAAAACTATTTCATGAATAGAATAAGAACAAATGTAATATATATTTGAAATTCCAGCACGGATTATTGGCAATCGTATAAAATATAGCCCTTACTTATGAAACCTAAGTATTCAGAAACCGTGAGACTGAAATAGACGAAAGTCAACTATTACAGTCGCTACCGTTCAGTTTAGTAATACCAACTGTATCAACTGAGAAAAACAAAACAGAGGTAACAGTTTACCATTCTGAACAACGTGTTTATTAAGATTTATGGTTGCTTAGACAGATATTGTTCAATTATTTACAAAATGATTTCAGATTGTTTGGCTGAATATCCAAAAACAATTGTTCGAGTGAACATCCATTAAATTAGTTAAATGTACAATTTCAGAAATTATGGTGGAGGTTATACAGTTAGCCACACTGACCAGAAGACAAATGTACTTCATGCCGTAAAGGGATTTGATAAAACTTTTCGATAATTTCACTGTGATATCGGGCCCTGATTGATCAAAATTCAAATTTTGTTTCATTTCATTGGTCGATTTTATGAAGACGTCACATGAGTTAAGTACTTAAAGTAAAGCGAGACAAAACTCTTTTGTAAAGAGCTTTAATTTAAGTTTGCAGGAATAGACTGTTGAGAAAGATATTTTTGATTAAACTCCTTTATAATTAATTATTTTTCTGTTGCTAAATAGGTAAGTGAAATCTAGTAATGTATGTACATTGTACAGCATATAGGTTGAGGTTTCACTGTGAATGATTCCTGACCTGAAGCTAAGAAGATAAAAAATATTTAATTTGCATTTAATCAACTAATAAATCAGAGGACAAAACAATCTATAAAATAAAAAAAACAAACAAATACGCTCTTCAAAACCCAAAAGCAATTAAATTCAAAAGCTAGGAAACCCATCTTTGCAAATGAAATGTTGGCCTGAAATCTTGAGTTTTGAAATGGTACCTGGTTATATCAACATTATGACAATGAATCACTGATATATCTTTTCCCCAAAATATCCCTAAAAACCGTAATCTGACCGCTATAAATGCAATAAAAATTAGCAACTTTTCTACAGGATTATCTGTCCTAGTTGAGAGAAGAACCAGTTGCTGGAGCATTCTACTCTTTTTGGATTCCACCTACAGAATCGGCGTGTGTCCTATTTTCTCAGTATGGAGGATAGGTACGTGGGAAGTGAATCACTGTGCAAATGCGCCCACAGGACCGCAAGGAAAGCCAACAAATCCTAGAGATATAACACCGTTACTGACCGAGTAAACGAGCCAAGTTCAACTCACCTTGAGAAGACACGAAAAACGAGAACATGGCATTCCGTCAAGTTGTAGTCGATCGTTATCATAACCATTAAAACGTCGCATCGTTAAGTAAATGAAGGCGAACATAAACCACACTTGCATCAAAATAATACAAGCGTTTTTAGTACAATAATGCATGTACCGGGTGTTTCTTTCAGTTGATACGAGCTATCAGGAATGATGAAAAATGGTAAATTTATCAATTTTAATAAGAAATTCCTGTCAGTTGGAAGTTGTATATCAAAGTTCTTTTGGGATACCTATGAAAAAGGAATAAAAAAAAACTTATGAATCGTTGTATATGTAATCATATTATAATACCTGCAACACTTTCACAAGCTGTGAAAACATTTATAATATTGTTCGAAATGCCTTCCCCTTGCTTTGATGCAGGCATGATAACTTCGCAGTTAAATTTTGTCTTGTATAGTGGAATAACCCTGAAGTCATTCTAACGATGTCACAACAACTAATCGCCACGGGTGGCCGAGGTCGTGAGCGGGAGGTCTGGGGTTCGAATCCCGCCAGGACCGTCCTCCCTGACTGAGGTTTTTTTTCCAGGTTTTCCTCAGCTCTCATAACTAGCAAATGCCGGGGAGGTACCCTAAACCTAGGCCTGGAACGTTTCCTTCCTTAAAAAAAATCCTTTCCCAATTTATCATTTCATGTATCATCAGTGTTCGTCGCCTGTGGTGCCTCAGTAGTAAAAACGGGCGTTAAACACCATTAAAAAAAAAACAGTCTAAGAAAAATGCCTTTGGCTTATAACTTGCAACAGAGGCGTTTCGGGACCAAAGTTTCCTGTCTCAAATAGATACATCATCCCTGAAAGTTTGCATCAGCACGTAAACACCTGGTATTTTAGTATTACAGTCAGTTAGCGTCAATGTAGTTGTTGTACCTCGTTTAAAGTCATTACCAAAAGTATTTTACAAGACAGAGGAATCACATATTTAAGTATTTTCGTAAAGTTGCTCAAATGTAAATAATATGTTAAAGTAGAATTATAGCGTTGTAAAGTAAACAGAATATTTATTTCCGAAAAGATGCATAAAACACTAGTTTCCATTTAGCCAACGTGCAGCTATGTGACCTAGATTTGAACAATAAATACCTAGAAATAATGCAATAAAGTTAGCAAAGAACTGCGAATAAAATTGGGATTTTATAACAATTTAATTCAAATAAAAGCAATGAATTTACTCATGAGAAATGCGTTTTATAAGATATTTTGCTAGAGAGTTTGTTGACAAAACAATGAATCTAGAATAAATTGCTGAAATGGTTTCAAATCAGTGCAATGCTAATTGTTATGTGAGTTTACAATCTTAATAATGCCACTATTTAAAATGTTAGTAAAAGCGTAGGCTGATAACACTCGCTGTTAGAATCGGCCTAACCATACATTGCACACAGTTACATTCGATGTTGAGTTCAGGCGGCAGAATAGCGAGCGGCGTAGTGATTATAGGCAGATGCCAACTTAAAACGATCGAGAACACGAGTCATTCTGACACTGTCCCTTGATTTAGGCCAGACCATTGATCGAACTCCATTTTGCCCATGTCATATTTAAACTTAGGCTTAGTTCGTTAAGTATTGACTTGACTACCTCTACGGAAAGATCAGTAATCGTTAGACGAACTGTTTGTACTATTTTACTCCTATGTCAATATATTTTACAAGAGTTAAATGACACTTTTTAAAGATGAATATATACAACAGTTGCGTTTTCAGCAACAACAAACAATAAATAGAAACGTTTATAACTGCTCTTAACAACTATTCTTATTGCTCACACATGTATTCTATTCTGGTGCAGAAATGAGAAAAGTAAATACTAAAGCAAATGTTTTTGTGTTATTTAATTATGTAATTTACATTATTGATCTCTAGACTTCTCCTATGTATCAGCAGCCTATGGTGCCCCAGTACTAAATAGCGTTAAACACTATTTAAAAAAATCTCTAGACCATTAAAAATAACTGAGATGAAGTCATATTATGCTATTGATTGCCATCCGGGAATAACCTTCCAATTTTAAACTTTCTAAGTAGATTTCTTAAAGGCTGGTGAACCTGTCTAGGCGGTTTATATACACTCAAAGAATTACTTCCTTGAACTTCGTTCCAAAGACGGAATATGTTCTTAAAGCCTATCTTAACCTTCTGTAGCAGCTTAACTCCGATTTAAACGCTGAGAGTCGAGATAAAAAAGGAAAAGTAAAAGAGGATTAGAAAAACGCACTTGCTAAGCAAGTTCTCCTTGTGCGTGTATGATGAGTCGACCAAAGTCTACTGCTGAATCAACTGGTCTTTCCTGCATAAACAACGCATGTACTGTAACTTGTTACAGGTCAGTGAACTTTTGTCTTAATACTATGAAATATAGTTTGAAAACATGAGCCATCAGGCCATAAAATGTTGTTTTCATTACGGTGTGATATGACCAGGATGTTGAACCTTGTATCCTTTTCGTTAAACTAAGAAGCACAAAACGGGATCGGCTAAATCTTCTGTGGGAAAAAAGTGAATATCGACAATTTAATGAAATCAAATGCTAAGGTTTCCATGAAAATGTGCAAATGAAGAAATGTCGTGAAACTGTCACAGAAGACCAACACATTATTATTAACTGTCATGATGAAACAAATTACTTACTCCCATCTAACCTAGGTACTCCGGGCGTTGGAAATAACAAAGGTGTGCCGTTAAGCAGACGTCATTGCCAATTTGCCCGTGCTAGCACGCTTCTCAGTTTTTTGTATCCTTTATTAAGTGAATACTGGTCTCGTGAAGTAAAAATTTATTCTAAGTCTGTGTAATAAACCTGTGTGTTAATAGTGGCCTGTACTTCCGTTGAAATTGTTGCGTGAAACAATAACAAAAATAGCGAATAAACGCTATGGATTTCACTCAAAGAAGTTTAAACTTCTCTACAGGAAATGGCGTAAATCTTTTATACCAACTCCAATTACGTGTCTACGTGCTTGAATTCTATAATCCCCACAAATATCGTTTTAAGAAAATAACATTTAAAGCTAACAGATACGGAAATATGTACATTTCCTCCTCTTAATGTTGAAAATCTGTATCGATTACAGGAATTGTGGTTTCTGACTGTGAGTTGAACGATGATAAGTTAAGATAAAACAAACAGATGACGCCATTATCTCCGACATTTACAATTTGTGGTTTATGAGGTTCGTGCACGGTGCCACAAAATTAATTATAAAATCTCACGTGACCCATTTATTTTCGAGGCTACGATTAGCCACTGACTCAACACCTTTCTCTAATTACGGAAAAGATTTTTATGTGTGATACAGACAAATATCATTGAATTTATACTTTGTACATAGGATTCGCGCGGGGACTTGGCTGCTTGTAGCGCTGTACTATGGATGGTTCGAGGCAACTGTTGTTTCTGGCTTTTTTAACCTTGTTTCTCCCGTGTTCATTCAGAGTTCGTGCGATTACAAGAAATGACGTGTTTTTGTTGTGTCTAAAAGTGTGTATGTCACGATAGAGGTACACATAAGAAAGAATGTTATCACAATGCATATATTGTTGCAAATTTGTGCCGGGAGATTAAATCAAATTTGTTGGTGTACCTTCAAACTGTACAGTTTCTTGTAAACGAACTTAGACAAACGAAATCCATTCTTGCAATAATAAATTAAGAATAGAGCGCCGTGTGTTTAATGAGGCGGAATGGGAGAAAGGTTAATAAGTACTCATAAAAAATCTCTCCGGCGGCTTGCACAGGAAATAAATTTGCTCACACCACACTTGGAAAGTTACAAAACAGCTACAGTTAAAATCATAATACAGTCACCAATGTGTAGCAATTGCAACCACGTGATGAGAAACGCTTAAATTTCTGTATTGAAATTTGTAGTGTTAAGTTTGGTGTAATTACACCGCAGTTGATATTCTTTACGAACATTGTTTCACTTTAATTTCCATGTTGTATCGCAGAACTACAGATATTGTAGTGAAAACAAACCCGAATATACACACTAAAGTACCTTGCACATTGAGAAAACGTTCTGTGTGGTGCGCCTTTGACAAGATATATCTTAAAACAAGACTTTTTAAAAAAGTCAGAGGTGTTCAAATTTTTTGTAATAATTCTTAAGAGGACGGAGAAAGTGCAGCACCTCGCTTCTCCTCGGTGGCAATCATCAAGTATACATCGTCTCCCCATGCTATATAAATAACTGGAGCCCAGATGTTTATGAGATGTCATTCCCCCCCCTTTTTTTATTTCCATAGCAAACTTAAAATAAGCATAATTTCACCTTATGTGATTAAAAGTATGAATTTTTCATTGATCGTATAATATCATATTTTTGGCTTTTTACAGATTTTTGGTCATTTTTCATAATTTGATCACATTTAATTCCTGTTTCATCCATTTGCTAAGATACGGATTTTACACGCCGTGAATTCTCAGAATTTCATTTTCAAAATTCAATGAAGGCGAGCCTGGATTATCTTACTTCTTCCAAATATGCCGTAATAGCTTTTTGCGGTGTTTTACCCGGTACAAGCTAATGCTTAGCGACAATATAAGTTCGTTTTCATTTAAAACCTTTAAAATGTATGTGATTTGTTACTGCGCTCATCATTTTGAAATATTAATTTCAAAGTTTTAGATATTGAGTGCTATCTCTTGATTGGTTAAATACATTTAAAATGTAATAGCAAAGATTAATATTTTATTGCGTTACATTTTCAAAGTATTCAATATAATGTTAATTTAAACAAAAGTAATATTTAGAAATTTGTCGAAAATTTTGTTTTAGATCATGTTGTCACATTTTCACAAGTGCTTACATATTTCTAGGTCATAAACATCCGGGATCTATTAATAATATACAGGAAATGACGGTACTAATGTGTGCAGGTACCGTTGTGGCATCCTGAATTTAATGGGGAAAGTTGAAAAGCTCGCAGGTAGAACATATAAGAACAAAAGAATGCTGGGACCCGGGAGATACACTTGACCGTGCCCTCATTGAGAATTAGAAGTTGATACATGTAAATGCCCATGCATAATGGATTATGGGTGAATGAAAGCTAGAGTATCGCGCGCGGTGAAACTAGTGCAGTCGGGGGGTCGGTGAGCCACTGCGTTTGCCTCCGGCTACCGGCCAAGCTCAGGC
This sequence comes from Metallyticus violacea, assembly GCA_030762175.1. Lineage (NCBI taxonomy): Eukaryota > Metazoa > Arthropoda > Insecta > Mantodea > Metallyticidae > Metallyticus > Metallyticus violacea. The sequence continues at coordinate 62,381,704 of CM060840.1, forward strand.
GCGAAAGCTGTGTGTCACTCTGTTTGTTATTAATTTTCGCATCTGTTTTCATTACATATTCATTGCCCAAACTCGGCTAATATTTTTTTGTTTAAAAACAGCGATTTAATATATTTTAATGCATAAGAATAACATATTTACAGTAAGAAACACGTGGAAAGATACAACAGCATAACAAGTGAAGGCGTGACATATAAATTAGTGAAAGTGTACATTATTTCCATCCAATCCTGTGTTACATGCATGAGCCATCAGAGGTATTAAATGATAGCCGCGAAGTTACTCTGGGGAAATAAATGAATGCAAGTACATCCATCATTGTGAATGAACGCCCCTCCTTTCTCATAAAATTAAATTAGACATCAAATGAAATCGCTGAAGCGTAGCATTGCTTTGTACCGCCGGGTTCATGTAGCCAGCAATGAACCTTTAAAATGCGGAATGTCAGTACAAAGGTTACGAGTGGTCTGCACTTAAACGCTACTCATTATACCCTCTAACCACTCAATAAATGCGGAGTTCCTGCGCTTCTGTGCTATCGAACCACTTAAACACATGATTAAACTGAATAAGGCACCCACAAAGTAAAAATGTTTTATGCGCGTTCAGTAATCGCTTCCATTAGATTTAGAGCGGCGTGATTATTGCACAGCTTAAAGGCAATTGGTGTCATTTTAATATGTATATATATGGGATCTTGCAATAATTTACTCCAGGAGAATTAACATCTTTAAACAATTATTTTTTATAAAAATGTTTGAGCTCTGACCTTTCGAAATATTTTCTTAACGCTTTTATTATTTCTTTATTATTTCTTTATTTATTTTTTCGGATACCGAGCTCTTGTTCCCTTTGGTTAGAGCCAGCTGGCGTGGCCATGATAATATAATGGATAGAGAAATAATTATTTGCCAAAAAAAAAAAAAAAAAAAAAACAGATATCATACAAAACATATATAAATTAAAGATTTTAGCATGTGATTTTATGTAATTTTTTCAAGTACATTTATAGATTTTAACATTATATATGCGAGAGATTATAATACTGATATTTCCATAACCAAAAAGAAAAAGGTTTCAAAATTTAGATGTTTAAGAAAAAGAAAGAGTAATGCATTGAACAATCTTATAACACATTGTTTACAAACAATAATTCGTACCAGTTCTTAATTTAAGGAATTTTCCAAAAGTGATAGAGCAGCTAAAAAGCGTTTGCAAAAAATAAAACGTTATAAAATGTATAAAGCCTTTACTCTACATATTGGGTTCAGAAAGTTTTATACTAATAAACAAAATCGCCAAATGCTAGAATTAATTATTATACACTTAGCACGCTACGATGAAATGTATAAAGCATTAAAGAACTAAAATATGTGAAAAAATAGGCGATGGTAGTTAGAGCTTTAAAGAACCAATATCTTCTGCAGCATCAACTACAATGTAGGGTTAAGAAACCGAAGGAAAAGTTGTAATTTGAAGACGAAAAGGATCTAGGGGCTAGTAATGGATAGAAGACAAACTTTTTCCCATCAAAAGTTGTTTCTCACTTGAGGTCAAACACCTAATTTTAAATCACTTGTTCTTTGTATTTTATTATTCTTAGCACGTACATTGTTTCAATAATCAAAAACTGCACTTTGCTGCTAAGCTAAATATTTATAATTTTATATTTCTTAGATGTGTGTGATAACGCCATTATCAGATAGCACTGTATCCCAGCTAACATAATAATCCCTTGGATGCATTTAGGCGCACAAAACAATAAGCAATAAAATTTAAGATGTATATGAGATAGGAAGAGATCGAAAGTATGTAGGATTCTCACGCTTGTTTTCCCATGTGAACCTCACCGCAGAGCAGGATGTGATACCGATGGACCATGAAAGAGTAGGTTAATTCATTCATCTCTAAAACTGGATCTTCTGCTTCATCAGGTGACATGAATCGAATTAATCACAGACATTTGATATTAAAGCAAATTGTTTATTATTTTCCATGCACCTTAGCCAAGATGAATTGGTGTGCATTGCATTTGAAGACTACAAACGCGGAAATAAGGACAGAATGCAGGTTAAACAGAGGAAAAGAAGACAAGAATGAACAGAGAGAAAAAGAGAAGAGATAGACTAATTAGTTTTCAACATGGATTTAGTTTCTGTCTTTAAGAGGCTACCCTGCAAAGCAATGCAACTAATTTAAATATCACATCAATATTTTTATATCCCTTGCTCTTCTTCAAGCTCTAATTCTCAATGCATACGTGCACTCCATTTGCCATCGACATTCTGTCTGTACCTTTGGCCGCTTTGGCAACATTATGCAGTCTTGTCAAGCACTTTCTGGCTCACTTACGTGATTAAACTTAAAAGTTAAATCCATACGTAGTCCGTATCCGTTCCTTAAGGAGACGCAACATCTAAAGCGATTTTTATGCTTCACACGCATAGTTTTGATAGCCTCTCCTACTCTATCACGTACTTGTCGCCTACCATGCGCATGGCCAAATATGCGGTAAAAAATACAGAGTTAGCAGCTGACTTAATGTTGCCCGGTCTCTCACGTAGCTTCACATCATATCGGAGAAGAATAACGGCCAGGAAGAAAATGCTGCTGGGAATATTCTGTTGTGCTTCTGATTGCTAGAGGGGTGAGGGGGAGAGAGAAAAATAAAGTTATCAATAAAAAATACAATCTCAGACACATCAGTTCAAAATACGATGAACTTCATGCATATATATGTTCATTTACCCATGAAACGTATATTTACATCTATAGATGTGTAGTAATTATAGAACCAACGTTGTATTTTTTAAAGTTATTGTACATTTGGAATTTTAAATAATTACAAAAGAATGTCCTAGAATTATTGAAGGAGACATGCGACAAAGATCTCATTAAGAGAAATTTAAAACAGGAAGAAACATTTTCCTCTAAAATAATACCAAAGATAAACAGAACCCTTTACAAATAAAATAATTTTATGTGTGCTGGTAAACTAGGAACAATATATACTCAGAAAAGCGTAAAAGCGTTAAAAGCGTTCTTATTATTATAGAAGATAAGCAAAGGAACTACCTTATAAGTAGCAGGGATTACCATTAAAGCAAATTTGGAAGTAAAAACGTTTTCTTCTAATAGGAAATGAAACATGCCAAACTGATAATTTTTTAATTAACTAAAACAATCATAATATAAGACCTCGTTTAGTCTCACTGTTTCTTCAACATTCCTCTCCTTGCTCTTGGAATTTAATAATCCAACGTCGACCACAGTCTTCTGATTTATCGAATGCATTCACGATGTGGGGAATAGAACGATTGCTTTCCCAACATCATTTTGTTACGTCGGAGAACTAAGACATGGCTGTAGATAAGTGTCATGCCCTGTGCAATGCTGACTTGGCGCGGTGGCTGCCTGTCCTCGTTGTGAACCGTAACGTGTTACTTGTTTGCCCTTTTTAAGGTCGATATTATTATTTTTTTCCCCTTTATAATACGAATAATCGAGTGTGCCATTAGCTAGGTTGGTTTTAATACAGTTGTGTCGTGTGTTTGATAATACCGGAAATGAAATATAGTGTACTAGAAAATATGTTTTTATGACACATACATTAAAACATTTATCCTTAACAATCTGTAAGCAGCTGCAGCCGGCAGTTCCGAACCGTAGCGAAGAAAGTCGACTGGTTACGATTTTAGTACAAATTGCTTTCCACACTAATCACAAAGTCTTGCTACTCAGTACGTTAGAACATCGTGCTTGCTGATGGTGTGAGGGTCATGGGTTGGAATTCCCATGGGAAAAAATCTTAATATTTTTTCTACACTATTCTTAATCGAATAAATATTATTTTCCTCATAGGGTAGGTTAGGTTTGATAACTTTAAGTTTAACAAAACAAAAATAATAGAACATAAAAATTTATTCATACTTTAGGTTACATTAGTATAGTTTAAGTTTAACAAAAAATAAGAACATACAAAAATTAATATTACTACATAATAACATTTTTTCCACACCATTCTTAATGCAATAAATGTTGCTTTTTCATACACTAGGTCAGGTTAGTTTAAGTTTAGCATAAAATAATAAAACATAAAATAAAATTTTACTGCATAATAAGTTTATCCAATCAAAACCAGTCGCTTTCTTCGCTACGGTTCGGGATTGCCGGCTGCACCTACTTATAGCTTGTAACGTCAACAAATACTTTTGCATAAGAAAATGCGAATTTCTGCAAAAGTCTTCTAATAGACCCATCTCACTAGCAGCTCCATAAAAAGGCCCGTAGAAAAAGGGCACCCCGCGGATTATTTCCATGATAAAGCAATAAAAGGTGCTATATTCTTACAAAAGAAAAATTAGATAAAATAGGTGCTAGATTAGAACGCACTGAACAGACTCTGAGCCGTTTATCACAAGATACAGGGATATCAAAGAGCTCCCAAGAACAGCTGTCCTAAAATAAAAATATACGGAGTCTCGGTAATATAGCAATTGCAACGCGTAATCAAGCCAACGAACTTAATTTTTGAAATTATATCTTCAGTAGTACTGGTGGCAGAGAAATCGTCCTTTTTTTTTTTTTTTTTTTTTTTTTTCCCTCCCGTCAACAAAGCTTGGTTTATGTTCAAGGACAAGTAATATCCCACAGAACTGTCATTTCTTAGCAAGACTACGCGCACGTGCGGACCGATGCTGTGCAAAGAATCTTAGCAACAACATATTTTTGTGTGCAGCACAAGAACCTCCCTGTATTAAAAATAATAAAACTTAATTTTATATCCAAGTTTCAATTAATAAACGTAAGATTCATAATACTTTCAGTTAACACTCAAGCTCTCCTAATTTAATCAACATTATTTTCACACGGGCCATTTTTTACACAGTTCATATGTACGCTAAGAATAGATTATTCACGAATTTTTGCATTCTGTTTATTATTATTATTACTATTATTATTATTATTATTATTGTTCGACCCTGGTCGTCCACAGGTAACCATACTTACTTGGAGACCCAAGATCGAGGGTTCAATCCTGGCCAGGTTGATGGATTTTTTCGGGCGTAAAAATCTGGCTTCCTTCAGAAGAGAAGCTGTGGGTTCCTTATTTTAGATTTATGGCAAGTAAGAGAACCTCAAGCCTGAAAGAAGAGGCCTATGAGAAAAATTTATCGGGCACTTCACGTCCTGAATTGAAGGGGACGCTGATGACTTGAGATGTTAAAGGGCGTCCGTAAATAAACCATATCCAAAGAACAATGCTTTTCTAAAACTTTTGTCATTACTTTTTATATTTAATTCTCTACCTCTCCCACTTATGATAAAAAGCTGAAAGTCTGGAAGACCTAATTTACACTTTCTGAAGTGCAAATAGCTGTGTATACGTTTGGCCAGCAGGAAGATTAACTTACAAGTTAAAATGTGTTGTAAGCTTTGCGGTCTAACAGTTTCTAAATTCCGCATATCTCAAAGACTGGTTTCCTTAACAACTTGTAACCGACACTTTTTATTAGAGTTTCGTTCTCTGTTTGATGCCAAATGAATGACACTTCATGAAGGTCATGGTTTGAAACCGGTTCATCGACTGTCTCTCTTGTGAACTCAGCTTGGAATGAATTCGAGTAGGTGAGGAAACCAGGAAGACAACACATAATTTCTGACGACTCCATGAATCGATATCCGGTCCTCAGAAGACGTTTACACATATTCATAAATATTTGTGGCACATTCCTTCTGCTCCCAGATTCATTTCATAACAGCGGGTTTTGACTACCGCAACAAAGTTGAAAAGTTAAACCTATAGCGCATCTCATATAACTAAAAACTCTTGATAAATGCTCTGATCATGCTAAATAAATTTTAGATGTTAAGACGTTTTCCTAAAGATTCCGGCCTAACATAGAAGACCACGATTCATTATTGCGATATCCTTGCTATATGATCTCACATGTTTCAGGAATATAAACACTTCATTTCCTTTCCAGCGACGCCATTCGTTTGCTTGGAGAGGGTCGTTGTTTTAAGTCAGACGTGTTGCGTAATACAGCATGATATAAAAAATGCAATACAGAACAAAGGATTTTCACCTAATATGGTAAACTTCGCCTTAACGTTGTGTATGAGGAAACTACCCATCACATTCCACTGTGGAGTGGTCAAAATTATTTCATTTGGGAAAAGACACCTTGAAGATGATCAACGTGAGAGTAGGTCGGTGGATTTATTGACACAAGAAAATTTCTCCCTTTAATAGGAGGAATTCAGAGTGAGTTGCAAGGTTTGGGACTTCCTAAATCAACTATGTTTCATATCCTTCATCAAAAGTTTCATATGCATATGCCAAAAGTCAGTGCCCCTAATTTTTAGCAGTTCAAATGCAAATGCGCGTGGATAGAAACTTTGATGTGATAACGAGCAGGCAGCTTTATAATCCACCAGGAGGGAAACTATGGTCCTTTACACAGTTCACGAAGAAGATAATGTCCACAATTTTGGGATTGCAGAGGATTTATGATGATAAGCAATGTTTACTGGGAAGTAATGAGCTGGGATATTGCATCAATTGCCAAATGCCATCCAGGAAAAGGGGCGTGGAATGCTAAGAGAGAAATTCGTCCATTGTATGAAAATGCACCGTCCACAAGGCTGCTGTGACTACATGTGTCTTCCAGTAGCTGGAGCATCCACTGTACATGCCCCCAGTCCAGTTATAAGACTGAACTTCTTCTCTTTGATATCATACAAAGCTACTTATCAAACAACCCTCATATTTCCAAAGTTATTTAGAACTTCTAATTCTACACAATGGTCATCATTAGGACAAATTTTTCTGCTAAAAACTTATGTAAGAACACGCAAGTATTCAGTAGTGCCTTAATCCTTCAGTTTATTTTTTCTAAGTGAAAAAGAAATATACATAAGATGCAATAACTGACTTGCACCAATAGCTATGGAGTTGACTAAAAACTGGTTCACGTCATACAATAAAATTCTACTAAGAAGCTACATTGATGTTCTGAATGATGTATGACTACATAATGTCGAGAATTCAAACCTGATTCAGGATAGTCCAGGTTGAAAAGGAGATTTCTGTTCCATAGCCAAGCGGCAAATCAATCTCGTAGGAAGATAAACGGATAGAAAACACATTAGTATGCGGAGATCGTCGTTTTAGTAGCAGTCGGCAACTGTACTTTATGTTCACTTGTCCCCTCCCTCCTGGCGTCGAACTACAGCCGCAACAGGTAGTGGCCTGAACTTCATTTCCGCAACCCATTTACATTCTCTAACGTTCATTTCACCCAGGCCGCTAGTTGTAAATCAGCCCATTGGTAATACATCTTGTTCAAGACCGGACGCAAGCGGTCGTCGCACTCGCGTGAAATGATTGATCGGTGTCAATGTGAGATTCTGGAACTCCAAAGAAAAATATAAAGATTCGAGATGTAAAATAAAAATTGATTCGATGAAAGCAATCTTTCATTCTTCTTAATTGTCTACTCTAGTCAGGTGAACATATTTGGAATATCCATTTAAAACCATAAACTATCTGTCTCATATTTGATCTAGTCCTTCTTGACAATTTCTTATGCTGAAGAATTTACTTCATTCATGATCAACACAAAGAGACCTTGACATTTTATTTAACAGTTCCATTAGACAAACACTTTATATTTCATACTTTTTATATCTCAACACTAGTAGGCAGTCCTGGTACTGTAGTGGTAACCATACTTGCCTTCTAAACCCAAGATCGCGGGTTCAAACCCAGCCAGGATCGATGGATTTTTTTCGGGCGTAAAAATCGTAAGTATGGCTTCCTTCGGAAGGGACGTAAAGCCGTGGGTCCCGTGTCGTACATTTACTGCACGATAAAGAACCCCAAGCCTGAAAGAAGAGGCCTCTGAGCAAAATTTATCGGCCGTTTCACGCCCTGAATAGAATGGGACGCTGATGACCTGAGATGTTAAAAAGGGTCTGTAAATAAATAAAAAAACTATAAGAATAGGATTAGTGCTGAGAAACCTGGCACAATAATTACTGGGTTCATTTCATTTTGCAACATATTTCACCAGTAGCTGATTTTTGAACATACACTGCATACATATTATCTTTCCACCCCTGCGCAAGTAGAGTGAAAGGGGAATAACAGCACAATTTCATATATTTCACCCGCCGCGCGATCGGCAAATTACAGAAAACGTGATTACCATTTTTAAGGACATTATAGAAATCATTGTAGGATTAAGTGCTAACACCTGCTTGTTGCGCTATTTTGTGAAAGAATTTCGCGGCGAATGTTGTAATCAAAACCGATAACATCCAATATTTTCTCTGCTAAAACATGAAACCTTGGTCTTTTTTTCTTGTCAATGCCATTGCTTTGAATTTATTTAACATTTTATGAACAGAGTCCTTTCAGGTGGATCAACCTTAGGGAAAAGCTATTGAGATATTCTGTAATACATTATTTCAAGTTAGAACAAATAACAATTCTTTGTTTTCTATTAAATCTATGAACGATGACTCAAGGAACTGACAAATATAGTACATGAAACGCAGTACTGGGCACAGTACCAACAATTGTCCTACCAGTGGTTATGCGTGTCCTTGAATGGCAGAGAGTGCAATTAATTACTTCCGATTCAGGTTCCGTACGTGAGCGAGGAAAAATAAAATAAAATTAAATTAAATGTGTGAAGTTCTGTATGCTTATTTCATATTTAACCTTATAATATTTTAATGATTTTACTATTTCACTTTATTTATTTAGAAGTATGAATGATGTGGATACTATACATGCTGTTTATACTTGCTAAACTTTCTTTATATAAGTCCTGAAACATAAAATATATTATTTTTAAATAAATCAACATAAACACATCTTCAAAATGAAATTCATTTATTAAAAAACTAGATACCCTTAAAACGAAAAGCATTTCATCGCCAACTAAGTATTAAAATATTATATTGGATTAAAGAAGAATTTTAAATGAAGAAATTTAATAATTGGTACGGTATGAGCGTAAACCGTGAAACAGACTTTTGCTTTCGGTAGTTCGCAGGATATGAACAACAGCCTTAAACTTTTCATTGTAACCGCGTCTAATATTGGCCCTGAAGATGTTACTGATCGCTAGCCATCTGGCGATGTAATTCCTTTTGAGGCGGAGACAGCCATGAGGCAGATCATTACTCCAATGGTAGAGTAACGAGATAATAATGGACAGAGTAGACTGCAGTTTAAGACTGAATCACAATGGCGAGTATTTCATACTATTCACAAACAATTTTCTCATCTTTTAGACTATTAATGTTCAGCTGTTTCGCCAACACCAAAAAAACATCTGAGAAATGAATGGCATACATTTCTAGTGCTGGTGTTGAATGCAAAGCTTTTTCTTCTTGTGAAGAAAGAATTTAGTCCCTGAAATACATGCAGCAATGTTGACATGTCTGTCGGTCATCGCTTTCGATAAAGATACAGTGTAAGCTCGAGGCTCTAGTATTTTATATTAACAACTCGACGTTAAAAGATGTGCTACTAGGCTTCTGAGTCGTAAATATGGAATATTGCAGGTAAATAACGCATCAAATGTACTTTGTGTTGGAAGTGCGCTGTTACCAGCTCCCCGCCGGATTCATTCTGGGCGATAAACGTTTAATGTCGTCTAGACCTCAGCGTGTTAAATGTAGCGTAGAGATTGTAGTACACTGTACTCAAGGGTTAGCAATAGAGAGTGGAAAAACGGGAACTTTTAAATTTTACACCATTAATCGCAAAGTACTGAGACGCGTACCTTTCTACGTTTTAGAATGTCCAGAATCCAATAAACGCAATCTCATTTTTCAAATTTCTTAACTTTTTCATATTTTAAAGATTCAAATCTTAAACAACTTTTCACATTTTACAAAATTAATTTGATATTCTATAGGACATTTTACCAATATTTCTAAAAACTCAAATGATATAAATTCCTCCCTGACTGAGGTTTTTTCCAGATAAATGGCACATGCCGGGGAGATACCCTAACAACTTAGGCCTGAAATGATTCCTTCTTTAAAAATAAATCTTTCCCAAAATATAATTTCATCTCATGTATCATCCTGTCCATCGCCTGTGGTGCCTCTGTAGCAAAAATGGGCGTTAAACACTATTCATTCATTCGCTTGCATCCATTATAATTGTAATGTTATATATATATATATATATATTTTTTATTATAGATTATTTTATTTAATTAATGATGTTAATATTATGTATTAATCCTAAAGTATACTTCTAGGATAAGTTTTTATACGATAATTCTGTTGTATAACTCAATGCTACCAAGAAAGAATCTCAAGATGATGAAACAGCAAAATGTAACAAAAGGTGAACACGAAAGGCAAGCTTTATGTAGGACTTTTAATAAGGTAGTTATGATTAGTATTTTGGTCGCGTCAGGACGCTGGGTTTTCGCGCCTCACGACTGATTTGGTTTTGAGCAAGTCAATCTTATATATACACACACATATATTCTGGAACTTTTAAAGCATAGCATGTAGCATGCACTTGCTTTTGTGAACACCTTGGGCGTCTATAAACCACGTTGAGGAGATTTTTTTACGGAATAACTAAGAGGCAGTTCGTCTCGTATGTCACTTGTTACTTCTTCTTTACTTGATCACTTCTTCAGGACACTTCGACAAAAGTTCGAACATTTCGACGCACGTCATTTTAGATATAATAAGTGGACTGTTACATTTAGTGAATAAGACCTTCGGGCTCACGTGATCGGTGTTAAGAATTAAATTGATAACGGTTCTTTCGCTTAGAAAAATCAATACTGAGTAGCGGTAAGTTTAGGTATAGTAATTAGAGGACCGGTGACCCAAACGCGAGGACAGCTCAAAGTTAGATTCTAATTGCCATCTCCATCTCCAAGCAATGTTAGAAGGTTCGGATGTAGGTCAATGTCACTATGCCAACTCGATTATGTAAACAACGTTACGATCAATAAACTGTATAGTGTAAAATGTTACGTCGTGCAGTTATTGTAACGAAATGAATCCTCTCCCAGTCCAGTTGAACGGAGGCTCTACAAAGCAGCGAAAATTACCCTCAGCTTCTGTTGTCTTGAACAACAACTACATACCCAAAATCTAGGACCACCAACAAGATCCGCTTCATCCTATTTATCTGCTGTCATTGTTAACACTCAGCTGCAAGAAGTATTCGTCCTTTCCTCCTTTGATGTTGTTCCAAAGTGCCGAGGATTTCGATGTGAGCGTAGAAGATTTTAAATTTAACATGTGTCACTATATTTTGAGTTATATTTTCTGAAACATGCTTCTGAATTATTTGTAAAATAATCAGAAACATCTGAATTTCATTTCTTAAAGTTGAAGGAAAATTTTGGCTTCGTCTAGAAAGATATTTTAACAAATAAAATTACAGGTATTCTGGTAGGATTGGTCATAACATGATCACAAACTATTCTACAGTAATGCTGTGGAGCATTGTAACAATTGGTAAATCAGTAATACCGGGGCCAGTATAGACGTTCGGTTTTCATCCTGCTTCCTGCTAGTTTAATTTAACACGGTCGGTCTTTCGTCAAGACGCATAAGGAAAGTAAGAGGTTGGTTGAAAATATGTGCATATTATTAATATGCAAATGTTTCTCTGTGCCGTAGAATTACATCGTCAAAATAATGGATTTCGAAGTGGAATATAAATACTGTTTGGTTTTCACAATTTCTGCTTCTTAATAAATCAGACATTGAAAACATGTGATGCAAGAATGACATCGAATACTTCAAATTCGATACTTGGGAACTAGATGAAATTGTAATTACAAGAAAGTAAGGTAATATCATTTACAGGTAACATAAAGCTACAAAATATAGTACGATATCAGTTCACTCCTGTCATATCATGTGATGTAGAGTGCAAGTTGTTCAAGCACAAATATTCTCGCTGACAGACGAAACAGTTTTTTTTTTCCTGTAATGTTTTAACGAGACCATTATCTTGGTCTAGTGGTTAGTATTGCTGACAGGGAGATCTGGGTTCGATTCTCGGTATATACTTAGAAATTTTTTTTAAGTTAGGAAGTCTGAAACGGGGTCCACCCAGCCTTGACAATTGGGAAGCTGCCTGATGAAGAGGTGGCGTTCTTCGATCACGAAATCCGCGAAATAGAATACCGGCAGGTTGCCGTCATGCTGGTTGCCCCTGCAATACTGCACTCTATCAATGAAGTCGTAAGACGGAGGGGGGGAAAAGCAGAGGTCGCTGCGGCAGGCCATGGCTCCCCTGGGGTGTAGCACAAAATGACAATTTTTCAACTATTAAATTTTAATGGGCTTTTTTTTTTTTTTTTTTTTTTTTTTATTTGGAGAAATATGTCATAGTTTTCATATTATTTCGTCCATATTTCTTCATATATATCTGATCTCTAGTTACCTCAGGAAAATATTGGTAATGTCCAATCTCGTTTCATCATTATGCTAAATACAACTTTAAATAAATAATACTTCTATAAATAACTTTGTAAAATACGATTATTTTGATTGTTAAGGTCGTGCAGACTGCAACAAAAAATAAATAAACGTCTAGAACTCCTGGTGTCACCATTTACAAAATAAGGGCTAAATATGAGAAGAGAAAAGGAACCTGTAATTTTAAATGCTTGTGGACACACTATCTCCGAGTCATGGCGGTAGGCATAGAAGATCCCCGCCTCGCCTCACAAGATAAATCTTGCCACGTGATACAAATCTTTCTTTAAGCATGCCGGCAGTCTGCGCACGTGAAACACGTAAAGAATATAAAATGTAGTCCTTGGTACTTTGGTAATGCCTCTAGCTTTAGAAGGTGCTAAAGACCCCAGAGACTAATAGCGCCCTTCTGTGCAGCATGCCTGCTCGGGTAGTCTGTGTTAACTTTGGAATTTCACCAGGTTCCGCATGGCTGGAAGAGCTAATAAAATTAATGAAATGTTAAAATTAGATCCTATAACCTATTCATTGTTCGTAAATGCAGTGAGCTCAGAAAAACAGCTTTTGTGTTTGTACTGTTTATTTATCGCACCTGATGCATCTGGTTCTTCACGGCGATGAACCGACAACTGTTTATGTAGAACGTTAAACAGGTCAAATTTCTTTATATAAACAATACAAAAGCATTAACATTTAAGCACCCTTAACAAAGAACGATTCATAAATATTTTACCGCTGTATAATAGTACAGAAGCATCTTCAAAAACATAAAATTTTGATTTAAGTTTCATTTTGTAACAATGCTCATCAAGTTTTGTCTTATTGGGGGCAGGCAAACTTTTACCTGAGGTCATCGTATCAATGAAGATCGGTTGTCAAGAGAATTGTAATCCTAACTGGAGGATCCATGCAAAATTTCCACTGAGTTGATGTCGTAGGATTTTCTTCCAACCAAGATGACATAGCCAGTATGATCTGCTGCTGTGAAAGTAGTCCTTTTTAAATGCAAGCAGTTAGCGCTTGCGCTGAAGGAATTCGGTTCTACAACACTATATGATGAAACTATAGAAACTTGAACCAGTTATACTAGTCGTCTGAATATATTTATACAGACTTACAAATGTTGCAAAGTCATTTTAAACATCCTATACATTGAAGTATATCCCTTGCTATTACTTTTAACTAATGAAAATCCTATTAGGACAAAATCTTGCCTAGCAAGTTAGCTTGAACAATTAATCTCTATTGTAAGTTATTTCATATAGCTATAACAATATTTACAGAGTTTTTAAACTTTACTACACCTTAACAGTTTTAAAACTTCTTGACTATTGGCTACCTAGGCCCCTTTTTAGTTCGTCCGCTCATCGTACTGTTTCAAGATCCATTATAAACCCTGTCTACCGAAAGCTGATATGCACTATAAATAAACATTATATCCTTCCGCGCTTATGTTGGGGCGGAACAGCAGAGATAAGACACTATGACTGAAGATGGGTAGAGGTAGAGGGAGTAAAGCGTGTACATTATAACTACACTTTCTATTAAACCCACAATGACCACAGTGTGTTATCATCAGTACAACAGTTTTATATACTATAAAATTATTATTGCTATTATTTTGTGAATTATTTACAAAAGAAGAGTAAGGCATTTGTGTTTTGGTCAACAAATACGTGCGTTTGTTGATATCGAGTATCAAGTGACCTACCCATCTTTACTTCAACTTACTGTCTATCTCTGTCTTTCCCAATTGCTGCTTCCAATATTCCTTTCAGCTTCTTAGCATGTCTCATTTTGGGCTCTTTCATGGCTGTCTGGGCTCTATAAGTGAGAACAAGAAGTATGCAGATATTCGTTGTTTCTTTAATTTCCATACTCTAGCGTCTGTCAGCAAACACAGAAAAGTAAAGTTCAAACATTTGACCATGCTGCAGATACTCTTCTCGAGTTTCTTTTTGTGATAATTACAGAGACGAGTAGGGTGTACATATATTAGTTTTAATTAATTACACAGCAATAATTTCTGAAATTGTAGAGTATCTTAGACACGAAACTTGAAACGGGGAATCTATGGTACTCGAAAGAAAAGAACGGAGCGTTATGATGGTAAAGAAATTGAAATTAGATGTTCATAAGTCGGTGTTAAAGCGAAATAAGGTAGATATTCGCTAAGAGATTCCGATTTTTAATAACCCATTATCGGTGTTTTCAAGATTTTGTGCTAAAAATGTCATTAATTTCAGGTTAATCATACGACAGTATGGCAATGAGCAACTGGTGAGAGTTCCTTATCTGACTGTGGAGCCTAATGAATTAGTGACACACTGTACTCGTAGTTTCGAAGAATGGCTAGAGGAGGATATTTCGATACTTCAGCCTTGCTCAAGGGCTGACCGTTTGTGTCTACTCCCCAGTTTGAGTATCTCAGAAGGAAAGTTGAGATGAAGGAGACACCAGGCGGCCAGGAACCATGGATGTATATATACAACCTTCCATACTCTGTTATTGCCTTATACTTATTATTTTAATTTTAATTCTACTTAATTTTTCTGTTAGAATGAATTTCTCCTATGACTAAAAATTGTAATGTACAACATTATTAAGAGCGCATCCACACCGGCGAGAGATTAGATACTTCTTTAATTGAGTAGTAAATAACTTTGTCCAGTTAACTTTATTTTTAATAACCACTTAATGTTCAAGTACAATTGAAAGATGTTGATTGGATTTATTTATGGACGCTCTTTAACAGCGCAGGTCATCAGCGTTCCATTCAATTCAGGGCGTGAAAAGGCTGACAAATTTTGCTCAGAGGCCTATTCTTTCAGGCTTGAGGTTCTTTATCCTGCCGTGAATGTAGGACCCACGGCTTTACTTCCCTTCCGAAGGAATTCATACTGATTTATAAGCCCGAAAAAATTCATCGTCCTGGCCGGATTTGAACCCGCGATCTTGGGTTTAGAGGACAAGTATGATTATCAATACACCACCAGGACCGACTTTGAAAGATGTGACTCCCTAGCTATGGCCCATACTCCAACCCTTAACTGGCGTCTTGTAAATTGTGCAGCCTTTCCGCTAAATAAAAGTCATTACTGAGTGGAAGTTTACCTAATATTATCATCAGTCACGATGTTCCGAGCTGCTGCTACATTTGTGTTTGAGTTTGTAAAAATCCATCTGCAAAACTTTTCAAACTCGTCTCAAAATTACTCATTCGTCTCATTTGAATCCTTAGCCGAAAATCTTCGCCGTGCTTCTACTTGTAAACAAAAACATTAGGTGCTCCTTTAAAGATGATGAAAGGGCTTAAGAATGCGCGAGGGAGCGGCTGGTTTTTCTTTACCCATATTTCTAGTACTCCAAACAGCATAGCGGTCCACGCCGTTGGAGGTAGCTGTGCTCGAACAAACACTGCACATATTGAGTCACAGGTCACATATTTTCCTCCATTCTCCCAGCTTCTTAACACCTGAAAAGCTAATATTCCTTCTTTGTGTTTAACTGAAGCATGTTCTTCCTGTATAGCATACCACAAGAACCGCACCTAACTGTGGATTATGTTTGAGGTGTTTCGTACAACGCTTCTGCTTTGACTTTGTTAAAACATGTGATAAATGCGATATAGACTAAATAAGCACGACTTTATCTTGGTATATCCTCCACTTTTGTAATGATAAACACTCAGAAATAAAGATTTCTTATATTTTACATAATACACAGAGAAAGCATTATTTCCTTCAGAACTTTTGCTGATTTACATAAAGTCGACTTAATAGCTTCCTAGACACTCCTGGTAAAGACTTCTTGGTAAGACTTTAATGGATGTGACTGACTGAATACCTATCCTTGCCAACTCCTTTTTTACTTGCTGTTTTCATTGTAATTGCAGATATAGCTGAAGTTTCCAAGAAAAAACTAAAAAGTGCCTTCGACAGCTAATAAGGATATACTCCCTGTAACTTAATAAATGAACAAAAGCGTGCCCATTTTTTGTAAAATAACCGCCATGGGTGGCAGAGGCCTTTAAGGCGCGAACTTGTGAGCGGGAGGTCTGGAGTTCGAATTCCACCAGGACCGTTCTCCCGACTGGGTTTTTTTCCAGATCCTCAGTGCTCATAACTGGCAAATGCCGGGGAGGTACCCTAAACTTAGGCTTGTAAATTTCCTTCCGTAAAAAAATATCCTTTCCCAATTTATCATTTCATTTCATGTATCATAAGTGTCCTGTGGTGCCTCAGTAGTAAAAACGGGCGTTAAACACTACTAAAAAAATTTTTAAATATTAAACAAATTCAAATTCATGTTTAATACCTTCCAATTGAAGATATAATTTTAAGATAGATATTTATGCGGAAGTCAAATTTTTAAGTAACTAAATCGTTTCATCCATGGATATGTTAATGACATCCTTTGCATTAATTGTTGGCAGATTTTTCGCTTATGTACTTCACTGAAAACCGTTATAACTTTGGTTTACAAGAGAAGAATATGTGTATATATAATTTTTAGACAGCCCAAACACAAGACACTCAAAATAGAATCTCCATTTTGAAGCAGTCATTATTATAATTATAACAATGCAGTAATGCCAACTTTGGTTTAATAAGGAGTATCATGATTGTGATATAGTCTATTTAAGCAGATATACTTTTTTAACTTTTACACAATTCAGGGCGGTTGCAAAATCAGGTCCTAATGCAATTAGTGATATTACATAAATATTTTGCTAAGATTCATTTTCTACATAACCATATTGATATCCTGGACCCACGTCAGACTAGGAGAAAATAATAACAGCTAACTCCATCATTTCGCATGCCCAGTTGCACACTTTAGCTTCTTTCAAAGCGAAAAAAAAAATGAAATTTTAAACAATTTAGTATAATATATAAACAAAATGTAAAAATAACAATAAAATTTTATTTACAATTTTCACTGTGAAAATACCAAAAAAACCACCACTAGCACTGCTATATTGATAACATTATTCAGAAATTTAGATAACTTTCTTTCATGCCCAAAAATGCGAACTAATTTTTTTGAAAGAAGGAACGTTTCCGAATGATTGCAATGAAACGCTATAATTACTAATTTAATTATAAACATTAAAGCCATATAAAACTGTATATGATACATGTCTTAAAAGTGATTTTGTTTTATGAATAACATGGCCAGAGTCCTCATTTCGTAAACATTTTATCACAAAATAAAACGCCACTTTTAACATTTGTTTCATAACTATTATTTCGATTTTTTCAAATAATGTATAGACCTATTCGCTTGTGTTGTTTGTAGATTTATGTTGTTCGTGGAATTAGGTAAACTTATGTTATTGAATTATTTTATTATTATTTGTTATTGTGTTAATGTATAAAAATAATACAAAGCGTTTTATCTTTATCGATTTTTCCTTAATCAGAATCTTTCAAAATATCTTATTCTCACTAAATATTTCTGATATATCATGCAATCGATTGAAAGAAAGCGCTCATGTCTCATTATTCTTGTTTACATAAATAAACAGCTACAAACCAGCCACAGAGACAGTAATGAAATAAAATAATGAAAGGCAAATTATTCTATGCGAAAATTAAAAAAGAAAAAAGGAACACCTCTCAGACCTTACTGCCTTGGAGAACTAATCAAAGCAATGCAAGCACTTGCTTAATTCTTATAGCTCTTGTGAATTCTCCCAGAGACGCCAATAATTTCTTTTCGATAGGTTGACAACATATTTATTAACATATTTTAAAAGGAAAAGTTTAAATATATTTTTAATATGTATTGTAATAATATTTACACTTTTAGACCATGAATCAGCCCCAGTCTTAGTCGAATTGAATATACCTATAGTATAATAGAAATAATTAATAATTAAATAAATAACTGGGCTTCAAATCGCCTCTCAGAAAACGAGATAATATGGACATAGATGTGGATATTCACAGTTGTGATCGAACTGAGCACGGTAGTTCAGATAGAAGAGTGCCGGCATGGTAAGTCGAGTCCCAACTGTGATCTCGAATTTTTTCTATCTGACTTTGAGTCCAAATTTTGGCCTAACACGGTTCATATTACCATTTTTGCTGAGGAAACAGGAACCGATGGTGTTGTATTTGTATGAATGTTAATATTTTTATTAACTGATAAGTATAAAAAATACAATCAGAAATTAGTGATAAGTTCGCTAATTGGCAAGAAGAAATTCAAATAAGTACAGTACAAGAGTCATGAAGTATATTTTCCCTTCAAATCTAATGAACAGAGCCGAAAGATACGCAAAATGCCTTTACTATCTGGATGGATGTCAGATAGAAATGAACATGTTTCCACACATTAAGGGTCGGTGGGGCTAGTTTTTATTTTGCCTTTTATTTTTACCTATTTCGGCTTTTATTGCCTATTTTAGGGTTTAAAGCCCCCCCCCCCCCTTTGTCTGTTTTGAATAGTTCCGGATTTTTTGCGATTATTTATGCATTTAATAAAGCAGATAAACTACTTTATATATATATATATATATATATATATATATATATATCAAAAGTAAAAAAAATGCAATAATTAAAGGCATTTTCACCTCACAAAACATCTATTGAGAATCATGTTATACATTTATTTCTTTTCAAGCAGTCAAAAAAATATCTCCTCAACTCATTCACTTAAGCACTTTAAATAGCAGAATTATTAGTGAAAGTAACGCACGGTTACCTCGGGCATACGAATACTAGGAAATAGAGAGAATGAGGAAAGAACTATAGTTTTGAATAGTCCTGGCGAATGACCATGTATCGATCTGCGCGAGACAATTCTAGGAAATTTGTGATGATGGTAACGTCTAAGTTACATAAATGTAACAAACAATTGCAAGCGAGAAAGACAAGCGCGGTACAGCTTTGCAATAAATGGTCCCTATAAGAGAGATACTAATCTGTTATCCCTATAAAGTTTAAATAGAAAATGAACTCGATCATAAACTACAGCGTGTCTTTTGTTCATTCGCCGGGACTATTACAAACTACTTTGGTTTGTCTTGATCAGCATTTCCGCGATATCCTGAAAGGTGAATGTGCGGCTGACTATGACAGCTGATATCTTGAAATTTCATTGTTGTTGCTTGTAACCAAGAAAAGTAAACTCAAGTACTTTAATAGTGAGATAAAAATTATTAGGTATTTTAAATATCTATTTTCATTAAGAATGAGTGATATTACTCTGTTTTTACTTTTAATAAACGCCTATTTTAATTATATTACTCCCTATTTTTAGGAATTTGAGTACTTTTTTGCCTGCCTAATTTAACCAAAATAAATGCCTGAATATCCGGGCTCTGCTTATGAATGTAGTTAATTTATTGTTTCAGATAGTAACATTAAACAAATATTTGTTTCTCTATGGTCATACCATGAGCATTCTTCTTCGTCTTCCAGCATCTCTTATTTCTTCACGTTAATTGCACGAACTCTGATTTATAATATTTATAAGTTTCTTATCCTGTCATCATCTCATCATCGAAAGTAACAATCCTCCCTTAGCCCACCCCAAATAAGATTGCGCTCTAAGGCACGAGAGTATAGGTCAAAGGTCAACAAATATCTGATGGGCGTTGAACATCAAGATGCTCATCTTACCTCTTTTTCTCTTCTTGCACTTTTTCCCCGCCTTATCTTCTTTTTCTACTTATTTAATTCTTTATTTGTATATAACCCCTTTGTTTTGCTCCTTAGTCTAGCACTGATATAATGCGACGCGATCATTTTATCAGAGTCGCTGACTGCGCGTTATTTCCCAGCAGCAGGAATAAAGCAATGCTGAAATAAAGAGAACACAGTAGTGGCACGAGCCGGACAACGGTATTAAACCGGTATCATAAACATGCGTCATTGCGGATCTTACGGGAGTACTGTACCATTTCAAGGTCATTGCAAAAACCAAATTGCTACGTCACACGCAAACAATAATGGGTTTATTCTTTTGTCAACATGCAGCAAAGCATAATATGGAAACAGGCTATTGAGCGTAACTGTTAGATAGAATGAATAAATTATTTCATTCAAGTGCTACAGAGAAGAACAGGAAAACACTAAAATAGTCGTAATTTTATTTAAATATGCTTTCCAGAAATCACAATTATATCATTAATATTCTATTTTTATATCCCGAAGTAAAGATTGGTGCCATGAATATGCTCTAAGTATATAGTCATAATTACTGAAAATATTTATATTTCAATACAATACTTAAACTTGCATCCTGTTCCTATTTCACATTTATTACACTCTTAGTAATTTTTTTCTTCTCCCTCTCTCCTCAGAAGTGCATTATTCTGCTCTTTTCTATGCATTTCATACGCACAAGAGTTATTCATTAATTTTCATTTTTCCCCTACCTAAGTTTTCCTGTTCCTCATCACTTAATTGTTGTATCAATTATTTTCACTCTTTTACTAATTTTTTCCATTATTTCAGACGTAGGTGTTGAAGTGGTTAGTCGGTGGGTATTATTGTTGTTGTTGGCCCCACGATGGGCGCCAAATTATGAAGTGGTTTAATAGGCTCCAGCTAAGTGCCCTAAGTTGGACATTAATTTTGAAGCGATTTGTTGTCGCCGTCAAGTGGCCTCACGCTGTGGTACCAATTTTGAAATTGTTTTGTAGATTATGTATTGGTCGCTGCAGTGTTATTTAATGATAACAAGTTCTCGGGATGGATTATGCTATTTTGTTGGATTCGTACCCAAAGGGACTGGGAGGGGAATTCAATGATGTAAAGAAACATGCGACGTCTAAAATCGCGTCCTCTGGTGTTTTGCTTACGATAGAATTAGCTACGCCGATACAAACTAGCTGCCGCGTGTAAAACTTCAAATGACGTAATAGGTATTAAGAACTGAGAAACTTCTAGCTCATGTAGTTTTTAAAAATGAGTGCGCTTGCGTCAGTAACGTCGAACTTATAACTATTTCTGCGAACTGCTTAATTGAATCTAACTGAATGAGGAAATGCGTCTCGCGGCGTGTATTAGGACTGTCTGTATCTCGCCGCTTGTAGAACTTGAAACTAGAACTGACGAATGAGTGCCCCAGCCGTGCAACCTCTCCCTTATATATTAAATACAAATCAAGTAATCGTTAGTCACAAAGGTGCGCGCTATCCTCGCGCCTATCTTTAAAAGTTCAAACATACATTCTTCATTGGCTGGTTCAAGTTCACCTGCCCCCGCGTGTCATTTGCTATTTTTGAAAGTTCAAAACATGTTGGAATTGGCTAGTTTAAGGGCTAACAGTACAACGCCTGTCGGATTCAGGGACCTTAATGAGTTTAAAAGTATTTCGGATTTATTAACCTTGCTACGGCAGGCCTTTTAAAAACAGAGAGGGGCTTCACACGCGACCCTCGGGTCACTTCCTCTGAATATAAGTTTTATGGCCCTTTTGTTGGCTTTCCAGGACTCCGCAACAAAACACCGAGCAGCTTTCTTTCTGTTTTAACTATTAAAAATAGTATTTTAGTCTCTGCCCAGCTCTGTATCATCACAAAAATAAACAGGAGGAAAACAACAAAATAAGTTTTTATTTACATTACTCCACTAAACCCTCTTTATTACACATTCCTCTATTATTTTACTATTTATTTATCTACACAATATATATACTTATTTATAATTCGATGTTGATTTCGAGCGGTGAAGCACGGCACCAGATGCCAGTGATCCCATGGATCTGCAGGTTTTTCATCGAACTTGTTAAGATTTTCCCAAGTCTTGCTTAAATTTTGACTAAGCAGCGAATATTCGCTTGATTTCCATGAAGGAAAATTAGGAACCATTGGGCTACTTCTACTGTTACACTGCGGAACTTATGTTTCCATTTTTATATTTTTCGAAGAACAGTTGTAAGTGTTTTGCAGAGGCTCGAGCTCAAATGACTTACTCGACATGATTGGATCCTGCGTAGACCAGAGGATTCCCATCTGAATGTGTAAGAAAATGATTATGGTTGGGTTCTTTTCGTTTTTTCACTGGTTTCCCCTGGCGTCCTTTGTTACGTTTTCCGGAGGATGTACATTACTAATTACAAATGCATCAATGTACATAATAGATATTTAAACATTTTTAATCATAATGCTTTTCTTGTTTCTAAAATAAATTCCTTCAATAAAATTTCGGAAATATTTTTTGATTTATCGATCATTGATTTTATTTATTTACGGAGGCTATTTACATCTTAGGTCATCAGTATCCCATTCAAATCAGGGCGTGAAACGGCCGACAAATTTTGCTCAGAGGCTTCTTCTTTCAGGCATGAGGTTTTTATATCCCGTAAATGTACGACACGGGACCCACAGCTTTACTTCCCTTCCGAAGGAAGCCACATTTAGGATTTTTACGCCCGAAAAAATCTACGAACCCTGGCCGGGAATGAACCCGCGAGACAATTATGATTACCACTAGACTATCAGGACCGACTTCTCCTTAGTTGTCTAATCCGTTCTCTGCCAATATAATTTCTGCACTTTTTGCAAGTTAACCGGTGGTGCCTCTTAGATATTTAATAAAGGAGTTAAGACTCTTAAGTATTTTTTCTACTGATTTGTGCTGCATTAGTTATACCTACCTGTTGATTAACTTTGCTCCCTCCCTCTCTCGCTCTCTCTCTCTTTTTAAAGAAAGGTTGTCCTTTTTCAACTTTCCTTGCCTTAAGAGTTAATTTGTAAATACAAGCTTTATGAGATTTAGCAAGTGTTTGAAATTTCTACGAAAGAAAACTCAATTCTCCATTTCGCAGTCATGTACATAGTAACAATTCTCTCTATTTCACAATTACGAACCCGATCTGTTAGTGTACTCGTATATCCCTTTCACTGTTCCAGAAATGCGTATATATTCTAGCGTTCCTTCTAGTATATTTAGAACATTTAGCAGTTTCTAGAAGCGCTAGGCGTATATTGCAATAAATTATAGTGTATTTAATTTATTAAACTATTTCATATATTCTTCTTTCATGGCGGACCAGATTAAAATTCTTGATGAGAAGAGTAATACATTATAAAGTACATTTACCTGTTCTGCATCAAAAGATACATACAAACCGCCACGGGTGGTCGGGGTCGTTGAGGCGCGGACTCGTGAACGGGAGGTCTGGGGTTCCAATCCCGCCAGGACCGTCCTCCCCGTCGGGTTTTTTTTCCCGGGTTTTCCTCAGTCCTCATAACCGGGGAGGTACCCTAAACTTAGGCCTGGAACGCTTTCTTCCTTAAACATATCCTTTCCAATATATCATTTCATCTCATGTATCATCAGAGTCACCGCCTGTGGTGCCTCAGTAGTAAAAACGGGCGTTAAACACTACTCAAAAAAAAAAAAATCAAAAGACACTACATTAGCAACATCCATACCGTTAAACCAGTTCAGTGAAGGGGACGGTAAACAACTCAATGCACATTATAATGACCCATCATAAAACGTTCTGTTGCATATTGCTGTCGTGTTTTTATTCAACATAGGCTTGAATTCATATATAAACTTAAGAATTACTGCTTTACATTTTGACGAAACAAAAGCGTTCTTTGGGCCAAATTAACTCAATGTAATTATTTCGCCTGTGTGTATAAAGTCATAAAAGGTTATCTCGTCGGTCAATACGTGTGAGAAAAGCACAACTGCTATCTTTTTACTGACCAATAGCAGCCTATCTTTAGTCAATCATCCATCGACATGAGCTTGCCTATCAAAGTAAAACGAAAACATTGCGTAAGACTTACTAAATATTTATTTATATTTCAACTGCAGAATAACAAAGTTTCGGGCACCACAATGTATTGACTTTTATATATAGAATAATCAGGAAAAACCGTTTTCATTTCATTTCTTAGTAAGAAAATACATACTAAACAAATTGCTATAGTGTTACTACAGTGAGGTTATTTGAGTTATAGGCCGCCTGAAAGCGGCTGCTTACTGCGGAAGTGTAGCTACCGCAATCGGAAAAAGTTAGGGTCGCCGCGCGTAAAGTTAATATTTATTTTTTATATGACATGGCCGAGGTGTTAGTTGTTTACTTGCCACCCATCGAGGCGGCCGTAAGTGGGGTATGTAGTGCACAAAGCGGCACCTGGACAAGTTTTCTCCGGGTCCTCCAGTTTCCACTGCCATCATTCCGGCGTCAGTCTTCCGTCTTCTCACTTCACCCCCATCCTCACCTTCATCACCAATCAGCAAAATATACTCATAGTCCGCCAATTTATCGGTGCGCAGGTTACAAATTGACTACGTCATTGCCCTCAACCACCCATGTGCGGAATTGCAATGCTATGTTCAGGCAAGTGAGTTGGCATTAAAATTTACCTACTTTAACTTAAAACATAAAACTGTATTTAAAGGCGGTAGCAATAATAGGCGTTAACCTGTGTTTTAAGATATGTTGAAAATGATGTCCCTCAGCGGCAATACATTGCCGGCGTCTGTCTATGAAAGTCTTGCATCTAACTTTTTTTCCGTGAGCACGGCGGTTTAGAAAGCTTATCTTGTAATTGAAAGATACTGTCTCTTGTAAGTTTTTAACAAATTGGCGAGTAATTTCAACCTGGAACACAACTGCCAGGGTGTATTCTCGTGAATCCCCTTACTGTGTTCCATGTATATCGTACATATAAACCCGTTCTTCAAGACTATATTAATTATGCAGAGGCAAATGAAGAATAATTGAAACATAACGAAGACACACCAGTGCACAAGCTCTTAGTGACAAACATCTCTCAAATTATAAGCTGCTACCTACACATGTATTACGACCTTGACTCTGTGGGATCGTAACTCAAACAACCTCATTGTATTATACAGTTAACTCGGTAAATATGTTGTTTAGAACGAAGGTTCGAAACCAGCTGCAAAACGAAGAATACGCATTCGAATTGTGCTTGGATTACGTTGTGCCATATTTGTTTCCCATTGAGTTTCTCTTCATCCTAAAATAGCCAAGGTCTAGTAACATTAACCCTTGATGGATTCTGGGTCCATTTGCTTCTTCACTCATTAATTGTAGTCGTCTTATGATCAACGGCAGGTACCAAAATGTCTCAAAGTAAGTCTCCATTAATATCTGCCATCTGCTTCTTCATTTAATCTCACACCATCTATCCCTTGTTCCGTTGGTTTTGCACCATTTTCTCCTCAACAGTTCATTTTCTTTCTTTCTTTCTTTTTGTGGGGGCATTCTATACATCGCCGTTCTTTCTATATGTTATTAATCTTCCTTCCTGGAATGTGTCAAAATTCATAATTGTTCTAAATCCTCGAATTTCTAATTATATCCAATTTTGATTTCCTTACTGCTCTCTTTTAAAAATTCATTTTATAACTAATAATTTGTTGATTTTCCGTCTGTTTAATGCTAATACTACTGCATCAAATAACCAAATATTTTAAACTAATGCATTATAAAGGAGTTTTTCTGTTATATTAAAATATTCTTACAAAGTTTAGCGTGACAATTCCTCTACTTCCTTCACTTATTCTTTTTCAAATTCCAATGAATTTGTACCGTCAGCTTCTGAACTTGATCGCAAATATTTACATTCATTAACTTTTCTGGCTTCACCATTTTCAATAAATAACCTCTCTTTGTTTTTCGTATTCAACAGTTTAGTACTTCATTAGATAGATAATTTTCTACTTTGCTATGACATCTATTCATAATGATTCTATGCGCTCCAAGAACACTTATAAATTAGTATTGCTTTAAAAAGTATATATAAAGAATGTTAAGAGATGTATGATTGTTTTATTTAAGTTCCCTTGTCTTTTGTATTAATGTGATGAACATGCTGTAGATTTTTTTTTAAAAATCAACAATTTCTAATATGACATAAGCCCAAAAAAGTGTAAGGCGAAATATTCTTTTTAAAAATTGATATTATAACTGATATCACACATTTTATAAACATACATATTGTAAATTTAGCATAAAATTCTAGCGAATGCATAAATCAATTAATTCATATTTGACTATATCGATGCTCCATCAAAAATAATTCCAATAAAAAGCATTTCGTTTAATTATTTGCGAACACGAGTCTAGCTAATTACTCCACTTATGATCATGAGACAGACATCAGTTCTGGATAAGCAAATATTTCTCTATATTCATTTACCTTGGAGTACAAATCTGGAAAGTGTATTCATTTGTATTAATAATTTGCAAGTTTCTTTATTTTTATTTTCATTGCCTTAGTGGGAAAAGCAACCAAAATTAATAAATATGTTTTCTTTTTAACTTATAACTTAATGTCTACGTTTTATGAGCTTCAAAACGAATTATTGTTCATATTTCTATTTTAAGGGGCTCGGAACCTATGTATCTATAAAACAGGCAACTTTAATAACATATTGCAACTTAGTGAATTGTTGCACATAGGGATGTAATATGTCACAAAACTTTTCTGGAATAGCCCATATATGTTCTGATCAATCTCCATTATTATTTTTCAGCTTCTCTGAACATTTCCTATTATTCAACTGTTTGCTTCATATTCCATTCTGGTATTCATATCGCTAGTTCCTTCCTTTCCGGAGCATGTCTCAATAACTGTATTTGTCCTCTTGACTACAAATATATATTTCATTCCTATAATTTCTCTAAAAATATTATAAAACATTTTTGTGCTGGTACATTTAGATATATTTCAATATTTAATTTAGAAGTGTTTCACTGATGTGATAACTTTCGATCGATTCTAAAACAATATATAATCTGTAACTAGATTATCTGCTAATTCTGGTCTTGAGAGCTTTAAAAAACGCTCCACTTCTCTTGTTGCGTAGGCTGCGGGATCCAAGGGTATCTTCAACATTAGTTACGTGCTGAATAACACTATAAATAATAGATCTTGCAATATTTTGTTTTACAATAGTCCGAACTTTTGAGATGTGGACTTTACTACGTGATAAAGGTTAGGAAATGTAATTATTTGCATCACAAATAACAAAAGATAGTGGCGATTCTTTTGTGTTTTAAAAGTATACAACGAGTAAGAAAACATTTGACTGACAGTAACAAATATAATACGATTTTGCATTACGAATAACAAAAGATAGTGGCGAATTTCCTATGTTTTTAAAATGAATACAAGAGTAAGCAAATATCTGACTGAAAGCATAAAAATATTACATTAAGTGTGGAGTACTGAATCAAAGAAAACAAGATCACTCTTTTGAAAAATAATAAGCTAAAGTAACTATTAGTCTTAGTCTTAGGCTAGCCATTGGTGTAAAAGAGAAGCTTGTCTTGAATAGAGTACTACTGCTATATTGGTTCAATATCCCATTGATTCGACACATTATCCTTCTAACCATATAATCCTTTATTCAAATAAGTTTGTTTGTAACTGAAACAAAGTATATGCATGTTTCTACTATGAGAAAGACATCGGAAACGGTGTCATTGAAATATTTTGCTAATGAATGCAGAAGCATTCCCATCACGCGCCAGTTGGACCCATATCCGCGTTTGGCACGATAAATCGGTTTGTATCACATCGGATGTGGAGACAATCAGCTGCGTGCCAGGAAGACAGTAACGAGGGAAGTACAGTTACGCGGGACCCAGTACACTACATTGTACAGGGCCCTCGAGCGCTGCTGACGAGAAGACATTTCAAAACCAATGGGGCGGGTATCGACGCCCACTGCTATGTGTCTTGTCTCGTTATGTGCTTACTGTAAATTGATACTTGTTCTCCTACAGATGCCATCCTACGCTCTCAAGAACAACAAATTATTATCGCATGGCTACCTAGTGACCCCATGAAGCAATTTGCATGTTCATCTTTTTGGAACCGTGGGATGCCTCTTCTGCTTTTTTGCCAGCTTCAGTCTGGCAATGCCTCCAGATCTTCCCACGTAGGACATTTTTTATACATTTACATTTGAGGCCTGACCTATTAAGGCATCATATCCTAACTTAGCTTGAGAGATCTTTATTTCCAGAGAAAATGCGCAAAATAGTCATTATGTTTTGTTTGAGCAATGTCATATTTGAGTTTCGCTGTTTACAGAACAGCCTCTATACCTTTGACTTGCTTCCTTTACAAAAAATAACTCTGTAATATTATATGTTAAGTGACAAAAATTGAACATTTAGTGGTTATTAAAAGAATAAGATATTAAATCCTAAGCATATCATAAATGTGAAATATTATGCGAAAATATTCTTTCTTTTTAATTGTAAAAGTGTCATCAAATTCCAGATATGCACTCATCATGCTCAAATTTTGGCCATGTCAAAATTTTCTGCTATAAGTGCATTGTTTATAAGCGAAACACTTTTTATGTTTCTATTGTCTGCTCTCTTCCTATCGCTGATTGGGACCACAACCTTTATGGGATATTAGATGTGGATCTTTTCCTTTCGACAACTTGAAGGAATGCTGCTGAATGATGCCATCAATATATTTACGAGCTCAAGTTCATGATTAGTGTTGCCTTGAAAACATTTACAACATGAGGTCAAGGGAGACGTTTTATCACACCAAAGTCAAGGTCAAGTTGTAAAAAAGAGTGATGTATTAATAAAAACTACTGATGGACGACAGAGATTCGACAATAAAAATAGAAGCGTCTGTTGTTACCGACAATTAAAATAGCATCAGTCCTGTTTTGTCTAGCATAAGCATCGCCGAACCTGTAACAGTGTCTTCATAGTCTACGGAAAAACCTCATTAGGCCCTCGTTTCGCCGAGCCTTCGTGATATGTGATATATATATATAAAGTGTGCAAACAAATTATGGTGTATAAGGGAAGCTATTCCTGGATTATTTTATTTCGAACCATTATCCTTTAGCCAAGTCAAGCTTTCCTTTTACACCAGTCGATAGTCTAGACTAATGCTTATTTTAACTCTTTTTTTGCAAAAATGTCAACTAGTTTCCTTTGATTCAGTACTACACACTTAATACATTTGTTACAGCCAATCAGATGTTTGGTTATTATATATATATTGTATTCGCGAAAAATCGTCACTTTCTTTTGTTTTTTGTGATGCAAAATCGTATTTAATTTTTTAACCTTTATCAAACAGTGAAGTATGCATCTAAAATTTCAGAATATTGCAAAAAACAAGAGAAGTGAAGCATTTCCAAAGGTCTCATGATAAGAAAAGATCACCAAAAGAAGCTTGCTGAGCTCTCAAGGAAGACTATTGTCTTTTTTATGATGAGAAAAAATTTGCAGTAGAGAAATGTGCAACCTTCAAAACGAAAGAGTTTATGCAAGGAATCGTAAGACATTCCTATTCAGGTCATAGCATCCTGTCTCTGTGGTTGGACTGGGCTTGGGTCAGCTGACATGTGAGAACGCTCATCTGGTCTTCTTCCTCAAGGGGTCAGGGTGAATGTTCAGAACCACAAGTCTCTCACTGAGCTGCTCTTCAAAGGAAGTGAATGAGGCTTCCAACAGAATTCGGCTCTTTTAAAAAGGAAAAGGTTCCAAATTTCATCTCTTAAGATTGGTCTAGTGCGTCACTTAACTATAATATATGCTCGAAACCCTACACATTTTTGATGTAGTAAAGAAACTCCTGCCCAAAGAGCGCAATGAGATGACTTATCCAATAAATATCAAGCATATTTCCACTGATGAGTGTATTTATCAAAGAATAGATTATTTCTTAAAAGTTACTTATATGATATTTTCGTGTATACAAAAACTCATGACTTGACCAGATATTCTAATTTAACGCATTACTTCACACATACCAAGATATATTTATAAATAGAGGAGAAATACATAATTACAGCTGACGGTAGAATTTTAACGACGGAGATTAACTTTTGAAGAGTGCCAAAAAGATATTTTCTACAAGAGATAATAGGGAGGATAGAAAGTGAAAGTGTTATAATTGAACGTTTTATTGGGGTCTTCCCAACGCAGCATATGCATGGGAAAAATATTAAAGGCTGAAAAGATAGAAATGAATGATCGAATAGAATGATGTAGATAATCCAAAGATTTTAAGTATATATAGGTATAATAAACAGAATGCATAGGTGACAGAAAGCTAGGAAATGCAAGGATTAATTGATACCACCCGGAGAAACAGAAGTACGTCCATTATTCCTCTGCATTGTATTCAACTATGACAATGTTGCTGCAGGGTTGTTATCAAGAATGGATACCACATTCGACTATATGCTGATACAAGGCGTGAGGGGCAAGGATTTCTGCCGTAGTTTCTTCAATTTCTCTTATTTACTGCTATTAGGTTTAGCTGTTTCTGGCTTCAAGAATGTATTAGCAATTGTGGAATATATTTCTGAATTTCAAGAAAATAATTTGAAATATACCCGCTGATCCGCTGAGAGGTCAAGGTTAACTCAACGTAAGCTTTGACATTCTTAACTTTGGCTTAAGAGACCAGATTCCTTACTTACTTCAGTACTCATATCGTGTGGCAAAGAGAACTCGCTATATATCCACATATTTCTGAGAAATTTCTTAGTCAAACCTGAGATCTCACCACAGAAATAAGGATTACGTGTTGCAAATATTCATCTTAAGATTTGTATAATGTACATTTTTCCCCAAATATTTGTGAACAGAAAACCAATAGCTCAGAGTATTTAATGCACTTAAATCATAACATTTCAACTAAAATCGCGCGCGTGATCCAAGACCCAGAGCACAGACACACAAGTGAACGCTAACCAAGGTACTGAAATGCGTTCTGTTTTGAGTGTTGTGATAATACATTCCAAAACGCACATGCATTTGATTATAAACAATTTAAAATTTAATGTTTATTAAACCGTACAGTAAAGTCGAATGATAATAAGCGAAATGTAATCTGGATAAAATGTAAAACAAAATTCCTTGCTCGGCGGATTGCAAATCAAGACCCAGAATCTGCGCCATTCACGCTGCCATTGAGTTATTTGAACGGTTGTGACGAATGAATGACAATTAGAAATGTCATACTCTGGGAGTTATTATGAAACTGTTTCAGATAGCCCTTAGATATCCAGAAGAAACAGGGCAGTGAGAAAATTAGATGACATTGGACAAAGTATTAGATTCACGCACACACATATACTTTTTGCGTAATTGTGTTTATTTTATTTCATAAAAAAATCGCTCCGTTTTACACATATACCTCATTCTTCAAAGCTACTGAGACGAGACGAAAGGCATAGCTTCTTCAATATATAGACAACGAATGTTATGGTGTGAGCCGAGCTTTTTGAACAGCTCCAAGAGTCGGGCTATTTATTTTTTTCTGTAACTGTACTTTGTTAGAATTATCTTCATTCTTAAATTTTAATTTTGGTCATTTATATGCTACCGCTGTATTTATAAAACTTTATTTTATTTGTTTTAATTAATTTAGAGCTAAAGAAAACATATGCATCTCAACTAAATCTTGCTGGAAATATTCCCCTGATTTAACAGTAATTTTTTCTGACCTTACCCGTTGTTCGAAACAAACGGCTCCAAATATAAGTAAACTTTTAAGCTTGTGGTGATAAAATTGTTTCATTAATACCCTATCATAATTTCATTATAATATTGAAATCGTCTCTTGTATAAAAACAAAATTTATTAATATTTGCGTTCAATTCCATACTTTTACTTCATTTAGTCATGGGTTTCCGTAATAAAGCTAATTAACAATGCATTATTGCTTATAGCAGAAATCCCTTAGATGAAGTATATGCATGTTTGGGAACTACAAAAATACTTTTATGTTTTATAAACTTCGTTAAAAATTAAATATGGTTAACTCCATAGTATTTTATTTTTTACTTCAATGCAAGTTTATACGCAAATTAAGATTTGTGCGGCATCAAAATAAACAACAGCGAGAAAAATCAGTGATACCTTAACTCTTAAAACATTCTGATTTTCTGAGTTCTGTTATGTTTTCGTGCTTTAATTTGATAATAGGTTTCAAAAGTTGTCAATGTGCCATTGATAGCAATATATACTCAGTTGTTCCGAAAATACACATTATTTTATTTAGCTTCTCTTCGCATGTTTCCATAATTTGAGAACATTTCTATTAATTTTAAACAAGAAGAAACCAGAGAACAATTTTCTGTTCAGTTTTTATTTTTTACGTGTCCTTTATATTTTGCAAATAATTCCGTTATCTTACCGAACGCCCGCATTCAAAGCGATGTTTCTTTTGTTCAGGTGAATTGACTCTTTATTGTGGTGTGCTCACCTATGCGGGCTGAGTTATTTGTGTTTTATATTTGTTCTCTTGCCGTTTTTCAGATGCTTTACCTGTGCAAGGCCCGTAGAAAGCTCGCTTCTTTTACACTAAAGAAAAAAAAATGGACAAAAATGTCGCTGTTGCTTGGCTAAATTAATTTTAACGTTTGTTTTATAAAAGTTGAGAGTAATACAAGGTACGTAAAAAAGGAAGCGTTGTTTAGGACACCTTCCGGACACGCCATTTGTGAGGACCGAGGAAAACCTTGAAGAAACTTCAGTCAAGGAGGACGGTTCTGAGGGGAATCGAACCCCAGACCACGCCTTAACGACTTGAGCCTACTGTGAAGGTGCCCATGATATGATGAAAAATGCTGAGCAGCGAGAAAGAGTTTGAGCTTTGGGAACAGATGAAAGTCATGTGTAATAAAGTGGATGCCACAACAAATCACACTTTACGTCTCTCAGTTTTTCCATCGGTAAAACATTTTAGGAGAAGATGCATTTTCTTGATGAAAAAAATGTTTTTGTTTACAAACTGGTTCTTTTCTCTTGAACGTTTTGCATTTAAGGGGTTTAAACTATTGGAATAGCACTATCCGATTGTGGTTTTACCCTTCTGTTCATAATTGATGAATAAAATTCCTTTATGGCCCCAAAAGACATAATATCCTAATCTTCCCTGCAGAATTTTTGATTGCTTTATTTATGGACGCTCTTTAACATCTCAGGTCATCAGCGTCCCATTCAAATCAGGGCGTGAAATTTCCGACAAATTTTGCTCAGAGGCCTCTTTTTTCAGGCTTGAGGTTCTTTATCGTGCCGTAAAAGTACCACACGGGACCCACGGCTTTACTTTCCTTCCGAAGGAAGCCATACTTAGGATTTTTACGCCCAAAAAAATCCATCAGTCCTAGCCGGAATGACCCACGATCTTGGGTTTAGGAGGAGAGTATGTTTACCACTACACCACCAGTACCGACTTTTCTGCAGATGGGACCGACTTTTGTCTTCTTTGGCGCTGAACAACTGGCTTCTCTCCACTGTTTTGACTGTTTCGATTCTGTTGTGTGATGGTGGATCCAAGTGTCATCCACAGTAAAAGTCGAAGCATAAAATCAGTTCTGTTGCTGTTAAAGCGCTCTAATTGCTGTTGCGATAATTTCATTCAAATACTTTTTTGAATTTGTTGCTAGCAAGTGCTACACTCTCTTTTTCAAAAGCCTTTATATATGCAAATCTTCATTTAAAATATAACCCATCCGCTACTTTGAAATGGGCGCTAATGACCATAGCAGTTTTGCACCCTTAAACAATAATCATCATCATCGCTACTTTGAAATGCCTATAGCCTCAAGAAATTTAAAACACCGAACATCTAGTACCAAAATATGTATATAGAACACTTATACTTGTTAGACATCATCAGTGGATCATCCTCAAGACTGGTATGGACATATTTCGCTCCTTGAAAATGGAGGAGCAGAATCTCAATAAGTTTTAGAGTTAAACCATTTTTTACAAAGAAGTTTATGACTGCACAATACTCAATTTTATCCATTTTATGGAATACTCAAAACACACCTGCTTTAGAAAGCTGTATTTAATAAACTAATTGCAGGAATACGTGGTATTCCGAATGAATATTAGAGATCAACGTTAAAAAAATTATCCTGCCAATGGCATTGCTGTTTATGTATGAGGACCAGCATTTCAGATCGCCCTCATATGTTTTATAGCAATTAACACATTAAAAAACATGGCACTACAAATATGTGTATTTTATTCACAAATATTATCTACGGCGATGGAGAAAGTAATCGCCTATCTTTTTGTGAAATACACAAAACATTTAGTTTTACTGCAGCAGAGTTACAACGTATCTCACAAAATACAAGTGTACACGGTCACATAAAATGTGTTTTATGGGTTTGGAGGTCAACTTATTTTGCGTTTGGGTATACGGTAGGAGATATACACTGACACATTTGAAACACATATTTAGAGGGATTTACCCTGCTTTTGATCATTTTTGCAGAAATTTTAATGGTTTATTAATGTGTAATGAAGATTTGAAAATTTTGTTACATTTCTATTTTCTGGTACACTTTTTCATTCAATCTAGGGAAATTTTTGTAATCCTCTTCTCAGAAAAATAAACTACACTAATAGACATACATTTGCAGTAACGTTTTGGTAAATTATTTCAGTATTTTCTGTGATTTTCTTTAATTTGACTAATGTTTTTAATAAAATGTTCTAGATCCTTTAACCATAAATTTGTTTATATTCTTTATACTAATATTCTGTTTCGCTTAGATGTGTATTCTATTTCAAGGAATAAATGTACCAAATTTCATTTTCTAGATCTGGTAAAGCCAGGGCATGAAATATTGGTTTAATGGTCATTTCTACTTCATAAGGAAGACTATTCTTATGGCTGTAAGCTTCCCCCAGTTTCTTTGTTTTTCAAGAATTTGGACCATCCTTGAGGTCATAGGCCATGTTGGTGGTGTTCATCACACTACATAAAAGATTTCCACCTTATCTTCCAAGACCTACACATCTCAGTCCATATGCAAAACTCACGTTGGCTTTAAACATTCTATTATTATTCTTTGATGTCTTGAAAGGTGTATCACTATCCCAATTTTCACATAAAATGCAAACTAAACGTTCTCCTCTTCCTTCGTCCAACAAATTAAATTTTCCACCACAAAAGAACACTTACAGGTTTTTCTAAGTATTTCTGCTAGCAATTCCAGATCTATAATTCTGAAATTTTGATCTTCTCCATAATTCCTGACCCAAGTTTTACTTTAGATGCACTTGGAGATAAGTTAATCTACCAGGCCTTAGCATTGTAAATTAGAGATCAATAAGTTCACTTAGCACAAACAATAACTCAGTAACTCAAACTTGATCACAATTAAACAAAGTAGCAAAACACTTGTTTATGTATCTCCACAACCTTGTTTATAACTACTGTGATCATAAAATGACCTGTTCAACTACTGAAAAAAGACATCTTATTACAAATACGGTTTCTAGGTTTCACAGGCAAAATTAAGCAAGAAAAGTATCGTTTCACTGCTGGGAATTTTAAAAAGAGGGCGTGGATCATTACAGTTTTTGGTTTCCATATTTTTTACATCATTTGTGGTTAGAGTTTCAAATTTTCGGATAAAGAAATAAAATTATTTTGTGATTTTTTTATGGTTTCTGCCATCTCCTCTTGTTAAAATAATAAGAGGAATGAAAAGACAGTTTAAACTGAAGTAACATACTCGTAATTTAAATATGTAATGATCATTTTAATTTTCATAAATACTCAAATCAGACAGGTTGGTTCTGCCTTCCTCGTGTGGACATTTATTATTCTATATTACATAACAGCGATAATATACCAATTTTTAAGCCAAGAGGCCTACCGAATCCTGGCATTACAGTAATGATAATCTTAATGAATTTACCAAAATTACTTAACACGAAACTAAGTGGTTTTTCAATAACACTTGCTGGAGGTTTTGAAATTTTATAGTTAGTTTTGGTCTTTACACCGATTCCATCTCTTCGAAAACTACAATGAGATTATTTAAGTTACAGGCAGACAGAGAACGACTGCCTATTGGGAGAAGCCAGCCAAGAAATTGCAGATACCAGCTTGTTTGAGCGAGACTTTGATTGTGCTTTCGTGTGTTAATCTGTGCTTTCATTGTGTGTAAACTGCGTGCTAATGTTCCTCGTTAGTTATACCACGCATAAATATATTGAGGACAACAAGATTTTCACCCAGCTCATTACCCAAATATAGTCTTAAAATAAGGACGTTTGTGTACAGTACATATGTGAAAACGACTTCTAGCAAAGGAGTGGTAAACCGTTTGTTTTCCAGATAAAGAAACTGCTCACCAACTTGTTAAAAAGTTACGAGAGTCAGGACCTTAATGACAAGGAACGTGTTCCGACCCGCCGTGTCCTAAAGTTATACGATATACAGGAATTTCTTACGCAGATGCAGGCAATGTATTGCTGTTGAGAGGCATCATTTTCAAGATCTCTTAATGTAGGTTAGTGATTTTTATTATCTGTTTTATACAGCATCTTTTATATTTTTAGTAAAAATAAAAGTATTAGCTGTATTCGCGGTGGTTCCATCTCCTTTTTCCGGTTGCGGTGACTGCAATTTCCCAGTGTGCAGCCTCGCTTAATCGGCCCATAACTCAAATAACTGAATCTTTCTAAAGATTGCCTTCCTTAACATTGTAACTACTGATGTTTTAACAATAAGTATAGTTCATATTCTACTTATATATTCTTTCAGTTAATTTGTTTTTGCTATTGTTTCTATGGTTTACAGGTGAACCATTGAACAATTACTTTCAAACTTCAACGAAAAGTAGCATAAAGAAACAATTTAACAGCTTAAAAAAATAATAATTTCTTTCAAGGGGAAGGATATCGCAGAAAAGACATTGCAAAGACTGTTGGAAGAATAGTTTAGAAATAATTTGGTTTAAAAAAAAAGTCGAGTTCTTGAAGGAGTCGCAAGAAAATCTGGGGAATTTCGTTCACCATTTTATACCGATGTGATATTTTGTTGCACTCTTTGCGAATGACTGAGCTTGCGCCAAGTTTTTGGTGTGCACCTCACAATGCCTGATTATCAAAGTTTCCACGAACTTGTTCAGCGCAGGCTCACGTGACCATGACCCGGCGTGACGACAGATTAAAGTGATGGGACACGGTACGTCTAAACCCCCTTAGGTGTCCGTGAGGCATACCGCCTTTCTTCTTCCAGAATAACGGGCTT
Source organism: Metallyticus violacea (assembly GCA_030762175.1). Classification (NCBI taxonomy): domain Eukaryota; kingdom Metazoa; phylum Arthropoda; class Insecta; order Mantodea; family Metallyticidae; genus Metallyticus; species Metallyticus violacea. The sequence goes on from CM060840.1 coordinate 62,419,214, forward strand.
ATTACAATAACGCGCTCTTATAGAGATGTTGAAACACAAACGTATCAAAGCAACTTTGCCAGATTCTGTGCAGTCGATCAGCTGATAAGATTTATTTCCTGAACGAGAACAACTACACTGAGAAAAATACATTTTTCGTGTTTGGGAGAGCGGTTTTCCGTGTCTGATGGTAGCGACAAGAGCGCCAGAGGGTTTAGGTCATAAAAATCTGTTATTTTAGATTCTTTAAATTTGTAAACAAGGGTTTTATGGTTTATTATTTTGATGCCATAAAATTATACAAAAAGGTATATCTTTAGGCTGTTGCATTGATAAATTACTGTGTTGCTGGCATAAGATTTTTACAAGAAAAACGCTTTATAAAATAACTGCCAAGAAAGTTTTAGTAGTATAATGCTTAAGAGCACCTCTCAAAAAGTCATATACATTGTAATGTTCTGTCCTGTACTATTATGCATAATCATACAAGGAAAATATTGCGTTTTAAAGAAAAAATAAGTCTCCTAGCTAAAAAATGTGACAGTTATCACATATGTTTGACTTTGTTATACGTAGAAAAAAAATCATATTTTAAGAAGAGCTATTCACAATTGCAAATTATCAAAGTTACGTCTACCAACCTTGGTTTTGAGAAGAACTTAGTTAAAAGACTAACGGAGTCTTTTTGCAAAAGAAAATAGTTTACACAAATTTTAATGGGTAGAATTCAAGGAAAAAATCAAATTTAGGCAACAAAAAAAAAAACATATTATCAATGCCAGAATTCAATTTTGGGGTCAATTTCTGAGTATTAGACAAATGTTGGTATCACTGCTCCTCCAACAAAACACTATTACAATTCAAAGTTAATTATACCCTTTCTTAAATATTTTGTGAAATTTTGTGGGAATAGGACGGCAAAATATGTTCAACGGGCGATTACTGAAATACGGATAGTTGCTGAGGTAAACGTTTCGGAAAACTTGTATACAATAACTGTGAATAAATTTGTTTAGAGTGGAAATGTGGTTGACAAATCGACAAAACGTCGTCCTCATTACACTTCGTCCGGGCAGAAGAAAGCAAAAGGTGCGTTTACGCGATGTTCTGAATAAATTCAAGGAATCAGACCGTACAGTAGATATCAGTTTAAGGACTGTTTTCAAGGCGACTGAATAAAGCTGGGATGGCATCATACGTCACTCTTCTCAGTGTAACTCACAGAATGCTACGCATTAAAATATGATGCCGAGATGAATCACCTTGGCAGACAGTTGTCTTCAGTCATGAGAGTCTGTCTCAGTTATAGCCAAGATACAAAATCAGAGTTCGTCGCATTAAAACTGAGAAGCTCCTACTTGCTTGCTTAGCAACTACGTTGAACACGAGGTGATATCATCATCATCACTATATAAGCGTAAATGCACAACCTGATAGGATTAGATTTTTCAATTATACTGTCCTCGAAGGAATGCACAAAATCTTAAACAAAACAAGACATAAAGCGGAGATAAGGTAAATAAAACTGAATGAATGGCTTCATCGTCAGATAGTCTGCTCATAAAATGCTCTAATGATCTACTTAATTCTACAAAGTCTGCAGCACTTAAGTTTATTCGACAAGCGTGGCAAAGCATGTTGTTGACATCTACGGAAAATCATACTGTGCAAGAGCGATGAAAAACACGCCGTATGCCGATAGTGAGCAGGGAATAGGTATAGGAAACATATTTTTAGACCTCAACACAAAGCACCCAAGCTAGACATTGCGTTTTTAACATTCAGCATTATAAATTTTTATAACACTCCAGTGTTATCTTTCGTGGTTTAATACAGGCTATTATTAATCTTTTTAAGAGATTAACAAATTACATATTTAATAATTATTACACATCTAATGGCGGTTTCGAAATCAGTCCATAGTGCAATTAGTGATAGTGTACATATTTGTTTCTAAGATTTATTTGTACAAGTAATCATGTTGGCAACCATGTCAGGTTGGAAGAAAATCAATAACAGTTGATTTATATTTGCGCATACACAAGTGTATACTACAACTTCTTTCAGAGCGAGACAATTACATTTTCCTACAACACTTTAGTCTAACAAAGAAAATGTAATAAAATAATAATAAATAAAATGTTAGTTTGTTAGTACCCAGCCAAAGTACTTAAAAATCGACTAATTTCCACCCTGCAATACTGATAACATTATTCAGAAATGAGGATAATGTTTCGTCCATGCTCCTACTAGTATTGGATACTCGAAGTATTTCTTTGTTTGAAACGAGAAATATTTCGGAATGGCTGGAATCAATAACTACTTTATCAATATTAATGGGGCTTAAAATAGTGTATGACACACGTATCAAAAAGCTTATTTGCAAGCTTGTTCAGCAAACAAATTATCACGTTTATCACTTGTATCATAAATTACTAATTCACAAGGCCAAATACATAAAATTTTAATTTTTGTATAAGAAATGCGTAAAAAAGTAAAATGAGCATTTTAGACATTTCTAGGATTCACATAATAGTGCAGTTGCTGTCAAACGAATAGATAACGCAAATTTCACGCTTACAGTTGATTCATAGGAACTCATCAGAAATAGAGGACTGAAGGATTGACTATGCTTGCGTTAACTTCTTTAATCTACTTTTTACAGCGTAAGGAATCGGCTTTACAAACTGCACGTTTCTTAGCACGAAGGATATCTATGGACTTCACAGCCTGTTTTTAGTTACATTGGTGCATTGCCTATGTCGACTGTCTGCTTTCCTGGAGAAAAATATAGACGAATAAGAATCTCTTCTTTATAAAATAGACCCTTTCTCCTCAGAGAGAGAGGAGTAGGTTAATCAACACATCATAACTATATAAATCCTGCTTTTAACATGAAAATTAACATAGTTTCCTAAAAATGTTAGAAAAACTGTTTAAATTTTAGCCATACATCCATAAATCATAAAATTTTAAATTCAAAACATATAAAAAAGATTTCAGCTAAGTACGTCACCAGAATAAAAAGCTCTGCAGTAGTTGTTGAAATAAAGACGTAACAATGTTTTTTATAATACCAATTTCATTTATTTAACATTCGTTTTGAAAATGTTTTTAAAAAACAGTATTTTTTCTATTCAATGAATATTGACTACATTTTTTTAAGTGAATGTGTTACAGAATTTCAGGAAGCCAAAAACAAAAAAACGATTGCATTTTATTTATTTTAGTTCACATTTTTGAAGCGTTATCAGAAAATATATGACGGTTTACTAATATTCCGTTTATACATACTCCAGATATATAGTTAATGTAAATAAAATTTTAACTTTTGTAATCTTGTAAACATAAAGTAATAAACCATCCAAAGTGTTATAACAGCAAACCGTTTTTAAAAGGTTCTTATTTTAGGCTAATAGATAGCGTCACGTTGCCTAGTACTCCTGCGTGTCCTGGGACCCATTACAGCCTGGTAATCTCGGTAAATCTTGAGAATATGCTCTGATTTCTACTGTCTCATACCAGAAGCACATCTATTGCGTTTCAATGGCTCATGCATCAGCCTGATAAACTGAGTAAAGGCGTGCTATTGCCTCAAGCATCATGGTGTTAATGGGAACGACAAATGTGTTTCCTACACGAGAAGATTAGAATTAATAATGTGTATGAAAAATTTAGAGGTAAAGAATAAATCTTTATGAAAGCTTCACAAAGTAGATGTAATACTATGAAAAGAGGTAGGTTGGCATGATATGAAGTTATGTATCATAAGTTACTGACTTTCCGCCTTATATCATCGATCATTTTACCAATTAAGCATATATATGTAACTAAAATAACAATAATTAGAAATCAGAAAAGGATAAAACACTTAGAAAAAGTCACAGATTTGAAATTGCTATATGTCGAACTGCGAGTTATTTTATGGGAAGATGACAAGTGTGTGTGTGTGTGTGTGTGTGTGTGTGTGTGTGTGTGTGTGTGTGTGTGTGTGTGTGTGTGTGTGTGTGTACACTTTTCATTAGACAATAATTCGATGATTTTTAGAATCTGAAATTGTCTACAAACAATATCTCTCATATGTAAAAGAAATATAAAGTAACATGAATTAAAACTTTTACATAGGCAAACGCAACTCTTTATAAAATACACGAACTTCCAAATAACTGGACACCTTAAAACTAATCATATAGTTGGGATATCATCATATTTATTATTGTCTATTTTAAGTAAAAGGGTATAGTCCTCCTTGGCAATAGTTATAAACAGGTGTATCTATCTTGCCTTAACCTCACTTGCAAAGGAGTTGAAACATAATATTCTGCTCACACCATTTGTTAAAACTCTTCATCTTGCTCCAAATTCAGCTTCATACGTTCTTCCGGATCTTTTCTTATCATTAACCCTCACTGTCAAATAGATTAAGGAAAATTGCATAAAGAAAATGTTCTTCCTGACCACAAATTTTAGTAAAAAATATATTAACACACACTACAATTTTAGCATTAACTTCAAAGCTTGCACGCTATATACATTTTATTCACTCCTCCTTTAATTACTGCTATTTACTGCTGTAAATATGGTATCATGCGGTGCACTGCCATAATTAACATAACAAGAGCGACCCATGTTGTACTAAACACTTTCTATTCCACAAGAGCCTAGTTTGATTTCAGTAAATCAATTTTAAGCCGATAAAAACTTTAAAAAAAAAAAAAGCTAACGCGCGTTGTTTATGTACTCCCAACTATACAGAACTGCAATAAACCACATAAGGGCAACGAACCCAATAAACAAACGCCTGTGTTTATTAGCAAAATTAACGATTTTACTACGAGTGTACGTGTCTCTGCACAATCTCACTTGCAAACGAATCGAAAAAAAAAAAAAACCAGGCAAACTCTATTCAAATTCTATTAAACAAGTTCCTGGTGTGATTTCACTAAATCAATATTAACTTAATAAAAAACTAAAGAAGTAACATGCTACTGTTAGTTTACTTCCAATTATAAACCACTGTAATAAACCAGGTAACTGCAAATTAATAACCCAATTTATTAACACACGGACCACATATTCCACCATTTTGTCCGCTATCGATATTAAATTGGGGTTTGGTATGTATAGTGGGATGGTGCCAAATATTTTCAGAGATTGTAGAAGAAGTATAAACAATCTATTTGAGATAGGGAATCCAACAGGAAAAATAAGGAGTTATAAGGTGAATAAAAAGCTGAAGTTAGTCGGTGTGAAAGCGAAATGGAGTAAACGTTTTCCTTAGACTGTCTTTAAACTGACTTTCCGAGTGAAGAAATCCCGGTTTTCAAAAAATTCCAAAATTTCAGCCTAATCCTATGACAGTATAGCAGTTCAACTACTGAGTTCGCGGTTAGTCTATGACTATGTGACCTAATGCATAAGAGATAGACTGGGGTTTGCAGGTTGTAGTTTTGGTCACTGCGATGTGGTTTACTTACTTATTTGTTTTATGATGAAATATGACGACATACGACTACCCCCAAAGAGACATACTCCACACCTTTCGTCCGTTATCGTGAGCTATAATTTAGAATGGTAGCTGCATTAGTCAGTAAAGGACTGGTTCTTTATAAACTTAATGCCATGACTTTGAAACATGAATAGGCAGATGATAAAAATTTAAATCGCTCCCTCTACAACCTCTGAAATTGTGATGTAATTTATTTAACACCCTGTATAGCTTACAAATGTGCATCATCGATACTTTCGGTTGAATAATTCTTGCTTCACTCGTTTTTCTCTACAGCAAGATAACATAATAATGCACATTTAATTGAAAATAAATCTATAAATTTTGTAAAATAAATAAACTTAATTTGTTTTAAGTTTTAGCTTGTTTAAGAAGACTGTAATTCTTCTAATAGACTGTAATTCTCTGGTAGATAAATGAACTGTACTTCTGAGACTCAGTTTGCATAATGGACAAATTACTCATAATTCTACAGAACAGCAAAATGATTCCCTTGAATGGTAGGTTGCTTATACAAATTCTAAGACTGCACTATTAAAACATAAACAACCTTCATTGGCTAAGAAATGTAAACTGCGTTTTCTCAACCAATAAAACGCTACATAAAATGCTCGTAATATTATACTTTACTAAATCATCCAATTTCATACTTATTACTCATTGTTGCAACGCAGAAAGCAAAGCATAGATAAAAAGAAAGATTCATTACACAACTATTTTACAAAAAATAAAAGAAGCTACTTTTAGGCTACGCTTGCATACTTTTTTTCCTTCTTGTTGAAACAGAGAACAAAGCAGCTAGTATGCGGGACCCTATCTATTGTCTAAGGCGAAGCTGTTAGGTTGCCTTGCGGTTCGTGTTTTAGCGTTCTTTGTGGTTAATACATAGACTTCTCGGTAGGTCTCTGCCCTTGGTAACTGCAGTTCTTGTGTTTACCATAAGAAACAAGAAGTAAAAGAATGCTGGCAAGACATCATACGCCCATTTACGCAAAGCAAATATGCCTGCGTCCTACACATGGGTGTGAGTCAATAGTTACAGACAGTTTGTCCAGATTAAAGAATGGGAAGCAGTAGCAAAGAAATGAATATTCTTTATTTCGCCGTACAAGCAAAAGGACGGTTCCGCCCTCACACCTCTTCACAGTCTTTGGTCTCCTATTCCGTTCATGTTTTCCGGAGAACATTTGCACCTAGCTCCTTTTCAATTTCTTTGTAAATAACACAAGTCTCACATAAATATATAGAAACAATCAGGATTTTGTAAACATTTTAGACTTTTGCCATTTCTTGTTTCCTTTTTCAGAGTTTTGAAGCATACCAGATGTTAATGAACTACTCCGCAATAATTTTAGAGATAGTACAATGGGGTCTTAGACAAACAATTTGAGATAAGGAAGTTTTTATACACGAAGAAAAATAATGGAGTTACATGGTTATGCAGAAGTTGAAATTAGATGTTAAACTATTGTCAATGTGAAATTGGGTAAAGATTGGCCTTACAATGTCTTCAAACCTCCTTCGCGAACAAGGATATCCCGATTTTCAATTGTTCGTCATTGGCAATTTCAAATTGTAGCACCATAAAAATGGAATAATCGGAATAATCGTGACAGTAAGACACAGATCGAGTTAATTGATTTGTCGTATAAGGGAACTGATGAATAGCTTATCTGGAACTTTATCTCAAACTTCACACATAATTAAGCATTGACATGCGTAAATACAAAATATTAGCTGCTCTTATGAATAACAAGGGGGTGAATTTAAAGCTTGAACAAAAATGTGCAAATGACAACAGTGTCGTATATTCTGCATTTTAATTTTTGTATACTTTTAAAGCTATACTCTTTTTAATTCTTAGGGCCGGTTTCATCAACAGATGTTATAAATATACGAACATCATGTTAAATTTTGAACAAAGTTTACGATTTCCTACGTTGCACCAAGCTTTTCCAGCATGTTACTTAACGCGTTTGCTAAGGTCCCCGAGAACTGCGAATAGCACAGATAGAGGTGGTGCTAAACCTTAAGATTTTTGAGCGTATTTCGACATTCTTCTTTTTGAAATTACATGGCGCATGGAACGAATGTTAAGAGGAGCAGTCTAGATTTTTCTTAAACTTTAAAAGCGATTAGGAAATATATTAAAGAATAGAGATAGCCAATCTCGTCTGCGTTAGAATATTATGTGACATAACTGCTGCTACAATTATTATTAACTTTGAGTGGAGTTTGGTTTATAATCCCAGACTGACACAGAAAAGTGTTTTTTTTTTTTTTTTTTTTTTTTTTTTTTCCCATACATTTTTCCTATCTTGATTTGTGCATCACGTCTGTATTGCGCTCTTTTCAGAATGCAGGTAAGACGTTAAAAGATATTTCTTTAAGGTAATCCCCAAAACTTGACAGGACACCATACATGATATCTATTTAAAACTGAGCTCTGAAGTGAGTGAGCGGTTAAATATCGTACTATCACGTACTGACCCAGGCCACCTGATTTGAAGGTTAAGATAACTGATTACTAGAGCATTTATGGTAAATTAGGTCTTGAAATTTAATTGTGAAACTACATTTTTAAAGTGCACAATCAATTGCTCCCAGAACAGCAGAAAAATGATGCAATGAAAGAAGTTATCCAAATTTGGGGTATTACTCTAAATAATATTAGATGATGCTCCAAGAACTCTTCTGATAATCCTGAAAAGAGCAGCTTTTGAAATGAAAGTATTTTCCTCAACTATTAGATGTAAACAACAGTGACATAAAACCTTAATATAACCAATAGGAGAGAGCCATGAATCTTCCAACCTCTCTCATATTTCATCTACAACCTTGATGTCTGCTTTTAACATTCTGTACCTTTGTAAAAATTTATTTTTTCGTAAAAAAGTTCTAGGTGATTGCATCTTATAGCCATTTCTCTATTAAAATGACATTTAAAATATCTAAATATAAATTTTCGACATCTGCAGCCGTATTTACGGCCACCATTTTCCAACTGTTAACATAAGGGAAATGGTTTAAGTTAACTTGAGTCATGAAACAGAATTTTGGTTAATGTGAAAGTTAAAGCAGTCTAACAACTTGACTTAACATCTGCTGGTGAAACCGATTATTAATATATTAAACTTCTTCTTAAAAGGTTAAATAAATCTTAATGTTATTCTTTATTTAAAATGTCTTCATCCTTTTCTTCATTTAATATTGAATACCCTTATTGATTATATTTTATAATTGATTGAGTAATTTCTCCATCGTCTTCTTACATCCCCTGAACTACTATCATTTTTCTTAATGGAACTGCCAACATTTATTTCTTTTCTGTTTGTTCAAGTTCATCCCAGTTTATTATAACGGATATAAATGATAAATGTAATGTTTAGTACGGAAAACATTCACCTGTTCAAAACACGTATTTGTTTCGATACAGTAATGCCCTGCGTTTTCAGCAGTCAATAAGTACCAAACTCATTTGTTTATTTCACTGAACGTGGCTGAGCAGAAGATGAACTTTGCACTTTCTTTAAATTTCAAGTGCTGATGAGCTTGTAGATAATGGTGGTCGTGAAACTTAGGACATATAAGCTGAAGCATCCCTTCCAATTAGGTACGTGATGCTGGCGTTTTCCGGGTATGGATGTTTTTATTTTAACATAAGAGTTTTATACAAATTGAGCCATTACGAAGTCCCGTAAATACCTGCTATATAGCTTCCTTAATAATGTAAAATGCACATTAAGGGCTTTCATTAATGACCTATAATTAGCCATTATCGCCAAAGTGGCTGACCAACAGATTCCCGGCCGCTAGAAGCTGACGAGGACATAGGCTAACTTATTTTGACCGATGTGATATGCAAATGCTGACAAGAATGTGTCATCTGGTTTTAAAGTTGCGGACATTAGCACCGTTTAGACAATCATGCAAATAACACCGGCTACAGAGTATTCTAAATGCTCAACTCTGCTGCACCTGTCCATATTTAATGACTATGTACAGTTAACTGAGAGAAACTTATAGGGGGGCGTCTTATCAGGATGCAAAATTAAAACGAAATTGTTCCTAAATAGTTTCATAAGTGAGCAGTTGATGACATTTTTGTTGCTTCCTAATATCTAACGTTAGCAGAAAGGTATTTGAGTAGGAAAAAGAAGCCATTTGCTTACTTCGAAAGCTCTTAAAATTAAACCCCTAAAAGCTGTTTCCAATTGCAGCGGTGTTTATTAGAAAAGGGATGTTAATTGTATGTATGTATGTAGATTGAAGTGAAGGTTTTCGTTAATTGGATTATATTTATTGTTTATGTTAAGGATTGGTGATTTGAATTAATAATTGTATATCTTCAGGGATATGCTCCGACTAGCTCTAACGAGATTCTTCTGGCTGGAATTTTAGTTATCTGGATATAACAGGGAAAGGGAAATGAAATGGATATGGACACTATAATCAACCGATTTACAATTTTTCACTACCACATTTCTTTATGGTCCAGGTTCATAATACTGGGCGGAGAATCGGCTACTCCGTGAAGGATTTAAGGGGGCGTTGTGTCACTTTCGCTAGGAATCTGTTCCTTTGCCATCACAAAAGTTAACACATAAAATGTTTGTCCAATGCGTAGCTAGCTGTGTCCGTAATCACTAATACCAATTAATTATTCTCAATGGCCAAGAACGACTGGAGAATGGAGGTTACACAGTAAAATCACACCTAAACTTGACATTAACACAGATGCGTTACTTAATAAGACTGAAGTCACACTCTTACTGATGGATCTCTTGTACTCCGTTCTAAAGCTGTTCTTCAACTGACCAGCCTTAGCATCCCCTGGTTTATGACACTTTTCCCTCACCTAATATACAAAGACGGAGTTTCAATGCGAAAGAACTCATTTGTCTTTGACACAACTTTCCCTTTTCGTCATAGAGCATCCAGGGGTGGGTTTGTTTACAATAAGGTCTAGCCTGCAGGAAAATAGCCTTCCACCCTACAATCGCACATATCTTCCTAGAGCAAATATTTCATTTATATTATATTGAATAAACGTAAACTTTCAAATACAATACATGAAATAAAATACATTTGCAACTATGGTGTATGCGCTACATTTAACCTCACAGCTATGATTTATTTATACATATTACTTGGCAAGTAATTAATTTATTGTCTAATTTAATTATTTCGGTTTCATAATTATATGTAACAACAGTAAGAAGCTTTTCAAAATTTCATATGTCCTTTAGGAAACATCCACATCAACACCCAAAATCGATTGATTTGATTTACGGACACTCTTTAACACCTCAGGTCATCAGCGTTCCATTCTATTCAGGGTGTGAAACGGCCGACAAATTTTGCTCAGAGACCTCTTCTTTCAGGCTTGAGGTTCGTTTTCGTGCCGTAAATGTACGACATGGAACCCACGGCTTTACTTCCCTTCCGAAGGAAGCCATACTTACGATTTTTACACCCGAAAAAATCCATCGATCCTGGCCGGGTTTGAATCCGTGACCTTGGGTTTAGAAAAGTATGGTTATCACTACACCACCAGGACCGAAATCCCAAAATCGATCCAAAACATATCATACCTAAGGAAGTGAAGAGCATGGTACCATTAAGGAAAGATGGTAACATGTCCCATGTTTATATTCTTTAAAATGTCTGAGAAACGTTATTCCATGTTATGAGACGAGAATTCTCCATTGCCTATGAAAAAGTTTTGACACTCTCTAACCTTAGTTAAAAGTACGCCATTGAGACAGTATTTAGGAGCAGCCACCCCCAAATTTAATTAGAGTGATTATAGTACGAAATTTTAAGTAACTTACCTATTTTAAGCATGAGTTTAGTTTCATTTCTATTTCCTGTACAAGTGTTGGAAGTGTTTGTATGTATTTTCGTACCATAGTGCACAAAGCTACTCTAGCTATAAAATCTGACCTCGGAATTTCTGTTGCCTGTTGTAATAATATTTTGTAAAAGATGACCCAAGCAGAATCGATTTTTCTGGAGATAATTGTACAGCATGGTTCGTGGAAAAGTTGTTTCTTGTATATTGTCTGAAAACTTTGCTGTTATTATATTATGCTAGGGTAATAAACCTACGGGGATGAAAAGACAGGCTGATAACCTTAGGAAGCGAAATCCTAACGGTTCCATATAATACATATGAGTGTTACATGCAAGAAGTCACGTAAGCCATTAGACCAATAATGTAGCAGAAAAAAAATCGCAGGGAACAGATTACCCAATAGAGACGCGAAGATGGGAGAATATATTCTATATTTATCTAAAAGCATATTTCAAAGAAGGATAGCTTCGTGAGACCCGCAGACTGACATATTTATTTAGTTTTGCATATTTTAGGCCCAGGAATAGTCGATCCACATTCATTCCCTGTTCAGTTTAAGTCGGCGGGGCATTAGTAGTGGAAAGGTATTCTCAATTTAGTTCAAGTCACTTCAGTGCAAAGAGTCCAGTCCAACTATCAGTTTAGTTCAGTTCAGTCCAAGAGTATCGTTAGTGGAAAACTATTAGTGAGGAGTAGGCAGTTACGTCTCAGAATCAGTTGAATTTAAGTTCAGGATCAGAGTTTCAGCGTTATAAAAGAGCGTTAATGTCAGAGTGATAGCCATAGTTAGTGCGGAAGTGGCACATATTCTCCAAGGAATAACGACAGTACATTTTATGGAGAATAGCTTATGAACAGTAAATTGTGTTTCATCTCCTATATCGAGAAATCTTATTAATCTCTGAGACTCCTTCTCCTGTGGTTACAGGACCATAAAAGTATCCAGCAGCATAGTCTCAACAGCCGTGGAAAAATATAAGTCAGCGGAAAAGTATCATCGCAGAGGGAGAAGAAAACTTTTACCCCTGGGATCTCAATCATTAATCCAATCCTTAATCTAAACAATTAATCCAATCCTGCCAAAATCTTACCCTTCACATATTTTACATATTTAATTAACACCCTTTTCAATAAATACCACTGCATCATGCTTTAAGAAAAGCCGCTACTACCACTCTAGCTGATATACTCCAGTCAAGAAAAACTTCAGCATCGGTATACTACATATTACCTCAGAAACACCGCCACGGGTGGCCGAGGTCGTTAAGGCACGGACTCGTGAGCGGGAGGTCTGCGGTTCGAATCCCGCCAGGACCGTCCTCCCTGACTGGGGTTTTTTCCAGGTTTTCCTCAGTCTTCATAACTGGCAAATGCCGGGGAGGTACCTAAACTTAGGCCTGGAACGCTTCCTTCCTTAAAAAAAAAAAAAAAATCCTTTCCCAATTTATCATTTCATCTCATGTATCATCAGTGTCCACCGCCTGTGGTGCCTCAGTAGTAAAAACGGGCGTTAAACACTACTCAAAAAAAAAAAAAAAAATATTACCTCAGAAACTACAACTTACGGTTCACTACTGACATACGCCCAGCATACGCTTCAAATGGCATATATCTCAAATTGCCATGCCCTCATTCCGTTAAGCAACCAGAGTTTGTATAGACTAGTGGAAGAGGACACGCGATTTTCGGTATGACTACAGTAAAACGCTGAGCTTGCTCATTCGTGTTTATCACGCCAACCGTTTCAGTGGCATTTCTGTAGGAAGTGAGTGTTAGACTTTCGGTTTTGTATTTGTGAACTGTGGAGATTATCAAGAGTATGAGACAAATAATGTTTATTTATGCTTATTATGTGCAAAAGAAATCGTACAAGTGCTGTAGGAGAGATTTTCGTGCTAATTTTCCAGTAGTAAGTTGATGTATCTGTGGGCTGTGCCCATAAAGCCACTCAGCTGCTGCATCTTGATCCATATATAATTATTGCTGCACCGAAAAAAATACCCATCGATCTGTATCGATTAATTGCAACAATTAATCATGTAACTTTTACTTAGAATAATGAAGGAATGTGCCTTTTTACACCCATTACTTCAAATATTACGCTTACACCCCTTAATCAATTTCAGCAAGGGTAAGAGCTACAGTATATCCCACTTAACTAAGAATTCCGAAAGCGCCAATTACACAACTCTCATTGAAGAACATCTCGGCAATAAGAACTGCATAATAAAGCTTTTGGTTCTAATTATCTTACACAGACAAAACATAACTAACATTAGGTAACCATTGCAACTGCTGACAATTGGCACTTACTTGTGGATAGCCAGTACGACTTCTGAATGCTAAAGCAAGGGAAGCATCCAATGAAGAAGGTTGATCTGAGATAGCACGACTAATATTAATAGTCAGAACTTCCTGTTTAGCTATTCGGGCCAAGCATCGTGCAGACACGTCACAGCTTGGAACGTGATGTGTGACAGCATGCAGGTAGCGTCGTGGGAACGACACCCAATCCTGACACTGACCGACATGTTGGAATCCATATGGATGTGATGTTATTCTCAATAAATGGCTAACTGGTACACAGGTGTAGCTTCTTATATAGGACATGGAAGCTGAAACATTTCATTTTAATATAGTTGAAAAGCAAAGAGAGGAAAATGCATACATCGGTTTCATTACTTGTTGGAAAGTTTTATTACAGGCTGTAAATTCAGTTCCTGGTCTTTCACTAAGTTTATTCCTAGAGTTTAAAGATTTGCATAAGTCAATTTCACTGCAGATGATGTTAGAAGATGCTTCCAATTTGTTAAATACGCTGCTGGCCTTAAACCAACTCCATGTTTTCTCAGAAGGAACAAGTATGACTGGTCGAAAATACGACAACAATACCAACAAAAGTCTGAATTTGATCAGGAGAGAATTGTGACATACATTGCGGGATATCATTCCGAAAAATTGGTTCTCGTGTTGGGCGAAATGAGTTTACAGCGAAACGAGTATGAGAGTAGTGGATCAATGTAGGACGAACACACAAACGTGAAGGCTCGCAACGGCCCAGTCAACCAACCGAAAGAGAAGATAGATAGCATTTCCGCATGCCTATTATGGAAATGCATAATATATTGCAATTTTAATGGCCATTGTATTGTTTGGACAATATGCAGGTATACAAATGAGAATGCATTTCGTTCCTGGGTTGGCGGATGGCAATGCGTTGCAAGTACTTCGTTTATACTACGAAACACCACTCCTAACAGGAACTATGCTGCAGGTTGTGGAACAGAGTATTATTTTTATGGGAGGCAACAAGCACACGCTCACTTCCGAACACCATCTTTTCTTGACAATGCTAACAATGCGTTTAACTGGTCCAGCGAAAGTGAACTATATTTCTTATAAATACGGACGGTTGTCATTGAGATAGGTCTTATGCTGTTTTTTAAATAGAGGATTTTTGTGTCAGGCATTTTATAAAATGCCATCAGAAAGGACCAGATTCATATGCACTTAAAAAACAAAATTATATTTTGTATATGTGATTTATTTATTTTAAGTAGTATGATTTATGAATATGTCTTATTATTAGTGATAAGCTTGATTTGAATTATTTTTGTTAGAATTAATAAAAAATTACTTATTATTTTGATAGTTTGAGGAATGACATTTACTAACATAAATTCATTAAATTTTGTTAATTTGTATTAAATTGAATTCCAATAACGACTATATAGATATTCTAATCACTATATTTTCAACAATTGTTTTTTTTTTTTTTTTTCCAGTTTTACACGAATATTGGAACATACTGCTGTACTGATTGATTTTTTTTTTTTATTGATTTATTTATGGACGCTCTTTAACAGCTCAGGTCATCAGCGTCCCATTCAACTCAGGACGTGAAACGGCCGACAAATTTTGCTCAGAGGCCTCTCTTTCAGGCTTGAGGTTCTTTTTCGTGCCGTAAATGTACGACATGGGAACCCACAGCTTTACTTCCCTTCCGAAGGAAGCTATACTTAGGATTTTTACGCCCCGAAAAAATCCATCGGTCCTGGCCGGGTTCGAACCCGCGATCTTGGGTTTAGGAGGCAAGTATGGTAACCACTACACCACCAGGACCGACTGCTGCTGTACTGATTTCTGCAAAAGTTGCAATAATCTAGTACATATATTTTTTTTTAATTCTGAGATAATTAGCCTTTTCTTTTCATGTTATCCCCATGAATGTTTTTAAAATTACGAAAAACTTCTTCCATCAACATAGCAAGTCACGTGCAGTATTTAAATACTGCATTTATTATATCAGATAGCCTAAAATAATAATAGGTTTCTATTTCTCCCCTTTGAGAATACCAGAATCATGCAGTTGTAAATGTTGCAGTCTTCTCCAATCCGCCGCTTAAGCAATACACCTCTGGTGGCTTTATCTATGGGCATAGTTAAAAAGAAATTCTTGCTGTTAAGCCGTTCTAATATACAATGCACTCTACACACTGCATTGTAATCAAAATGAAATGAAAGACTGCTGAAAGAAAACAATTATTGCATTATGTATCCGTTTTATTGCTTACACGTGGCGCACTTTTGATTTTAGCGAACACAACTCTATCAATACATTCTATAATGTTAGCAACAATCATGTTTATAGTGTGCTTGTCAAACTCTTATGCATATGCCTAGCAGACGGTAAGGCGGCAACTTGCTTTAATTGTTGTACTTTGAACTATATTCATGGTGTTGTTCAGTTTAACAATGTTTTATTATGAAATAGTTCGTAACTAACAAAACGATTCGCCTACATTAGCGTGCTATACCAAATTACAGTAAATATAAATGTATGAATGTTTTTCATTGCTTCCATTCTTCTGTATTTCATTGTTTCCCTTTTTGTGTTCTTAAAGTTGGATTAAGTTGCAGATTGCACAAAATAACAAAACATGGTTTCACATGCGCTAAAACGCTGGTTTATGCACTAATCTCTAAAATATGTACAATATCCACTATGAAATCCTCGTTTCCCTTCTCTCTCTCTGCAAATTACATTAAAGTGTTTACACATTGGTAGTAGGTTGAAATAAAAATATGCAAATATGTATAATGCATCCCTTAATCATCCGTTAACGGTATGTGATAGAAAGAATGTTCGAAAATTATTTCAAATTAAATTTTCAGAACAGTAGCAAACCACAGATTCTGGGTAGAGATACAAAATAAATAAATCGGTGCTCACATTGTAGTATTTGGTAAATTTTTAGGATAAGATAAAAATAAAAACGCTAATTTGACAAAATCTTAAAATATTTGGTGCTCTCTACCATAGCAAATGAGAGAACTGTCAGGGAGCACATCTCGAAATCATATCTCAAACCTTGCACATACATAGATAGTGACATAATATTTGTAAGTGCAGCATATTAGCTGCTCATACGAATATAAAGAGAGTGGAAACTTACTTGGAATGTTCCATTTAGAAAGCACGGCGCGCATCTTGCGAACAGCAGTTACCATCTTACCTTATCCACTTTCGCCAGTGTGCGCCAGTTGATGTGCCACTATATGTGAGTAGAGTGGTGGGATAGAGAGACTTTGTAAGAAGGCCAGTAATGTTGCAAGCTTTCATGATCGTGTTAACATCAATTAAAAGCTTCCAGACTGTTACTAAACCAGATGGAAACTTGCCTGTTGCAAGCGGTCAGTGTATCCCATCTAAACATTTTAATGGAGATACTTGTCGCAGGAGTCGCCAAAAACTCTAATTTAGTGCGACCATGGCACAACAGCCCGGAATTTTTAAACTTTGAAAGTGAGAAGATTGTGTTTCCAGTGTTATTAGTAAGTGAGTTAAGAGACTGTGGATCAGGAAGATTGCAAAGGAAAAACTAAGAAGATGTATCGAGTGTTCTTCTGGTTTCAAACAAACAGCTATGAAATGTTTTACTTTTTCAAATTTATCCAAATAATAATACGACTCATTGTCATGTGGTTGTGTGAAATTATATTTTTAAAACAAAAATTAAATGTTCATGCTTATAACTAGATGATCCTGGTGGGGATCATGCAGAATGCTGCACCGAAAATGAAAATGATAAGAGAAATTTGATACAACGGCAAAAAAACGCCAGGCCTAACTTGTTCTGAAAAAATTAGGAAATACTTTTAAAAATGTAATAAAAATTCAAAGTAATTATTTTTGGCCTACGTCCGCAGCTAAGCCACGCTGGGCGAAGTTCACTATGAACAAGTTCCCCTCATATTTATACTCCCACAACTTTGATCAATAACAGTTTTAGTTTTATGCCATGATTAGAAATATAGTAATGTAGGAATCCAAGTGGTGTGTCTGCTGTCACATATTCTTGAATTTGAACGAAACCTGCGCTCACTCGCATTTACAACCATCCTTATGTAATTCTTACAATTATTGCTCCGAGTTTCTTTACAGTGGGGGGAATATTCCTGTAGACCATTTTTTCTCTTTCTAGTGGTAACTTTTAAAACAATACAGCACAGTAATCTTGCTTTTATTAACGCCTGTAATTAACATTCGATGAACCAATAGCGTAATAACGTACACAGAATTAGTGCTTGCTCTTGTAACAGCACATTGCGACTGGCTATTTACGCGCAGTCATCAGCACGGAAACTATTATATGAAACTAGCGTGACCTTGGTCAAGCGCCGTTGCGCGTTGCGAAGCACGATAAAAATAATTCTCGGTAGAAAACAAATTCATAAGAAGTAGAAATGAGAACAACTAACAAAAATTTATATGTATATTTGTAGGTACATATGTTCTTTTTCGACCCAGAGTTCTAAGTATATGTGTAAGAATCAGATCAATAAGATCAGACTATACTAACAAGATACATCCAAATAAAAACATTATTTATTGCGCTTGATTGAAAATGTACTAACTTATTGCATTATTTGTGGAAGGTATTTAACAGTATATGTGCAATTATGTCACTGTATCCTCTATTTTTTTTTTTTTTCCCTACAGAAAATGTCCAGAGAAACGTTAGCCTCAGAAATCTTCTAGACATTAGATTGGTGATTTCAAAGTGTGAGGGAACTGAAAGGCTGAAAACCTAAACAAAAAGCTTCCTTTTGGACAAGGAAAAGAGAAAATGAAAATCCTCTATTTAACACGAGAAAAATTTGAACCCCTACATTCCGCACATTTTCTCTAGGATGGCTACAATATTCTTTCTGTAGTTTCATACAGCATCGTTGTGCTGTGAAGTAAAGCATATGATACTATCCATAAGGTTAACATTGTGCTTATGTACTTAAACCGTTTTAAGTAGTTTCTCCCTTAAGTATCATTGAAATGCTCTTCACACACTTCCTTACTCTGAACTACTTGTAGCTTTCTCATTGAGATGTGTGGGCCTCACTGAACAACATTCTCCCCAAGCTCATCCCTCATTCGTTTTAAATATATTGCCTGTCTCCTTCCTGTTCTTATCACAAATCTCCTCTTCCTTACATTTATAACTTCTAGACAGATACCTGATATATTTTCTTGACTCCGTATCCTAGGTTCTTCTCTTTAGCATTATGAAACATTAATAAACCGTTGCTTTAAAATAACATAGACAGAGAAGTGTCAGCTCTCTAGAGCATTAATCTCTCCAGACGCCGTAAATAACATTACTACTTGAGCATTTACGTTGAAAACCATGCAATCCAGGTTGAAGGTATACAGGAGTTACACTTCAAGTTTGTGCTATGTCAGCAATACCAGACAAACAGACATCTGAATGATGTCAGGCGATATTCTTTTGGACCGAACCAATTACTTATTTATTATTCGGTTTGCTGCTAATGCTTACGGATAATTCTCTTTTTATTTATATATTTTTATCTTTTCAATCAAAAAACTAAGTTTGCATTAGTTTGATAATTTTTATTTCTTTTTAATTTATCAGTTTGTAATAAATATTTACATTACAACTTGAAAGACCTTATGGAAAATATAAATATTCATTAAGTTTGAAAAAAAATGTGTGACATGAGCCCCTCTCATCTCTATAGGGTAGAGCACTCATACTAGAGTTCACAAGCCCTCTCTTATGGAGAGGGAGATCGTTAGAGAGTTATTGGCCTATTTATAATATATACTGCACTAGCTGTAGTAGCCGACTAATGGACCTATCTCCTTTCCAACCAATGAAATTCACTGCGCGCCACGCACGGCGGCATTCCCTTTGTCTGTCAGTTGCGAGTAGGATTTCAAAGAGTCTGGCAGTTGTGTTGTGCAGCGGAGAATGCGATTTCATTAAATTCAACTTCAAACCCTACACCAGGTCGTGCGACAAAACGAGGCAGGAATTTAAATTTTCTGACAACCGGATTCAAACGAAAAATAATATTAAAGATAGTACAGAAGTTTAACGAAACAGGATGTGTGACTGACAGGGAAAAAAATCGAAGACTGTTCATAAATCCATGAGGAAATTATGCCTTATATTGGCCCCATAATTATTGGCCCTGATTTATGGCTCTTAATGTACCAGATGACTCTTTATGGGACATTGAAAAATAAAGTATATTCAACTAATCCTCACACACTGGACGAACTTATGAAGTTAGATCCATTAGTAACGGGAAACGGTGTGTATTTTCTGAGAAGATGTGGATTTTTATTAATTTTTCATTTGACATGCATTAATTATATTCTTTACAAGAATATCCTGCTAAAGTATTCTACAGTATAATCTTAATAATAGTAGTAACAATGAATTCACTTTCATAGATCTCATTAAATTGTAACAAACTTTTACCACTAATAATAAAATGCAAGTTTAATGAGTGCATCTCTAGTACACCAGACGCTAATGTACTCTACGATGTAGAAATTATCTCTAATGGGAGCTATTTTAAGATGAGTCATACTCCGCATGTCTTGTTGAACAATAATTTGAGGATTTATTGCCGGCGCAGCCCGTATAGCAGGAATAACACAGGAAGGATGATTGCTGTGCTAAACACGGAATTGGAGGGGTGATTAACATTGGCGCTCCTCTTAGCCAACAATGCTTCTCACTGCCTGTTTATATCTAAGAGAATAACACAACTGCTTTGCCACAAATTGCTGGTTAGCCAGAAGGTTGTAACCTCACAACGTATATTATCTAGGGCGGCGTTGATCTTTTCGCAGCTTTCTCTTGGTGGATCAATCCTGAAGACGCGGTGTTACTAATAGTACTGAAGTACCAGGTCTTCAGAATTAAAGTTCTATGTTCAAGAAACCTTCTTCACTTTGATTTATGGCAAGGCCTTTGAAAGGAAATTTTACCAGGAGATGCAAAGTTTCTCTTCTCCAAATGTCATCTATTTTATGCCATGAACTGTACTGAAAGAGATAATGGATGAAAAAGCACTGTTGATTTTCTGAATTCATAGTCCCTTGCGCATTACGCGATAAATATAATAAACTAAAAAGTATTAGATAGATTATTATTAAAGGACATAATAATTTAAAGTAAAAGATATAAAAACATTACTTAGTACATATGTGAGCTTTCACGGCCGGAATCTTGGATCTTAACAAACTTTTCCTGCTTTTTGGCGTGATCTAATGGTTAATTCATGTTTATGGTGACCTGGCGTTTCGTCCGACACTATGGCGGACATCTTCAGAGGAATAAAATAAATAAAATATCTACTTAACACTCAGCTGCTTATTCTAAGAATGAGGTTTCGTCGTCGTCAATAACTGAGGTGAGTGGAATGGTATGCATGGTCACGATCGTTGCGGTATTGATCGACAGCAGGAGTTCTAACACGCTTCTTAAATATGAATAGACCATTAGACTACGGCCACAAAACACAGAAAAGTTTGCTAAGATCCGATACACTTGGTGTTTACTTTAAAAATAAATTTCTTATTACACTTTTGCCAAAGATTTCAAATCATATCATAAAATTATGTAATAGTGATGTGATTGTTTCAATGCTTAGCCTGAATACATTGTAGGTAGAGCTTAAACAGTTCAGTTCTTAAATGTACATTTCGTCGGAATTTCTAAGCGCCAAATATGACGATGGAAAAAAAATTGTCAATAACACTGGCTGCTAGAATATACATTAGGATTTTAAAATCCTTCAGCTAAAATAAATTGTAACAATTAAATGCTTGAAATATTTAATATGGCTTTAATTGTTTATTTATCATTTTTGCTTTATATACTGATCAATCAATAAATGGTTCATTGAGTTCGTTAACCAGCAAAATTGTATCATTGGGGTGAGGGTTACTCTAAAGCGAAAGTTTAAAAATCGCTCTAGCGACCGCAATTTTTGCTGTCTCAACGAAACTCATGTGCTATTGAAATAAAATAAGTAAAAAATGGTTTATGAAAATCAGCAAAATCAGATTATTATAAGTGGAAGTTTACCTGAAACCAACTTATATATATTTTTTGCAACGAAACTCAGTATATACCATTTAAATAAAATAAGAAACATAGTTTCTGAAAATCAGGGAAATCGGACCATTAGGGCGATATACCTGAATACAGAATATTTTTAATCGCCGAGGACGTCAAATAAGATGGCCCGGGGAAAATGTGGCATACAGAGGGAATGCTATTGTTAGCATTAATTCGCCAAGAGATAAACTCGTTGGTGTTATGTGAAATAAAATAATGGCCAATCGTGTGCACATGCGCATGGATGAATAATCGGATTTACACTTAAGACAGCGGCCGTCCTGCGGCTTAATTGCCGAATTGTAGCGTAAAAAGCCGAATTCCAGAGCGATGCAAAAATCTTAAGCGGTTGTGTGTGTGTACCCTTTTCAACCTTGGTAGTGCAAAGCAGGCTGAGAGAACACAGTGGTTTCGAAACACAGAAAAACAAGCAATCATACGCCTACAATTAACTATGTAGCTTAAATGTTAATCACATTCCGTTATAGTTGTTATACACTTAAGTGCAATTGGAAACATTAGCCTAACAATATAACACATATATAAAATAACAACGATACGGAAAAAGCACACACTTTTAATCCTGAAAGTTATGTTTTATTAAATACATATGTATATATTCAGTTAGCGTTACTTTATTTTTTACTACATTTTCTGTGGCACGGACTCCAAAGTGTAATATGATAATGAAATTAAATGTCCTTAATTCAATTTCACAAGCTCTGCCTGGTATTCGAACCGTGCTTTCCAACAACTTCAGTTTGGAAACAGTATTGTTAACTTACTGAAGAGAGAGTCAACCTTACGTAATGTTGACTTTGAGACGGAGCAAAGTCATCATAGCGGTGAGAGCTTTTTTTGCACCATACTGTCGACAGACGACAAAATAAATTCCAGCACAGAACATCTCATATTTGTGATAGAATGCTACATTCAAATTAAGGACATTGTTGGAGGGTGACAGTGTCGATACAAAGCCGGTCCCTGTATCAATGATTTTGAGGCCAAATACCCTGATTCCTCGAAGAAACATTGCCCAAAGAGTCAGGAGGTAGCTGGATCATGCTAGAGTGAAAAATCGATCGTGTTATCCGTCAGCTGATTAGGAATTTGAGTTGCATTTATTTATTTTTTCCTTTGTTCTTCCTTCTTTCTTTACATATGTTTGTTATTCATCTAACTTATTTATTGTTTCCCTTGCGGCGGTTTTTGGTGGTATTTATTTATTATTCAGATTGATTAGTTCATTTTAATAGTCTTTGGTATTGAATGGCGGTGAATTAACGAAATGGCTGATTTATTCCCCTTGATTCTTCCGAGATGCCCCCGCTAGCTCGCAGTTGTACTCACCAGATCTGGCCGCTGACAGATGTGGTGATGATCTCAGACTTTCTTCGAAGCTGTTTTTGGATTCAACCAAGAGAGAAAAGGAACTTTGGTTGGGAGCTGTTGAATGAAATACATGGTTACACTGCACTTGCTATTTATTCAGCACTTTAATCGTGGTTCCTGACTGACTGAGTCACCGGCAAGGAATGAGATGAGACGTTTTCACGCTATTATTTATCGGACACAGTTTGTTACTTCACTCGCGCCTCAAACTTGTGATCTAATTAAATGACCTTTTGTAGCCCTGACAGTGAAAAGTCACTGTCCGGGCTACAAACAACTATGTTTCTATGATTTGAGCAGTCGGCCCTGGTGGTGTAGTGGTAACCATACTTGGCACCCAAGGTCGCGGGTTCAAACCCGGCCAGGATCTATGGATTTTTTTCGGGCGTAAAAATCCTAAGTATGGCTTCCTTCGGAAGTGAAGTAAAGCCTTGGGTCCCGTGTCGTACATTTACGGCACGAAAAAAACCTCAAGCCTGAAAGAACAGGCCTCTGAGCAAAATTTGTCCGCCGTTTCACGCCCTGAATAGAATGGGACGCTGAGATGTTGAAGAGCGTCTGTAAATAAACAAATAAAAAATGGTTTGAGCTAGCGATATCTCGATTTACTGGCGTTGCACCAGATTACACAGAACACTCTCTTCTCTCACTTCATTACAACAGCTAATTCTTCTGTGTTTTCCACGCGCTGCGATTCAGATTACTCGCGTGTGTTTGGCTCTTAGATATACTGAAAAACTGTAAACTCAAAACTGTCAACTGACCCGAGTGCCTTACAAGTTGGGCTATTTATGCCTTCTCTTAGCATCACGCTACATGGATTCAAATTCCAGAAGTGCCCTAAACTTTGCTTCCTTATTGGTTGCATAAACCGACTTCGGAATATTCTCATCTCTGCGCTTTCGTTCGTTCGCAGTTATTTTAGAGTGAGTTTTCTCCCCCCCCCCCTTTGAGGCCACAGCACAAAAGGGAAACGCTCCTGTTTTCTATCTTACTTTGTTTTCTCAAGGACTTTTTAACAGTGGCCATAATCGAAGGGACTCGCGCAGATAGCGCTAGAAAGTCGCGAACGAAGGTACAATTTTATGTTAGATATACATAGAGCATTTCAAGACAAATGTTAATAAGCGATTACATCGTAATATCTTATAATTATGGTGTACTATTTGTATAGGAGTCGAATCTGGTCTCCAGCTACTCTCCTTTACTTCATTAGACGTACAAATAGTTTGAGAAAGTAGCACTTTTACTCTCTTTCTTTTTCACAATTTGTTTTTATTTATGATATTTTCTCTAAAGAAGATTTATTTCACATTTATGGCATTATGATGCAATTCAGTAAGAAATGCTTTATTGTACACAATAAAACAAAAGAAACGAATATATTGTCACTTTAGGAGTTCCTAGCATTGATTTTGTTCCGAATGGTTAACTAAAAGATTTGTGTACCAACAGTCACGACAAAGATTTTACGATAAAACCTGAAGTACACCGGCTAGTTGTCACGCAACGAAGAACGCTAAGGTTATGACTGAACACCCGGTATATGAGAGTTACAACAGACTCTCAGATTGCACCAAGCTAAAATTATTTAGACAGGCAACAAAGATCTTGCGGGTCATCCAATAACTCGCACCCATTAACACATTTGCTGTTAGCTGGAGAACATATTCAACGTGAACTATTGAAGGTTTGAATAGACATTTAAAGACTATTGAATTGGGTCATGTCAGAGGTGAGTTTACTTCGTGATGAAATGCATGTGCGGGGCAGCCTCTTCACCGTTAACACCACGAGCCGGAAGGGCTGCACATGACAGGAAGCTTGCCAGGGGTCAGAAGCGTCTTACCAAATCGGTTGGTTACACGCATCATTTTCTGTAGGTCAAGGCTCATACGGTAATGTGCCTTAGGGAATAAAATTCCTGAAAGGATACTGACATTCGGTTCCCATACAGCATCCGATGTAGAAGTTAGAGCGAGAGAGTAAAACGATGAATATCTTTTTCGTTCATGTTGGCATTCTTTTGTTTTGTGACAAGTTCTAAAATATCCAAACCCCCGCCAACAAGTAAACTGCTTTAATCCACAGATTACATTAAATGAGCATTTTATTTGCATATATGAAACTTTGAAAATACCAAGAATGTAATAAATCTGAAATGTTTTACAACCAGAAATTCCCTATTGCAAAAACAATTCATAACGTTACACTTTAACCAAATACAAATTAAAATTTTAACATATGAAATGAAATTTCATAGGTATTTAATAGAACAATGGCATTGTCTCCTCTGTAAGTTTGATGGGATAACGTTTATTTAAGAGTCTGAAAATTAAATTTTTCTAGATTCCTTGCACTACACAGGGGCATTAAATAATATTCCAATTTTATGTTCAATTCCCAAACTGATTAAATGAAAAGCAACATAAAATACTGAAATAAACACACGTTTCATAAATCAACAGCTTTAATGAACGCATGACATAAAATATAGTGCATATTGTCAAATAACACTTATCAAGTTAAGTACAAATAATCTTGAGAAATCGTATTGGGTTTAAAGTTAAAGAACACTTGCAAAACTAAAACTACATTGACGATTAAAACGTAATAGTGATTCAAATTCCAAGATAAAATCAGAAGATGGGGAGAAATTATTAAAAATTGTTTAAATGCTTTTGGAATAAAATTTAATGAACCAGTATTAAACTGAATTTTAGAAATTAAAAAAGTTAAGATGAACATTATTACAAATACAAAAATAACATTTGATATACAAATATTTTAAAATATACAAAATAATTTAAGATCTTGAATTGTACAAGGGGAAATATCTGAAGCACCGAGTCAGAATAACAATTATTTATTCACGATTACCAACCTTGAGAACAAGAGTTAAAAGGTTGCAGTACTGGACTCATAGAAAGAGTCAAAGGTTACTATTGGGATTATTTTCAAGACGGAAACCACAAAACTATAGAAAAGGAATCTTTGTTGATCAAGAGTCAAACGAATTGAACAGTTTTAAATTGTTGATATCGGTATAAATCCTGTAAGCCTTAATTATTGCGGCTGATAACTGGATAGAATAGTGAACTCCTAAAGAGAACCATGCCAACTTCCATCTTGTTGCTTATTTTATAACTGATTCGGACCTAAAATTTAACGGGATCTATATACAAAATTAATAAACTTGAGCATATGGAATAAAATAAAGAACACACCCATGCACACAATAACAATTCTTATAAATTAATAACAACTATTCTGCCTTGTGTTCCTTTTGTAGCCTAAAGAATTAGTAAGGTATTGAGGGAACCCAGAAAATATTGATTTACCCGAATCTGCAGTACACTCTTTCCTAAAGGTACTCTAAAGCAGTGAGTAGTACATATACATAGTATAACCTGCTATCTTGTATGAAAAAGGGAATTGTGATCAATTAAAGTACACAAATATACTTTGATATTAAAGTCCAACGATATCAAATAACTTAATTTCAGTAATTTACATATTTTAAGATAAGATAGGTTTTCTTGAAGAAAAAGTACAAAAATTATCCACTTAAAGAACTTCAGGAGAAATACATTAATTTTATGTTCCATTTGTTATTTACTTCGCGTTTAAATTTTCCCACAAATAGCTACAAAAATAAGAGTTCTACATACAATAAATTTGCGCCAAATAACAAAGTTTATCCTAAAAGACTATTTGATTGTCATTTGCTATCATGCATCTACTGCAAATCATTTTGCATTTCTGTTTTCAATATTCTAAATCAGAACTATGGCATACGCTATGAAGTACATAACTATACAGGGTGTTCTACTTATATGCATAATAAAGAACTAATAACATGAAAAGTACTAGTACCAAGGAGAAAAAAGTATCATTGTAAAGAACAGCTCTGAAAGTTTTTAATCCAACTTTATTTCCATTCTGCAAAAAGATGGTTTAGCACATTACAAGTGTATGAGTTTGTAACTTTAGGTATTAGTGTTCTGCAAGGTTTCTTCTACACTTGTACTTTACAACCTGTACTTACATTTAAAGTGTACAAACGATAGCTTTGCTCCACAGAAATGTTAGTATTTGTCTCTTGTAATTTATATACATTTCTCTGTAAGTGTAGGAACAGTTGTAAGCTCAAATACAATTATAATTTTAATAATTTAGGGAATTACTTGATCTAAATGGGTATTCTAAATACCTAAGGTGATAATAATTAGAACAGACGTGTGTATAAAAAATAAATAAATTAGTATTTAAGTACATGATCGTTTAAAGTTGAGTGCAGTTAAAAGTAGAACTTATGATTGACTCCTGTTTCAAACAGTATTCCCTCCAGCTTCTTAGGTTTTTCTTTATGATGTTATCGCTAAATGCCATGAAAACATTTATTTCCTTATTTCACTCTCTTTAGAAATAAATCATTTAGTCTCTTTTAAAACCCCTTTCACAATTTTTACCTGTAATGAAAATAACCTGCTAAACGAGACAAAATATGTATATAAATGTAATCAAATGGACTAATAATTAAATAAATGATCGAATGCATTTAGGGGCATCGATGCTTGTGCCATCTCTCGAATAAAAATGATACTGCAATGTAAAATGTATGATGTCATCTCATCTTGAATACTGACAAATGCGTAATAAAGTACTTAAATGGTCATTATTTCTGAGAAAAAAAGACGAGAACAATAGTGTAGCAATGGGAATAATCGATCCTGTACACTCAAACATACGAATTTATTACTAAAGAGTAGATCTAACCTAATTCAAGGTTATGCATCGTAGTCTGGCAAAACACATGGATAACAAAAAGACGGCAAAACAGCTGTTCCTTCATCTTGCACTTATATGACGTCACTTGTAGCTCTTTAGTTATAGTTTACAAGTGTTGTACACTATTTAGTGGAACAAAAAGCTACCT
The DNA here is from genome assembly GCA_030762175.1 of Metallyticus violacea. NCBI lineage: Eukaryota > Metazoa > Arthropoda > Insecta > Mantodea > Metallyticidae > Metallyticus > Metallyticus violacea. The sequence continues at coordinate 62,447,329 of CM060840.1, forward strand.
CCATACTTTACAAGGACTTGCACCAATACACTTGTAATTACTTTTGTGGAATAGGACCCTAGTGTCCAGATGTCGTATATGTCGCACATCCTGAGAAGTTTGTTATTGGGTAAAAGTGTCTAAGGAAAGCGTTGAACACATTCGAGAGTCACTACAGAGAAGCTTACGGAAATCCATTCGACAGGCTGTGTGCAATTAAGCACTAAAGATTGCGTTCACATGTGTATAAGAATGACAGACAAGTATGAAAAATTACTATGGAAACAATGTTGGCAAGAATGGATGTTGACGATAAATTCCTAGATCGAGTGTGCTCCTTTTGCTGTAGCGTCCAGAGGGCGGCTGACGTTCCCCCACCAATGGTGCTAACTTTTTCTCACTGTAACTAGGGCTTTTATATTCATTTGTCTTTTATTATACATAAGCCTTTATTTTGTTTTTTGAGTGACTGATGCGATTTGATAATGGAGGCCTTTCACTGCTTTTAATACTTTCACTGTCTTTTTCGGATGAAGCAGTTTCAATCGCCTGGCGGATGATTACGATCACCGATGATTATAAGCGGAGAATTTGCCCCATCTATTAGGAAGGGAATAATGTACACATATACTGGCCGAATTTAAGGTACAGAAGAATGGAGGGAGATGGTCATGCTGAGCTATACTGGTAAGCAAGGAAAGAGAGGAGAGATTTAGGTAAATTTCTGATGAAAGCTAAAAGTGGGGAAAATTGATTAACTGTCTCATAACTAACATGACTTCAATTTGTCTTTGTGTAGTATTTTTTAATTTTTTTATTTTCTTTTTCTTTCTAATATTTGCTTTTATTTTATCCTATTTTTTTTAAATATGTGATTATTTTACAGTTTATTGTGAAATATCCAATCTAATATTTGTATTTTATCAAATATATCTAGTGTATTATCAAAGCACACACAGTTCGTTGGATCTGTATGTCTGTTGGAGTTTTATTGTGCTGCTACCACTACCACTACCACTACCACTACCACTACCACTACCACTACTACTACTATAAGCAGAACATCCTGTATATACTTGGAGATTTAATAATAATACCACTACTAGAAGTAATAATAATAATAATAATAATAATATAAAAATAATAATAATAATTTCGTATAACGGAAACTAGCTCTGTTAGGTATGGAATCCTACTTTAGGGCGTAGGAGCCTGCCCACATGAATTCTTAGCCCTCCTGACTCGGTAGGTTAACATGTGGAATGATAAATAGGTACCACCAAAGAGTTAAGTGAGAAAATAGGGCTCTTTGGTGACAACCGGATCAGCCCCTCCAGAGGAATGATACCCGAAAGTCACAGAATGGGGTTTGTGGGCCAGATCGGTAATCTGGCCAAGTAAAGTAAAGTAGTTAATAAGTTTCACGGTATAAATTTATTAGCAATCACATTAAGCGTATTAAATGGGCTAGGTCTGGAATTAAAGATATAATTACAAGAATTAATAGGTACGTAAAAAGTGTAAACACAAATGAAAAGAGCTGGATAGACAGTTGAAGAATTTAAATATAGTAATTACTTTTTAAACAAAAACGAAATTAAAAGGCGCTACACATATGAATTGGTGTATAATGATAGAGCAGAATTATATAACACAGAGATCCAAGTAGTAGCATATTAATAGACGAGAAATGGAAGAAAAAAATAAAAGGGAACTGGAAAGCTTTACATATCGAAATGAAAGGTTTTGTAACAGCACGATTTAAAATTAAATAATACCTGAAGAACAGAGGAGGGAAGAAAGAAGGAGTAAATAATGAAAAGAGTGTAAAACACTGTAATCTTCGGAAGATAAATACACATAATCACTTGATGGTAGAAGACTTAAACGCACGAATAGGAAATACACCATCGTGTAATACAGAATATGTGATGAATGAGAATGTAAAAGTATTCAGACAATTTGCAACTTGAAGCAGTGCGGAAGAAGTTTATTAATAGGTTATAGAATTACTAATGACTAGCGAAGTTCTTTCTGTAGGACAAGATGAGGAAGTACATACAGATAACGATGTTTGCTCAGATCTCCACCTAGTTACTAATAAAATGAAATAAAAATTTGCTTTCCTTATTGACATTTTAAAATTAAATAAACAAATAACTTTTTAGTTCTGTAGTACCTGACCATTTATAAACAACATTAAAAAAATAATCCGCATGTTCCAAATTCACATTAACATTCTACATGTTCTTTCTTTAACCCTGCGTTCATCTGGTGGGTTTTCTTAATTCCAGAGCTTATGTTTTCTTCGAGTGTTCTTTGTTTTAACAGTGCACCTCAGTGTGCCTTTCAGTCACTTATCGCTGACTGGGAAGCTGCTATTGTCACCATGCTTGAAACAGCTGTTCACACGGAATACTAACTGCTGCGGTGCCACATACCCCATCGGACTAGTGACGCTATAGATTTCCTGTTCTGACTAAAATTAAGCATCCACCAAAGTTTCACAATAAGAAATTAGGCCTTAAAACAAGTTTTAAATATTAATTATGAAGGCAAAGTAAATAAATTTCACTATCCAAAGAACGTTGCAGAAATGCTAGAAGGAGCACAAGAATGAAATATATATATATATACAAAGTACTGGCGATTTCGAACTAAATAAGAGGTTAAGAGAAAATTCTTAAGAAGCTGATAGACTGTACAAGACTAGACGAAATATAGAAGCATTAAATAACCAAACAGATTAGCATAACAAAAATAGATCAACAGCCTATGAATGAGGATGAAAAATGGGAAACTAAAGATTCCGAATGGAGTAATCTGAAGAAGCCGGTACGAATAAAATGGTACCTTGAAATGTAGAAGAACGTTCTTTTGATTATGATAATATGTACACCAATAAAATAATGAAACATTAATTTTCAATAATTCACATAGTTTTAAACAAAATGCACCAGAATTAGCTTATCATGTGATAGTAACAATTGTCGGTTCTGAAAATGCCCATACTTGCCTCGTAGACCCCATTCCGCGGTTGCAATCTCGCCCAGGGTCGGGAGTAAAAATCCTAAGTATGGCTTCCTTCCGAAGGGAAGTAAAGCCGTGGGTTCCATGTCGTAGATTTACGGCACGTGAAAGAAATTCAATTCTGAAAGAAGAGGTCTCTGAGCAAAATTCATCAGCAGTTTCATGCCCTGAATTGAATAGGAACCTGATGAGATGTTAGGGAGCATCCGTAAATGAACCAAATAAATAAAACAGTAACAATTTTCTGTCACTGAGTTTTGAGATAAAGCGGATTGGATTTTGTATTTTATGTAATATTTGCCAACAGAAGTTATCCAAGATCTGAACAATTAATGACAGTTTCATAGATTCCTACTATATTTTGTTGAAACCGCATATTATAACGATTAAAAATACTCCATTATAGAAAGGGGAATAGGTTAAAGGTATTTTAAGCTGTGGAATACAAGAACAGTTAAGATTTAACCTTGCCATGATAGAAATAAATTAATAAACTTTTATCTTATAATTACGATCTGTGAAGTTATTTTAGGCTTAATAACTTCATTTGCAATTACCGAGCAAAGCTTTTTCGTGATTCTTATTTGGGTCGCGACCTACGGTTCAGAATCACTACCGTAGCGATACCTTCAACGTGTGGGGAAAAACTGAAAGTAATAAATTTTGTTCAGGGTGAGTTAGGTATTAGTTACAGGCGACCCTTATAAGAAACAAACCCGCCTACGGTCCTAATTATATGTTGCTGCGACCTTACTATATATGGATTAGTGTTGTTGCAATACAGTTGCACTCATCAAGGCGTGTGAAGGCGAACTCTTGCTGTGCTTACCCAGCTCAGAAGCACCGTGCTGCACAACGGAAACATACAATTACAGTGATATCGTAAACAAAAGCTTTGAAGTCTCACATTTCACTGCTGGGGCATTCAGTACCGTTTCCATTCACAGAACTCAAGTGAGAACACAAGATTTAATTGTTAAACCTTCACACAATAGCTTACAGCCTGCGTGAAAATTAGCTCCAAAGAATCCAGCTCTAGAAACAAGTGTTCTGTCATCTGCTGGAATTTGGGAGATCCCTTGGTCCAATCCCTTGGGACTGGTGCATTTTTTTCGTAGTTTCCCCTGCTTAAGCGAATGTTGGGATATATCTTTACTTTCCACGAATTTTTCCATCACCCATTTCTCTCATTTGATCCTGTTGGTTTTGGTTACGGGGTCAAAAGTGATAGGTAATATGAACTGGCTGACGCTGTGTGCGATATAATGGTGGCTTGTGCTTTGGAAAGGCATTTGATAGGGAAGTGGCCTTCTGAGGGGCTCAAACTACCTGGCGGCAGGGGGAGAAGTGTTCTATGTAGAAACATTATTAGGAACCCGTCTATGTTTGTGCCTAACGGGATCCTGGCCGCCCGGTCTTTCGTTCACCTTATCGGTGCTCCAAATGGGGACGCAGGCTCAAATGGCCTGAAGAACTTGCTCAATCTTGCTCGGGACTTTGAATACTGACTTAAAGTTGAAGTGTTTAGTAAGAATGTGATACAAGGTAGAACAATGAAATTCTCAGTGTGCACTATCATTAATTTCATCTACCACTTATCCGCAGCAATTACTGCTTTTGAAGGTGAATCGTAACACATGGTGTGGTTGAAACCTTCCATTCAGACCCATGTGGAAGAAAGTGACATGAGACTATAACTTCTGTCAAATAAGAGCCATCGAGTTGTAATTTGCGTGAATTGTGGAAAATTTATTTTCACTAACACATTAAACATTTTCAACATTTTGAAGACATTTTGTTGTAGCTTAGGAAGTCCTTTCTCTAAAAAATCGACGTCTATCACAGGAGATTACTTCAACTGCTGCAATAACAGCATTGTCTTTGTTAAATTTCACTGTCTTTCCCTTGAGTGCTTTCCTTTAGCTTAGGAAATAAATAGTGTAAAAAATTAAAAAATTACTTGGAGCTAGATCAGGTGAATGCAGTGAATGTGTCATCATTCAAAACTAGGATGGATCGCGAATTGCATTCAAGGAAACAAGGCTCTTCTTTTTCCAATTAATACAGTTAATGGGCTCTTGATTGCGTAGCCATGTTTAGATAGATCATCAAAGTGCCTCATTATTAAAGAAAAGCCACGATACTGCCTGTGACGGGGAAAAAAAACTTCTAAATTTGTAAGGTGACAACAATTATCGATGTCGCCATTTTTTGCCGTGAAGTCTAGGCTCAAAATTGTAATAATGAACCCATGTTTGATAAACTGTAACAAAGCAGTTCCAGAAACATTTGAATTGCGATTGAACACGGTCAATTTCGTTTTTGAAGCTGTGTCTTTCTCTTGCTAATGTTCACGCGTCAATGTTTGTAGTACTCATCTTAAACTTTAAGAAATCCAAAATAGTCATTAATTATGGTTTCAATTCTACCATTTTAAAATACAATTATTCCTACTAAACTAAAGGGATGAACATGATGCAATTTTAAATTTTATATTTTTATATTAACAGCTACGAAATCGTTTCTTTTTAATTATGAATAGTTTATGCAATTTTCTAATTGACAATTATGTTAAAATTTAAAATAACACATGTTCTGCAATGGCCTGCTTCGATTAGGAACTGTACAACCATACTGACAAACGCCATTCTGTACAAACTTCATGCTCAAGAGGTACGTTTTGAGTAGTAGACCTGTAAATACATGCAGTGCGTTTATAAAGTTATTTCAGTTATGAGTTTGTAAAAGAAGAGCATGCTCCAACCTCTGGGGCTGAAATGCACTGAAAGGTATTCCAAACTTTATCACTTGATTCCCGGAAAGTTTGTTATTATCATACATATTGCATATTTTCTCAGAATATAAATTACGCATTTGCTTCAAATTACCAGGATATGTTTAATAAGCACATGCGTTTTTTCTATACGGTAATTTTATCGACATATAAAACAACAATATTTCTCTGAAGAAAACATAAATTGTGTTAAGCTAATGTCAAAGCTTTCAAAAATTCAGCCTCCGTTCTCAGAAAATTTGCACTTTATAAGTACTATTTTAACATTGGAGAAATAGATACTCCGAAATCCTTAATCGACCATCTACTTTGATTAAGTCACAAACACGGTCATCATCCCCAAATGCATACATTAGTTAGTGGCCGATTTTTTGTATAACCAATGTTTTTTTCACATCACATCTGAACGCCCAAAACTAGTCTTTAGTATTTGGTATGAAGGAACATGATCTCCAAGTACCTATGTTAACAGTATCTTCATGCATTAATAACTCAATTATCGTAATTTCTTATCATCATCTCAGAATTGCTTTCACAAAATATAATTTATAAACTATTGGAGGTATTGTAGATTTACGAAACGTTAAAGAACTCCATACCTTATGTCAGAGATCATTACCGACCATTCCACATCCAAGTAATACCTTTGCATTACATTGAAGAGAAGGGCTGACCTTCCTTCTGACATCTGTAGGTACTAAGTGTAGCTAAAATTCTAATGATTCCTACGGTTCGGCAGAATCCGAAACAGGCCTTAGGCCTTGGAAGTAGATAATGAAATAATAAACACCTTCCAAACTATATTATAATCAATACATAATGTTCAACCCAAGTAATGCAGGTATTATTAATACTAAAAGAAGTTGACAACAGAAGAAAAAGTTTTGTCGGTTCTGTGCAAAAGTGCTAAAATGTCTTTGTGTGTGAATGTGTGTGTTTGTGTGTGTTAAACGCCCGTTTTACTGCTGAGGCATCACTAGGGACAGGCATTTATTTCTTCTGTGCTGTCAGAAATGTATTCTTACTTGGTATTTGAGTTAATTACAAAATTTCCAACAATTTAAAGAATATTTTGCGTTGCACATAATGCACATTTTGTCTATTTTTAATAATCATAATATTTTAGCAGTTTGCATATCATATTGCATTTTGCTTCTTTTACGTGCACATTTTATAAATATATTCTTATTTTTATTTATTATCTTCATATTTTATTTACAAATACGATATTTCCAAATAATATGTGCCATCGAGTAAGTCTTGAAAAGTGGTAACAATATGGTAGCTATAAGGATATCTTAAAAAGCAACAGAAATCGGCTAACTATGGAAAACTTCAAACATAGGTAATCGTAAACAGCAACACAAAAGAAATTGAGATTGTGTAGAACTAAAAATGCCATTATTTATTGTGTTTTTCTTCTCTTCATTTTTAAGGAAAATATATCCTAATTTTTCAATATGAAAGATAATTTTTGATAAGTTAAATAATTCATATAGTTTCCACAATATTTTTATTCACGGAGACATTACATAAAATTACAGTCAGTTTTTATTTTATGTCACTATGGTGTCTTAATGTTTTTATATGGGCATATTTATGTGCATATTATGCAAGTTCTCAATTCATAAATGCATACATGTTAAAGGGATTATTAGAGTATAAAGTCCCTGTCCCTAGACATCACAGGCGGTGGACACTGGTGATACATGAAATGAAATGATAAGATAGGAAAGGAATTTTACCAGGCCTATGTTTACGGTACTTCCCCAGCATTTACCATTTATAACGACTGAGGAAAACCTTGAAAAACCCTCATTCATGGAGGACGGTCCTACCGAGAATCGAAACCCATGCCTCCCACTCATGAGTCCGCGCTTTAACGACTTCGGTCACCTGTGGCGGTATATGTGAGAGACTATTACTTGGGTCACTTTATTATGCATTTTTGCAAGGTCAAAATGGTTCTTTTAGTGTTGGTAATCATAGGTAAATAAGTTCATAACATAACTGTAAGATGCAAGCATCGTGTAAAACAAAGGCAGCTTTTTTATGTATTTTTCTTACAAAGCTTCTTTTCTGATCGGTAATCACATCGCAAGATCCGACATTTCTTCTTTCATTTCAACGCCAATAATGTGTGGAAACTTCGTAATAACCATTTTCTTCTGTAGAAGCTGAAAAACAAATATGGGGACGAGCCTAAATAAAGTTAAAATGTGAATGCTATTGAGCTAGTTAATTATAAACAAAAAATTACGAGTTTATGAATGAAGTGCAGTAAATTGCTAATCTCCGCCTCACGACCGTTTTATCTTGAAAAGTAAGAAAGTGAGTGGGACCGGAAAAGAAGAAACAGTTTGATACGCGTAAGCACAAAGATTATTCTTGTCAAACCCGATAGCATAACGGTACCTCCCGTGCCACGCATTCCTACCTCCGGCAATCACTACCTACAATTAATTCCGTACTTCAATTCAAGTGGATTTCCATCGCCCAGAGTAGATTAGAACTTATATGGCCTAAGTAATATTTTTGGGACCCTGCCAGAGAAAACTTTAATTTCTCGCGCACGAAGTGGATGTGCTCCAGAGCGCAAATCAAACTGTCCGTTATTTGTTTGAGATTTATAGCTGCATCTAAAAGCTGTAATGACGGCTCTAGAGGATTTGCAACAGTGTTGATCATAGTCGTGGAATTATTTTAGGGGCGCTCGAGTTAACAATCAACATGACAGAGTATTCACGTCTACGTTGATAAGCGCTGTATGCAAACAGTCTAGAAAAAACTTTTAAAAGTCATAATATGAGATATTTATTGCAACGCTCTTTGCCTGGGCAGTCTTCCAACAGTTAGAAATCTTATGGTGAGTTGGGAGGCAGCGCTGTTCTTTTCCAAATTTAGTCACCCCTTCTTGGTCCCTTCCTCTATTCCTCTTTATATATATATATCTTCTTGCCATAGATGAACTATAGCGATTGCAAATCTGTAACTTTTTCTTAGTGTTTTATCTGGACTCCATAGTGTACTGAAAATCTCTTCCTTGATCTGCCTTGGCTGCTCGTACATAAAGATTCATAACAAAAGGTATTTTCAGGGATTCTATTATATATGTTATCACCAATATTTCCTGCATGAACTTTGTCTATTTCTATTTATTGTTCGGCATTTCGCTTTTTATCCAATTTTGTATATTATATTTCTATGAATTTTCAATTATATTCATTGTGCGTGTGTGTTTTTCTTATTGTGTTTAACGCCCGCTTTAACTGTTGAGGCACCACAGGCGGTGAACACATGAGATGAAATGATATACTGGGATTTTTTTTTTTATTTTTATTTTAAGAAGGAAAGCAGTCCAGGCCTAAGTTTAGGGTACCTTCACGGCATTTGCCATATATGAGCACTGAGGAAAACTTGGAAAAAAACTCTCAGGGAGGACGATCCTGGTGAGATTCCAACCCCAGACCTCCTGCTCATGTGTCCGCGTCTTAACGACCTCGGGCACCCGTGGCGGTGATGATTGTGTTCTGAAAGTATGTCTTTTGTTTATTTTGTTCTTCCTTTGACTTTGATAAGCATTCTATTTCACTGTCGGTCTTATGCTGTTCTGCTCTTTATTTTTCGTTTATTCGATTTCGTCTCCTTTCTGACAAAAATTAGATTTTTAACCTACTTTAATAATATTACTTTTCCTTTGGATATATGAGGAAGGTGTGAAAAGTTGTTGGCCTAGCAATTACGAAACGTCTTTTTAACTGGACTATTATTTTTATTTTTCAACATAATCGCCCATAAGATCAAAACATTTATTCCTGTAATGCTCCAATATTATTATCCCACATCTTAAGTGGTTTTTCGGAAAGCCTGCAAAATACTCCTCTGCAGGTACAATCAGGTCTTGGATTGATGAAAAACAAGAAAGCATGAGATCTGTGGAAAAAGACAGAAGACAAAAGGAGCCAAATATGGGGAGTAAGGCGGATCCTACATTAATTCATATTTCGAATCTTTTATTGTTTAAACACATTGATTCTTTCTTCTTCGAGTCTTTGCTAAGAAGTTTTTCATCTAGTTAATTTAGGAGACGGAAATAATACCCTCTGATAATGTTTTTGCCTTTTTGAAGATCATCAATCTGTAAAATTCCTTTAGCATCCCAAAAGACTGACCTTTCTTGCAGATGGAATCGACTTCATTGGCACTGAATAACTTTGTCCATTGTTTTCACTGCTATTTCGATTCTGTTATGTGACCAATCCAAGAGTCACCCACAGTAATAAGTCAAAGCAAAAATTCTGTTTTTGTTGTGTGTGTGTTAAAATTATCAAAATACTTTTGTGACGAATGCGTTTTTGGTCTGCTATTAGCAAGCGCGGCACCGGTTTTGCGCAAAGCTTTTTATATGCACTTCTTCATGCAAAACATAACCTACACATTCTTTGAAATTCTCATAGCATCAGCAATTTCATGCACTTTACCCGTTAGTTATCTAATACCATATCATGTTTTTTTTTTCCTCAATGAATTCCGCTGTTGTTACACTTTTTGAACATCATTCACGTGGACCATCTTTAAGGATTATAGATCATGTTCAGCAGGTCATTTGTAATTGTTGAAAATGAGGTAGAATAGTTCCCAAAAACGTTTATACAATCTTTGGGGTTAAACAATCCTTTACAAGAATTTTATCATTGCACGATACTTAATTTTATTATTTAATGGCAAACATGGGACACGCTTTCAGTGAATTCTTAAAACAAATAGCAACATAAAGAAAAATCTTTCCAACTGCATGAACACTTATAGTTAAGCACTTTTTAGTCAACTCTCATATTATTTGTCATTTTTCCCCCCTTTTCCCCCTCCCACTCATTTCAAAGTGTTTCAATCTTTAAAGGTAAATTGCAACATATTTCGCTATTTTGTTCTTTAGGAAATTTGCAAACTTTGGTCTATCTTATAACAGAATTTAAAGTTCGTTCAAACTACTTACGATTCATAGCATATAACTACTTTCGTTGACCGTCATTAACAACCACAAAAAAAAGAAGCAGTTGTAATTTTATTATTAATTTACCTGAGTTGTTTTCCGTTATTTTTTTCAGTACTATCCTCTTTCATTGTTTATGTATTACCTGGTCCCTTGGTATAACGTAATTAAAATACTTTAATTATCCCTTCCCGGAACTGATGCAATTAGGTAGTCGCTGTTGTTGAAGCATGTTTCTTCACCAGCACTATAAGGAAGTGCCGGTATCGTATGAATATTTCGATAATGTTTGGTAAGCTCCGGGTAATCTTTTATCGGCATTCAAACGCAGATGCGCAGAATTACAGCAGAAATTTTAGTGTTTATTTTAATGAAGTAATTACTAACGACAACGAAGCGTGTACAGAAACAGTTAGTACAGACACGTTTCGTCTATAGTTCACATTTCACTAGGTTGTTCAGTCGCATTCTATATGCACTCACTGGAAATGACAACTATATCGATGTCAGACTTGATGATACAATGACCCTGATTAACGTGTTTCTTTCAAGAAACGCTGCCTGTACCACTGACGTTATTTGTGTGCAGTAGCGTTGCACTTATCCGTCAGTGACAGAGAAGCTTGTAACGATGTTGATCATGCTGCATCTGTCAGTGTAGGCATTTGTTCTTGTTGAAGTTCCTACTAGCTAACATTTACAAAAACATGTTGAATTTAAGTACACAAGTGGAACTTGTTAGGAATTACAAATGTTCTTAAGCTAGATAGGGATTTGGATATGGATCTCAAGATGAATTATATAACTATTTCCTTATGTTAAATGCTTATTTGTTGCAATACATACGTTCCTTTTTCCTTTGCATGTAGAAATAATACCTCAATCTGTGCTCCCACTTTCTTCTTCTTTTATTGTTAATATACCATTGAGTCACTCGCGAGTGTGTTTTCACATTACAGTTCTTCAATGTTCAACTGTAATTTACGTTTTATTTTCATTCTTTCTTTACATTCAGTGGATTCATTTTGGAAATCCTTGGCCCTTTAAAAGCATTTACCACTGGGGTCTAATGGTGCGTTTTCAGAGGCGGAAATTTATGCGTGCGCATACATAAAGCTATCTTGATATATACAGAAATTATTTACCTACGCAGCAATGAGTGTTGATCTAGCTATCATGTTACCAAACATGGATTGCGTTTGCTTCACTTATCTCTATTTAAAATTCCCCTCAGAATAAAAGTGTTTACGAAAATGCGTATCAAAGTACCATCCTGATATTCCTTTCGACTGTAGCTTCAGTGTACATAGTACCATGTTTGTCATCTTCCTCAAGAGAAATGCGCTAGTATTCCAAATGAAGTTGACATATGAACATTGTGACTTGGAAATTAAGAAGTTATAAGGTAAAAACCTGCTAAGCAGTAGGTCATGCATACCGCCGCTTTATTTTGACCAAAGAACAATGACATGAACAGAACATATTGCATTAATGTCCATAGCATAATAGCTAAATGTTTATTTGTTATTTTTGGATCGACTTCAACTAGAGGTCATCGTTCGGTATCTACTTAGAAATGTTCCAAGCTAGGTTTCGAATAGGATCCCCCAGCCTCGTGAGGACTATTGGGGAGCTGCCTGATAGGGAGGTGCTTTCCTTCGATCTCGGAAGGCGACCGGCGGGGTGTCGCATGGTGATCACATGCCCCCTACAACAATGCCCTCTACCAAGGTCGTAAGGACGCAGCTACCAAGATCCGCATTGGACTTTAGCGTCAGGAATAGGATTTCTTATTATTAATGTCGTTTGCAAGATGTTGGGTTAATAGTTTTGTTAATCATGAAGGGTGGCTGATTTTTTATGGTATAAAGCTCTAAGCTAAGTACGTTGATCTAACATCCAATATGTACTTTGCACTTTTGTAGCTTCTAGATATAGTCGGAGAATGACCTGGCAATATATATATTATTTAATACATAGTTAAGGATCGACAACTTTGTCAAAAATAATACTAAAAGTAACTAATTTCAGACGATTTGGGAAATTTAAATTTATGGAACTACATTTCAATATATTTGTATATTTGTGCAAAAATATTCTTTTCTCTTAAATGCTGAAATAAACTGGGGTTGTGGATCGACATGTGTGATCTCAGATGACTCGCCATACCTTTTCAGACTGGTTCCCTTTCATTGCCTTCACCATACAATAGTCTTGGGATTTAGAGAAAGAAAATGAGTACTCCCGTTTTCCGTCAGTAATTGTTGATCTCGTCTCGTAGATTTACGGCACGTTAAAGAACTCCATACGTTTACATAATTTCCGGCAATTTCACGTCCAAGCAATATCTTAGCATCGCACTTGAGGCGATAGGAGGACTACCTGTCCCTCTGAAATTTGTAAGAGCTAAATGGAACTAAATTCCAATGCTTTCAAATGGTCCGTCGAGATCCAGAACATGCCTCAGGCTTAATCCCTATATTCCGACAGGAATGTGTAAAAGTGAAATCTAGCCCATTTACAGAAACTAGCCACACTTAACATTCCATTTGGTGACCTTAACCTATCAATGTTTTCATATCGGAAAATTAAATGCTATCGGAGATTTTCACATCCGATAGCATTTTATGCCGAATACTGCACATATAACATACAAGTTCCTATTTTACAGCGTTTTTAATTGCTCACATAGTTCTTCAAACAACATGGTGCCAAGTAAAGAGTCAAGGCTAGTATATTATTTTGTTTTATGCCTATAAACCATCATATTTACGGTACCTAAAGAAAATAACATATCATTTCATACTCATTATGTCTTTTTTTAAAACCTACCGCGATAGAAACTTGTCTGCGCTGACAAAACTGGTTCTTCTGACTTCCACCAAGGAATCAGGAAGGGTCATCTCTGAAGTTTAATTATGACTTACACACATAGTGGGCTGATGCTGTACATCGTCATTTTTGGCTAATGAAGCTAATAATAAACTTGCAAATGAAGGAAAGAACGGAAATAAATAACGCACTGCATTTGCTCCTCCAGGGAGTTTCTGTGGCCCGATTGTATAAAGATAAGGTGCCCAAAGGTCCAAGCATTTTCTTAACCTTAGGGTTAAGTTTTTTATTTTTTCTTTTTTAACCACACCAATTTCACTCCTTCTAGTCGTCCTTGACTTAATTTTCCTCCAGATTAAATGTAATTTTGCTTATATCAAAACCAGTTTTTATACCTTTTTATTTTTTACAAAGTACATTTCGATATTTAAAAACTTGATGTGAGTAAAATTCTATTAAAGATCACTTCATATGATTTTTCAATTCGTTATTCTCTTTATAATTTTCATATTTTGATACCACTTTCTTCATATTTTCAAACTCTTTTTTGGCCAGAGAGGCCAAAGAGAGAGAAATTACCAGAATTATTTACTATGCAAAAAAAAAAAAATGCATGAAAACAGCGATGTATAATCGATTAGTTCTTAATTGTATCTCATACAATATGCGAATTTCCTCTCTAGGTATCTTTGTATATGTCCATTTGTCTGCCTACATATAAAGCAGAAGACCCTAGACGTCACGCCATATATAATTTCGGCTGTTTTGTTTTCTCGACTGCTACTTATAATTCTACACGTTCAATTATATACGGGTAGTCATTAAAATATATAGCTACCGCATATACTGTATATGCATGCTGGAGGAATGCCACTCCATTTTCCGGTTTTCCCATTAGGCGTTGGCATTAGGCATTCGTAATCTTAAGATCTCCCAAGACCCATGACTCGCTCTGCATGAGATGGGGTACTTGAACAGTAATATATTCATAATAGACAATAAATGCGGATCAGTATCAAACACTAATGTTAACGCCGTTTCTTCAGGAGTTATAAGAATACAGAAATGTGCACAGTTGTTTCCAATAGGACTGTGCAACCACACTTGCGGCTCATGAATCATTAAATACAATTAGGAGGAGCTGGTTCAAGCAATCTTTATTCAACAAAATGTGATTTTTATTTATGGGGTAGCTTGAAAAATAAAATATTTCGAAAGAGACACCACGCATCAGGATAACTCCAGGCTAATAGTAAACATGAACTAAGCAGAATTTCAAGCTTAGACGAATGAGTGACAACATATTCCAGCGATCTGGAACTTACATATGAGCAAAAAGACACTTTTAACCTACACGCCATGCTATGGCTGTCAGATGTAAAATTTTTCTGTATTATTCAGCTTTGTCTCAAATATACAGTTTTTCTGGCCATAAAAATAATTTTATTTTACTAATGCTTAACTGCTGCGAATGTTTTTTTTGTTCCGGTAGCCAAATATTTTGAGATTTCGCTTATTTTTATTTCAGTTAGTATTAAAATATAAAATATGTACACTGCACCGCACATAATTTGAATCCAGTTCTAAATGACGTCGTTAAAAATATATCTGAAAATAAGGTGTCCATATATATATGGACTCAATAAAAGCTCTAAGACAGGTTATTTATATGTTATGAAGACACTAACTATAATAGTGTCGGAATCAAAATATACCAGTAACTGCAATGAAGCCAGTGCTATTAAAAACAAATGGAAAATGTTGAAATTGATTTTCAAGTTCTCCTGAATTCCAAAATATTTGAAGCTGTTAATTTGATATCAAAATTGCTGCAATTCGACGACCTTGATCTTTCTCGAGCATTAGTTTCTCTTGACCGCTGCAAATTTGCTAAACGACTATAGAAACAATTTCCAGGAAGCATTTTTTCCAGCATGTCTCTTGCACAACAATGGAAATTGAGGCCAAATTTGAAAACAAGAGATTCCACAAAACTAAGAGGCATTTTGATGAACTTGCTCAAGATAAACGTATGTCAGATCCTGAAAAATATTTTTAAGTAAATGTGTTTCACGTGACATTAGTTATCATTGTTAATCAAATCAAAATATCGGTTCGAACATTCTATGAAACGTTTAAGTGATCTATCAGTGTGCTCACCCCATGGTTTCTATCTACTGTAAAAGATGAAGAATTGCATAGTAAAGCACAACATTTATCAATGCAGTATGTTGAAGACAACAGAAGATCTCTCATTTCAGTTATAGTACTTCAAAAGTGAATTAAAAAACGAGATAAAACACAAAACCTCTGTTCGAGAATTGTCATACCTCTTATTAATCAAAAATTACGTTTTAGCGTCAAGTATATCAGTCGTTTGCACTGCTTTCATTTTATTTCTCTCTCTACCTATAATTGTTGCCTCATCTGACCGATTCTTTTCAAGATTAAAACAAATAAAAACATATTTGCGTAGCACCATGTTACAAGCGCGATGAAATAAGCTCCGCGTTTTATTGAGTGTGAGAGAACACGAAGAATTGACGTGATTGGAGTAGTGGAAACCTTTACCTCAAAGAATACTAGACGAATTCGCTGCTTCCAATAATCCTTAATGCTTGATTTTGGAAGCAAGCGATGCACCGTGTATCTAGGAAATAATGCTACTTTTTTTTTTCCTTATATCTTACACCACACCACCATTACTAGTAATACCGCCTACCGTTGATAATAATACATGCAAATTTTAATGCCTTCGACTCCTCCGAGGTCTTGTTAGTCTATCAAATTTTGTATTTTCCGCGGTCGAAGACATGGTACTGCTCATATGCTTGAATATAAATCACTTTGTTAGGGGTTCCGAATTAAGCTTTGCTTGGGGGCCCAACCTTTCTCATTTACGCCACGGCAAAGAACATAAATATATAGGGCTTACATTTTAAAACATATCAGTCTGATAAACTACATATTTAAAATAACTTCAATTTAAGCACTATATTTAGATATTGTAGGGGAGATTTAAAAGCGCGCGCGCACACACACACACACACACACACACACACACATATACCGAGAGTGCCAAAAATGTATACACACTTTCACAGTAGATATCTATTTAATATATTTCAAAGTTGGACCCAAAAACTACATTAATATTGGTGTTCTGTAAACTGATGCGACTCGCATGCATTATGATAGCGTTGCTACGGGACAGGTAAATCAACAATGAAGAAATGAAGCCAGGATTATCGTATGATCTGTAAACAGATGTGACTCACATTACGCTATACTAACGTTGCTACAACAAAATGGAGCTAAGATTATCGTTTGAACAGCGGAAAGCAATTTGAAATGGTATTGGAAAACCAAGAATGTTGGTGGAGTTCAAAGGCAATGGAGACGTGTGTAAAGAACAGAACCGCCAACGCCAAGTATCAATTCACGCATTCGAGACAAATTTGAGACTCATGGTACCGTATATCGTAGAAAACCAGCTACACCGACAGCACTTCGGGAAGAAATTGAAACGGTATGTGCTCTGAGGACACTTTCAAGTGTATCGACACCAATGGTGGCATTTTGAGCAACTGTTGTAACTGTAAAAGTCTAAGATGATTAGTGCTCATTATTTTCTGTTTATGTGAATTCAGTTTTGTTATGTTAATACAGTTTTTTTCTTTGCTTGAATTGTGTATACCTTTTGGCACTCTGTGTATGTATGTGATATATATCACATACATAGTTCCTCCAGCCACCCACTTTGAAAATCCAAATTGCACCCTTATCTTATGATACTTAATCAACTGTCATCAGTCGGTCCTGGTGGTGTAGAGGTAATCATATTTGCCTTCTAAACCCAAGACCGCGGGTTAAAACCCGGCCAGGATCGATGGAATATTTTCTGGCGTAAAAATTCTAAGTATGGCTTCCTTCGGAAGGAAAGTAAAGCCGTGGGTCCAGTGTCGTACATTTACGACACGAAAAAGAACCTCAAGCCTGAAAGAAGAGGCCATTTGTCGGCCGTTTCACGCCCTGAATAGAATGGGACGCTGATGGCCTGTGATGTTAAAGAGCGTCCGTAAATAAACAAATCAAAAAAAAACTGTCATCACATCTGTTGTTTTCTGTCGTTGCCTTGCAACCTGGATTGCTGCAATTGTTGTTCGATTTTGTACAATAAAAAATAAGTCATATAACTGAAAGATGATAATTTTGGGTAATGTTACAACTTTGTTTCACTATTGTATTATAGCCTATCCATAAATAATGATAACAAAGTTGATTCCTGTTCTTTCTTGTAGAGCACACACCATTGTAAAACGGTTTATTATCAAAACATAACTAAACACTCTCTTTAAAATTTAAGTATCATAAATTTCAAAGTGGAAATAGCTGGGAGTGAGAAGGTGAAACCTAAAATGTAATCTACATTGGTTTAAAACTTTCCCCTTATCATTTTATTATATTTATTTTACTCAGGTTGGCAACTTTTAAAATGAAAAATCCGTATGTACCAAAATGTAGATTTTACATTGTTATGTCTTAGGCCTGGAACGCTTCCTTCCTTAAAAAAAAAAAAAAATATCCTTTCCCAATTTATCATTTCATCTCATGTATCATCAGTGTCCACCGCCTGTGGTGCCTCAGTGGTAAAAACGGGCGTTAAACACTACTCAAAAAAAAAAAAAAAACATTGTTATGTTTGTTACTCGTGGGGTATTAGAAATGTTTTATCGTCTTGTTTCAGACATTTGGAGCGAGTGATGGACAGAACGTGGTGCGCAGTATTTGCCCTAATTCTGGCTGTAGCATCCTCTGGATCTGCCGCTAAAGTAAAAGCGGAGGCGAGGACAGCAACCCCTGAAGAAGCACCTCCTGGATTTGGCGATGCGCTGGACACGAGCGGTCCGAGTGGTCCCAGTGGTTTCGGCTTCCCTACGGGTGCTGAGTGTGACCCCGACATGATCGGCTTCGAGATCATCACTGGCTTTGTGTACTCGGCGCCCTCAGACTTGCTTGATTCCTTACCTGGCACACTAATGCTCACGGACTGTTTGGAAGCCTGTCAGGCCAATGACAGCTGTCAATCTGTCAACTACGAGACTGGTCTCTGCGTACTCTTTAGTTCCAATGCCGATGGGTATCCAGGTGAGTGCTCATAAGTTTTCTCCCCTGTCAAGAGTCGCATAATTTTCTTATATCTTTATGCGTTCCATGTATTAAAATGTCATTCAAATGAAAAACGCTTACATTTACAGAAAGTGAAACATGTACTTACTGTTTATGTTTATTTATTTTATAAGTCTAAAGGCAACTATGTTGACTGACATCGTTGAATATCTAGTAGCTAAAGATGTTGCTGTTATGTAAGGTCATGATCACGTTTCTTGTGTAAGTGTATAGAAGGATAAACATTATACAAATAACAACATTGCAGTCTGTAGAATCCCATGAATGCAAAGGACTACTGCTATCGGAGGATGAGTTTCACAACTAGTTCCTACACCAATATACAGGGTGCCCCATTTATCTGGCTCATGCAAAATAACTTTTTTTCTGGTGCGTCAAACAAAAAATTATTTCAATAAAAAGGTTTTTAACTTCATGGGGAAGTTTTTGCTGAGGGTAGACTTTTTGTGTCTCCATTAATGTACGAGATGCGGAATAGGACTTCGGTTTTTTTTGTTGTTGTTTGTTTTTTTAATGGCACCATGTACGCTTTATTCAAGAATGTATTTACGCTCTCCAAGAGCTATTCAAAAATGAATTACACTACCATTTTTGTCTAGAAAAGAGCATATTTGCAAACGGTAAGGAATGCACTGTTATTGAAGATGTGTACAAATTACTTACCCAATGTAGTACTGTATTAGGAATCTGGGTTTTAATTATGATTTCCGATTCATGTAAATACAGGTGCCCTGAGAGGGAGATGGGGGTAGAAGATCCCTCTCCTTCACCTCTCAAATCGTCCTGACTTTAGATTATATACCAGTGCACTGTAGTCATTCATCAAAGTAAATTAATATTGCACTGAGCTAAGTAAGTAGAAACGTTGCTGATCTACGAAGAATGTAAGTTGTCAGATAACGATTTTATCTATTTCACTGTTGAAGAGTTAAACGATTTAGTGAAACAAATTCGCTGTAGCGCTATTAAAAAAAAGGCATACATTTAGCATTTCCATATGTACTGTTTTCTTGACTAAAATGGTACAGTATGATACATTTATGAATAGCTCTTGGAGAGGGTATTCTTGAATAAAATGTGCATGATGTCATTTAAACAAACAAGTTTTATTCCGTATCTCCTATATTAACAGAGACACAAAAAGCATACCCCTGGCAAGAATTCCCCCATTATGTTAAAAAAAATGTTAGTAACAATTTTCATTAGATGCATTAGAAAAAAAAAATATTTTGGGTGAACAAGATAAATGGGACACCCATCTTTCCTGTTTTGAACTACAGCTAGAAGTCTTTAAGCATCTGTCCTAATCCTTTATATCACTACCTCTAGCCACACGTGTCCAATGCTTTCACCATTTAAGTTGATTAACGGACTTCTAAGGCTATCAAACTAGAAAAATGAAAGAGAACCAGTTATCTCATATTCAGACAGATTCAAATAATATATGCAGCTTGTTTCTCCTAACATTGTACTTTTAAGGCTATAACATGATCTTTTGAACTCGATGTCATCTTCGCACAGAAATACTAACTTTTTGAGGAAAACACTAGTTTTCCTCCAACAATGTAAACAACAAAGAATGGTGTCATGGGGACGACCACTATCCCTTTACTATCCAAGGGTTCCACAACGTCGATGAGTAGGCCGCTTCTGTTTTACTGCAATTTCAATTGTTCTGCAGTCTGTACGCAGATCTACTTTCTGACATCGACGTTTCTTACTCTCTTTTTTCAGGAAATTCCAAATATTCTCCTATATTTCAATCTGACAAACCGGTAGCATTCTTTATGTTTGAGTTGAGGAATAACATTTGAACATGTAGAGTAACGCTTTGATCACACAACTTTCCAAGACTTACTTCTTTGTTGCAGTCTTAAAATTTTGTGCATTAATATAAATTTCAGACTCCAATTTTTGCTCCAAGTTAATTTTATTCTTAGTTTACTTCTTTTGCTGTAGTCTTGTCAAAAGAAATAAGTTGGTCCAAATATGTGTAGCCCTTTATATTTTCTAATATTTCTCCGGCCAATGTTATATGTACTTCCCTTTCATTGATAATAATTGCTTTTCTGGGATTTAATCCAAGACATGCTACAATACTCATTCACATAAAAACTTAATGAAACAAACGTGCCAATAAAATCATTTGTAAAATATCTCTGTGTCTATTTTGATAGCAATCTAAATAGGCAAGTTCAAACAAAATAAAATTCAAAAATATAGTTTCGATATTCTATTCCTTGAAAGGGCTTAAGAATTTTCTTACATTAAAATAAATAATTGTATCAACATTATTATGCCATTGATTACTGCAACATTCTGTTAACTGACATCACGACAAATCCTGTATAAAGACTACAACACATTCACAATGTCTGTGTTCACTTTGTTTGCAACTTACGTAAATCAGGTAATATCACTCCAGCTTTTGAACTGCTACCCTGACATCGACTGGATGCTAGAAGAAAGTTGAACTCCCTCATTCTTCTGTGTCAAATTCTATGCACCTCAACTCCGCACTACCTTTCGACTAGTTTTCACCTCTTATGTTCCCATTCCAAACTTAAACACCTGATCGAATAACAGTTCCATTCTTTCTATGACCTTACATCGAATCTCGTAGTTTTCTTCATTTTCAGGTGTCGCTACTGGTCTCTGAAACTCTCTATGGTCCCTTATCAATGACTGCCGGTTACAACGACAACTTAGAATATTGTTCTAAGATTATCTGTAAAATTTAACAAGTAATATGTTGAAACTGTTAATTCCATTAACTGTGTTGTATATATTGAAATCATAATTGTCCCTGGAAAGTGGAAGATCTTATCTTCGCCAAGTAAAATAAAAATATTATTATAGCTTCGTTGTTGATCTTCACTGATATCTGAGATCATGATCTCTCTTTAGAACGGTCAGCCTCCTTCTGCTGATGTTTATTTCATATTTGTTTTCCGAATCTAGCTTATGGAACTGGTTTTCAAGAGACAGGGTAAACAGCTTTGGTGATAGAGAATTCACTTGCTTTATTTCCCGTTCTAACTTAAATATACTGCATTGGCAGAAATCTGATGTATTTATTCTCTTTATCCTGTCCTTTAGTGAATTAAGGACGTATTGTTATAGAAGAATATGGAATCATTTAAGTTAAGCTTAAGTTCATGACTGGATTGATAAATTTAAAATTGGCATCAAACATCCGCTGAAAAGACGTTGTTAACTTTTAGCGGCGATGTAAGAGAGTGGTACCTGCAGCAGTAATGAGTGCCATGAACAGGTAAAGATAGTATTTTTCGAAAGCTTGAATGAAAACCCGCAATTCTAATGCTTAAGCGTGTGTTTGTGGCACGAGAGCACCCAGCACATCCTGTCAATAAAACCTTAAACAACTTAAGAACTAGAAGTCTGATGTGCTCATTCGTGGATGTTTTCTTTTGGCTTCTGAAAGAATTTCAAACGAGTTAAGATAGGCAATTCTTTATGACTCTCTTACTGAGGGAAATGACAGTTATACTTGTAGATATGTATAATCCATTGGACAGCTGTAAGTACCAACATCTGCAATAAATAACTTGTGCAAAATGCCTCTCTGACTGTTAAATGACCGTAAGCCTGTAAACAATATATTTTATGCTTAATAATAAAACGACTTGATTACCGGTACTTTCAAATCGTTACCTTTGCTATAGTAATTTTACAATTTAAAAAGCCAGTAATAGATAAATAATACAATATCTTTCTTAAATGAAAACACTGCAGGGAATGGAGACAGCAAGGTAAGCACTAACGCAAACTATACTAGGGGAGAAATTACTTTGTGATTGACATTTCTATTGCCAGTGACCGCGCCAGTACGCTGTTGCCACATCTTGCCACTCGCTATCCATCTTAAGCGGCTGCACTCCAAGATCATTAATTTCTTCTTCCTGCTCTCTAATATTAAAACATATTTTACATCCCTTGGTATAGTACATATTTTTACATGTTGATAAAAACTCACACGCCCTTACATAATTGACTATTTTATCTTAAATATTTTCTACGGTTATGTTTTCAAAAGTATTATAATAGTAGCAAATTTGCTTTAACTACAGCAGAACCTTACAATGTCATCTAGCGGCAGAAATCATCAGCTGGACTTGGATGCATTGGCGCGAAGGAGTAGCGTGTATTAAAACGACGGGTACGCGTAGGAAAATGTGCACTTCTTATCAAAAGACCCTACAGACTTACTTTTGTTTTACGAATTATACAAATCACAACCACCACTCTTAATAAAATACTTGCATACGAAAAATTAGATCAGTGCACGTACCTGAAAACGCGTAACTACTGGATAATTCCCCTTAACCCCGTAAAGGTTGCAACGTGATGATGTCCTTCCTATTATGTGCTTTTGTTACCTAATTGGACGAGCCTCTCGCCTGCTGAGTCACCGGCATAAACACGTCCCAAGTGTCAATCACAAGGTAATTTCTCACCTATTATAGGAGTTATGAGATACACGATTTATTTATTTTTTTGAGCACCAATTTAAGCTCAAGTGTATATGAAAAATTAGTGTTTCCAATAAATGTACAACCTCTTTACATTTATCGATTTTGGTGAGAGTGTTGCTAATTGTTTACATCCCTTCCTTTTAGTATCTTCCCCACCAACCTAGCTTTAGCAGATAGTAACCAATAGTTTCCGCTCGGATTAGCTCCTTTCCTTCTCACTTGTCGCTAACTTGACGTCAACCCCGTTCTGTAATCGCTAACGCTCGTTTGTTGTGGGCAACACTTGGTTCTAAATTATAATTTCTTTCTTAGCCGTCGAAAAATGTAAAATAAGCAAGTAATATATTACATCTGTAATATCAAAACACAGAAATGCCTGCATCTAAGAAGGTTGTAATTTTAATAGCAGTAGCTATTTAATTACCGTAGACATAAATGCACACACTGCAATCACAAGCTTATATAAAAGTCATTTCCAGCTATGTGGAAGTCATAGGTTGTTGCTTTGGCAGCGTTTCTTTTGTTAACAGCTAGTATACAGAGGTACAAACTGAAGAAACTCTGGACCAGTTATGAAGCAAATACCATGAAATGTTTCCTTAAGCTTAGGAATCAAAACGAAATCATGGGGATTTATTTCCGGAGAGATTGGTGAATGGTAGAGCATTTACTGGTTTCATGGTTTATCAAAGCAGCCATGCCTTGCGCTGCATGCGTTCGAGCAATGTCAAGCAAAATTATGGATAAGTTCTATAAAAAGTGTCGCTGAATGTAGACTGTGTGAATAGCAATTCTGCAAACTGATGGCTAACATGGCCACAGTTGTATACGGTTTTTCAAATGGGTACGAGTGGCGTCAAAGTACGTGATGCAATTCTTTGTTGCATTGCAAGTAGTTCCTTCACGTTGGTATGCGATGACTTACTAATCGCATGGCGCCGAGTGGTTTCCAAACGCAGAAATAGCATTCACTTCTCCACTAGGATCTGTCTTTCCAGAGACCGGATTTATATAGTGTCGTATAATGCCCATATTTACTACTACGGTATCGTTGGCAAGATACATTGGCCATTGCATTTGCCAATGAAGGATAATCTGAGAAAAAATCGCAGTCGGGAGAAAGGTTCTGTCGGAATTTGAACCGCAGACTAAAGCGGTCCCGGCCACCCTTGTGGGCATACCAGATGCTAATCGAAAGATACTTTCTCAATAGTTTTACTGAAGAAGAGAAAGTATCTATTTTCTTACGAAATTACACATTTTTTTCACGATTTTCTTTACAATGCCATAATTGGATTATATTGACTGAAGAACAAAATGATGAAATGCCAACGTTAAGTTCCGGAGTGACAGTCAGACAGGGGCTCGAA
Organism: Metallyticus violacea; assembly: GCA_030762175.1. Classification (NCBI taxonomy): domain Eukaryota; kingdom Metazoa; phylum Arthropoda; class Insecta; order Mantodea; family Metallyticidae; genus Metallyticus; species Metallyticus violacea. The sequence continues at coordinate 62,472,013 of CM060840.1, forward strand.
ACACCAATCTTCGCCTTACCGTACAAATGCTGTTACCATTTTTATCTCTAAAAGATAACTTGAAATCTTCGAGTAATAGCAGTCCAGGTTTCAATATCAATCACACTATTTTATTTTTTAACATATGCTGTGTGTTGCTAAAATAGGAAAAATTCAAGATCACGGCAGGGACTTGAATCTTTGGTTCACCGTGTTGATGCTCTTACCCTCTGAGATACCGTGCCCCGTCCGACCACTTAATTTATATGAAATATTACGGAATCACAGTAAAAGTTAAGTTCTTTCCATATAAAAACAATTTCAATGTTTTGTGAACAGATTATTGTTTTTCTTCTTTTTTCATTGTGTGTAATATATTTGGATATTTTAAAACAAATATTAGTTTATGAATGATTATACATTTTTTGTAATATTTTACTGAAAGTATTGATGCAACAGTCACAGAATAAAAATTATATGCAATTAACAAAGCCAGAGGTGCTTCGCATGATGGTAAGTTTGCAGAAATACTAAAAATAATACCGATCTGTTATGAGTTGATGACTTATTTTCTATCACGATGACAAGGAGGAATTTAATTTACCGCTATCGAAATAACAATCTATGCCACATCCACTTCCTGGTTAATCTCTCTGTAATGCTTTATAAAGAACTTTTCAAGTGTTTTCTGCACTATGGTTCTCAGAGAAGAATGAAATTAATGAACATCAAGGAGGAGTTTTGTTTAATGATCGGTATGGAAAAGTAGCTTCGTTAAGTAACGCTGTTCGCTTGTTTAAAAGTCCTAGTCATGCTGCATCAGTCAAGCAGGAATTTAATGCGTCAGTTAAGATGTAAGAAACCGCATTTAAACATGTTCTTGCCGGGAAAAGACGTCATAATACCAGCCATTAATTGATATCGTTGCTATATAGCACTGCTATGATATTTATTTAATTTACATTTACACAGTACCTTTAACTCGAAGTCTTTCATAATTAAAATGAATATATAAGAAATAAACTTCTAGTTGTCATACTTATTTCCAAATGCCCGATCAATGCAAGATTTTATTGCAGCGGTATTCGGAGTATTCTCTAGAACAGTGGATCCGAAACTTTTAGGTTATGGAGAACTTTTCAGAGGAAAAGTTCATCGCGGAGCACAATGTTCATCTTACACACTTGCATACTATTGGAGGACAGAAGGTAAACATTCAGCATTTAGAACTTCATACATGTGAAACATGCTTAATTAGTTTATTTTATTACAAAACTATATTTTATCTCTAATTTCACTGCATACTTTGTAAAAAAAAAAAAAAAAAAAAAACAAGTTAACAGGTTTTAAAACAAACTAAAAGCAAGTATTGTAAATCCAAAATGTTTTCTCATTTATTTGATAAATAAAACTATTTAATGATGCAAAACCAAAAGTGCTAGTTGGGTCCTAAAAAAAAACTTGCAATGGGAGGGATTGATTTCCATAATTTGGGATAGCAGGAGCCGAATATAGTTGCGGCACTATATACAGAGCCTACCGGTTAAATATTATCCTGTAATCATTCATCGTCCATGGGCCTGACTAGATAGAAGCGTAGCTGGAACATTATCCAGAAGAATCCTATCCATCCCTAATAAAACTTAAATAAAAACAAGAAAATAATGGAGCTAGGTATGCTTTACAACCATAAACATTTCTCTGATTTAAATCATACCTTTATTACCGTGTATAAAGTTGCTATGAACTCGACTTGACCATTTTGAAACGAAGGAGCAACAGGCAACGTCCTCTCTTCAGGTTTCCACACTCATCTCTTCCAGAAAGTCGTTAAAACACTTGAAGATCAAGTAAGGACGTTCTTCTCTTGCCGATCTCGTCCGCCAGTGACTTCCGCAGATATCGATAGATAATTAGTTATTCCTGAACAATGGCGTGTTACTCAGATAGAGCGTCGTGCTGTAATACAAATGTAGTTGGTTCATATACTCATGGCCAAAGGCTCTAAGGTTCTTCTTCTTTTTCTTGAGTTAAAGGAGCTTTGCCACCATTACAATGATTTACTGGCTAACATATTTACAATTTTTTTCTTTCTGCTGGAGTCAAAGGAGATTTGCCATCATTACAATGACTTACCCACCCACTTAGTTAGTACAGCAGTAGCAAGAAAGTCGACTGGTTACGGTTACAGTAGAAGTATGGTAAAGAAAAATGGGGGGAAAAATGTCTTGGTATTATACTAAAGAACAAAGAAACAAGATGCCTTTAAGACGTAAAAGTAACATTTACTCGATTAAGAAATGCGTATAAAATTTATGAAGATTAAAACAAAAACTGTAACATTTATTCTGCGAGGAAAAAATTACAAATAAGAAGAAAAAATACCCATGGGAAATGGAACCCCACCCACATCATTAGCACGACGCTCTAACAGGGTTTCATGCTCGGTTTGGAAATATTTGCCAAAAGTGATTTCACTTGCCCGAACAGAAGCTACGTTCTGGTGCTGCAGTCCCGAGCGCCAATGGAGAAATCCTAGTTGGTCATAAACTCTGATGGCCATTTTTTAAGTAGAAGAACTTGAAACTCATTTAAGATATCCCCAGATGTCTAAATCTAGCTTTTCTATAAATGCTTTTGAATCCGGTTTCGCCGCATGCTGCAGATGCTTTGTGCTTCCCGTCGTCTCAGCAAGGTAAAAAGGCTGCATGTGTGGGAGCGTATAAGAGAATTTTGGTTCAATATCACGATCAAGAAGAAACATTTCTGTAGATATCAAACCCTAAGCTGTGATAAAGCAAGGTTGCCACAATGTTTATAAGTAGAAGCAAGCAAACATGTAATGGAAGAAAAGAGGGGAAGTCTACTATTAAAGTAAAAACTCGCCTGTCAGCTGGGAGTTTTTTTGACAGTTTTCTGAGACTACCAAAGCATTCTGTTCATCCAGTTTCTCCATGAACGTCTAAAGTAAATGTTATTACTGCCAGCTTCTGGTTGAGGCAAAACATGCTTATCGACCGAAAAGACATCCACAAGTTCGATTCGAAAAGTTCTCCAAGATACGGCCCGTTCGTATAAGCTGCTTTGACAATAGAAAAACTCAAGAAAAGACACTTGATAGCATTGAGACAATCCTTCTTAGAGTCCAGACTTATCGCCTTGCGATTACCACATGTTTGGGGCCGATAAAAGAAACATTGGAGGGTAGGCGATTCGATGCGATGGAATGAAAGTAACTGTGGTAACTTTACTATATCACTCTTATCTTCGATAATGGGATTAAGAAGCATCCTATCTAATGGGGAATACATGTTTGTAGATCGAAAAATTTTATCTTAAAATTAGCTGTATCCCTATTTTATTTCATTTAGTTTCAATAAATTATAAAAATCTGGTTTAAAGTTGATCACTTTCGTAAATCATGCAAAAGAATTGTTTTCTTCCCGGGCACGTTTCTTCGCACTCAGCAATCTTCTACACAACCCTTGTAGCTAATTCTGGCACACGTTAATCGGAACTGAACTGCATTATCTTTTATGACTATTTCTTGCAGTCGATGCAAACTCATTTACATTCTGAAGTTTCCCATCTATATCGCAAACTTTCAAAGAGAAGTTTTCTCAAACCTGATCGCAATTAATTCTATGCTCACTGTTCCACTACCTTACAAAACTGAGTATGCTCCTATTTGAAGAAGAATAAATATTAAAGAATAAACAGTTGAGCTCTGATTGGAGAATTGAGCAGCAAACTTGATAGGCACCGCTATGGGTGGTCGAGGTCGTTAAGGCGCGGACTCGTGAGTGGGAGATCTGGAGTTCGAATTCCGCCAGGACCGTCTTCCCTAACTGAGGTTTTTTCCAGGTTTTCCTCGGTCCTCATAAACGGCAAATGCCGGGAAGATACATAAACTTAGGCCTGGAACGTTTCCTTCCTTAAAAAAAATCCTTTCCCAATACATTATTTCATTTCATGCATCATCAGTGTAGTGCCTCAGTAGTAAAAACATACGTTAAAAACCATTTAAAAAGCTTGATAAGCTTCTTATGCTTTGCAGGTATTATTGGCTTCAAAGCAATACATTCGTAATGCATCCTAAGTAGCTGCAAAGTTAACAACTGCAACAGCTTTTCAGTCATAATGGAAAACGCTTCTGTAAATTTGGAACCAAAGGTAGTCAAATGACAAAGCACAAATGTCTTGTAACCATACGCCATGCATAAGTTTTTTGCCACTTTTTATGAGATTGTTCATCATTGTTTGCTATTTGTAATTTTTCTCGTCTCCCACACTGTACATCACGACCTTTTTCACTTTCAAGGTCATTAATAAGGTAATTTACGTAGAATGGCGCTAACATACAGACGTGACAACAAAAATGAGTCATCTTTAGTTGTATAAATAAACTCTGCATAGCCTGAAGCATTTGCGATTGGAAAACATGAAAATAAAGCTAGTGGTATGATGTGTATTTCCTAAGAAATATATCTGAATTTATATCTCACAGTTTTAAGAGCATGCACATTTGTTTATTAAAAACACAATAACTGCAAAACTATTGTAATTACAATATTTAACGTTATAGATTATAAAACGTCTTTATTTGCTATATTTTGCATTTTTGTATTACAAACAAAGGCACTATTCCTAAATTATATGCAATTAAAGGATGATATGTAATGAATCATAATTTTGTAACGGTGTTCTTGCCCAATTGAACATTAACATTTCGATCTAATTCCATGAAACAAATGTATTATATACACAGTGAATTTATTTTTCTCCAATTTCTTCAACAATTTTTAGTTTTCTTTTCTTTTCTCTTTTCTCTTTTTTTTTGTGAAATTTTGTGAATGTTACTCTTGGGATGTATTAGTTTTAATAAAAGTTAATTAAAACACCTTTTTCTATTAATAGTGTCAACTTGTGGCAAACTCAGAGGCTCGCGATCATTGGACGTTAGTACTGTCATGAACCTACCTTCTTAGCTTACAAATATCTCATCCTATGACATCTGGGTAAGGGAACGCCTGTATGATGCTAACCATCGTTTCGAAATAACCAACGACTTCCCCCTAACAACCTATACAATGTATGCCTTAATATGATATTCAAGTCTTCTTAATTTCTTAATTGCATTACTTCCTTTAAGTTACACTCTCCTTTAATGTTAAAACAATAAACATTTATTATTATAAAAAGCACTTTTATCATTAAAGAAGTAAAAACCACTAAAATTTCGTATCAGCATCGAAGTTTCAAATAACTTCATGGAAACAATGAATGTAAAAGCTTGAAGATGCTTATGAAAAATAAGGAATATCAATTTAATTTCAGTTCAATTTATACAAATATTACTAGTTAGTAAAAACTCAGTCATGTTCTAAGTACCTACATAGGGATGAAGTAGTTCAGATACTCGTTAACAGGTAGCGCAGTTCTAAATGCCAGCTATGCTGCCATCTGGTGTTCTAAGTGTCATGCCATTATAATATTAACTTTTAAGCGAAAATATTTATAGCACAGAAATATTAAGAAAGTGGCCACAGCTTTTTGACAGCGATAGATATTTGGATATTATAGATAAAAGAAGAAAGGTAAATAGGGCCTTCATTCCCCAATGTTTACATAGGGATGTAGATTAAGCTAAAGCTATAAAATCTCTTCGTGTAATTCCATTGGAATTGCTTTTAAGAATGTTGCTGATTCATTGCTAACATTAAATAAATGCAACATTTCGGGATGCACAATGCTTAAAATATCCCGATTTCATCATCTCAGTTAACTATTGGAAGAACTTACCATTAGAAGGGTGGAAGATTTTTCAAGTTTTAAAGAGAGGAAAATTAGTGGTTGATATAGAGCAACCTGTGCTTCGTCAGAAAGATCACTTTATCAGTTGAATAAAAGAAAAATCTCCCTTCTGAATAGCACAAATAGTTTTTGGAGACATCAATTTCAACCCCTGTGTAAGAATTGAAAAATTAAACTCTTCTTATCAGTTTTGAGAAGAAATATAAAGACTGCTATTTTTGTACATGTTTCATAAAACATTTTTACATTTTTGCCCTTAATAACATATGTTGTGCTTAATAACATTAAATTATACGTTTCTGCTAATCATGAATGTCATTTTTGTTAACTATTTTCCTCTAAAACCTGAAATAAAATGTAACAAAAATTTGAATGGCACTTGTAACCGACTTTTCCATAATATGACACATAGAACCTTATTATTATTATTATTATTATTATTAATTTTTTCTCCCTGACTATTGATTGATATACAAAATCATGTAAAAAAAGTCTTCATGATGATGTTGAGTGTAATACGCTAAGTGAGATGCTATAGAATTTAGAAAATGGACTTGAGCGTTTGACATTCCCACTGTTCAAACATAGGTTAGATTGATATTTAAAAATTGTATGTACATACATTACTTATTGCATTATAAAGCATAGACCAGAAAAATACTACATACTGAAAATTAAAATTATTTCCAAAATATAATAATAAGTATATTAAAACTTGATTTATCCTTTAAAACAAACTCTTGTCGTTTCGTAGTTTGACAAAATGTTGCTTTATAAAACATTGGTTTAAGAAATCTTAATTATCCTCACCAATAAGATTTTTTCATATAATCGTCTTTTACGTTTATGTAAATTGTGCATTAAACTATTGGTGTGTTTGGTAGATGTCAAACCTGTGAAATGAATGGTGAATAACTACACGAGGTATGCTTCCATTACTTGTTTCTCATTATTATTAAAAATATTCCAAAACCGGATTCACTACCTCTGTAGCAAAATGCCTGATTTTCCATGTACTCACTAATAGTATCAGTGTCGATAGCATGTAATCTGGCATGGTTCATAAACGAACATCCTAAATTCAAATACATTAGATAGCACGGTCCAAAGAAAGTATAAAGTGGGAGAGAGAAATGTTGCAGTGTGAAGTCTACAGTGTCACATTAAAAATATGTTAAAACACGCTTTAGATTATTCGGCCTCCCTGTGTCAAAGCCTTGGTAGTGACTGGGGCATACTGGAGATAAAATAAAAGTTTCAAAAGTTTTGATGAGCGATGGTAATATATGTATGTGTGTATTATTAAATTAGGATAGAATAGGAAATAGACATACATCTTTTAATATAATCACAGCACACATGTTTTCAATAAATTTTGTTTAAATGATGGACGAATTTTTCTCTGTAACTTTTTCAGATTTTTGCTCTGCACAACCAAACAACTAAAGCGTTACTAACTGAACAGTCACGCGCAGTATTTTAAGTCACAAATCAGCAGAATTTTACTGAAGCTTGAAAACTAACACTTTCTTTTATCCGATTGCGACTTCAGTTACATCAAACAAACTGAGAGAATAAAGACCTTCACTTTACAGCATGACACACCAGAAAGTACGCATTCACTTACTTCTCTCGCTATTGTCAGCTTCTTTTATTCTGTGCACAAAATGAGAATGAATTCCATTTTGTCGGTTTCCTGGTGAGATCTTTGAATACATCTACAACAAGTGAGTAAGGTTGTTGGCACTTAAGCAAAGTCCTAACTGTAAAACTGCAGGAGATTGTGTGCTGACGTGAGATCGTTCGGCATGAATGGTCATCAATGCAGAGAAACAAACACCTGTTGTCATTATAAGGGTGTCTCTGAATTCTTGGAAATAGTGTTGACATCATGTTCCTTGTTAATCGATAACAATGACCAGGCTGCAAACAGTATGTGGCGTCAGATGATGCTCTGTTTTCATTCTTAGCTGAATGCTAAAAGGGCATTGCACAGTTTTTCCTAAGTCTGCCATCATCCTCCAACACTTTACAATAGCTTATCCTTCTCACTTCTGTGTTCCACCAAACGAGTTTATCAGCCTTTTCATATTTATTTAAGTTTAATTGGTTCATTGAGTAGAATGTGATAGTGCAACACAAGACAATTGAAGCTACTGACATTCAGCAGCTTGTATTAGAGCTTCCTTTGGGAACGATGAAAGTTGCAACTGGAACAGAAGTACCAAGGTATTTATCATACTTAAGCTGTAGTTATATATACAGAGTATTAATGAACTATGCTGCAATAAGTTCACAGATTTTAGAGGGGTCTTAGGCAAGGACTTTGAAATAGAAAACCTATAGTCTGTTCAAATTTCAAAATTAAAACTAAAGAACCAGTAGGCCACTCACTAACGAAACTTTCTTTTGAAATTATGCATCAATAACGGACGGAAGTTGTGGAACGTCTCTTTGGCGTTGCCGGTATGATACAGTCATAACGTCGAGTAAAAGTAGATAATTGTTATCGAGTTCGAGTCTTGTTGGCTACTTTTTTACTTTTACATTTAAGTACTAGCATAATTCATCCTAAAATAAATAAACAAATTTCGCAAGACCGAAACCTACAATCTTGTTAGTTACCTTACACGTCAGGTGAGTAGCTCTTCTAGATCAGCGATTCTCAACAACACTACTCTGCCCAGGAAATTTGAGACTTTTTGTTGCTTGTAAAATTAAATAAAAGTATTTCGTTCAATATTTTTTTGAAAAAGAAACAAGGGAATAATATTGAAAGGCTTAAACGTGTTTATTTTACAGGAGAGGTATTGACTTACGCCGCAGAATAAAAGATTTGAGTTATCAGCGAGAAACCTGAGTTTATTTCTTATACAAAAGTTCATTTTGTGGAGCAAGTTAAACAAATACACCCCCATTTTCTGTTCAACTGAGAGAACTATCTCCTGATTTTTTTTCCCTTCTTACTTATATGTTGTTAATGCCCAAAAGCTCATCTCGCACAAATGGGTGATTGATATAAATGTAACGAAATATAAACTGCTTCCACTGCTATTACTGCAATCTATATTTGCTAACATCCAAAATTTTAGGAGTGATTATCCGCCATATTTAATTTGAAGCGATCCGTCTGATCGGTTGAAGTTCTATAGACTGCTCTTCTTTCTTCAGAGGGACAACGGTTCTAGGAACACAGCTTAATGAATGCGCACCCAATGGCAACAGTGTTGCAGGGGAAAACAGCATGCCATGTTATTCTTAAGAGTTGTGAATTTATTTAAAATCAGTTAGGATGTCACACTTCAACTTTTTTTTTTCTTTTAATGATATGCAGACTACCATTCAATTTCAAAACAAACCAGAACACGGACGAAATGGCGTTATAACTCCAAGTCTACAACAATTGACTGTTGAAGACAAGTTGTGCGCGCTTAAGATCGAATTTTTTTGCATTGTTGCCAACTTATATATTAGTTATATTAGTGTGCCGTGAACACAAAAAAGTGAAATCCACTGCTCTAGACTAAGCTAATGTAATACGATAAATCGGTTAACTGTTGTTCACTGTCATAACTTATTCCGAGATTTTAGAGTGTTTTATAGCGCTGATCTTGAAAACGCTGATGATAAGCTACTGAAAATAGGGATTTCCTCGCTCGCAAAGCAGGTTTGAAAACAGTCTAAAGCAAATGCTTCTCCCCATTTCACGTTAACACTGACTTGTCAGCATCTAAAATAACTCCGTTATTTTTCTTTGGGAGCCATAGATTCGCAATCTTAAATTTCTTGTCTAAGAACCCTCTAAAACTTCTTAAAATGCTGCATCATAGTTAATTAACATCCTCTATATAGCAATATCGGTTAATACTTTACCACGATAGCATTTAATTAGCCTCAGATGATTAAAAATGTAATCACTGGATTTTTAACAAGAGCAGTACTTTGATTTAAGTTCTAAAAATACAAATTTCATTTACTAACATAATCTTATTTCTTGATTTGCCAGGTCGCCACGTGTACCGCTGATGTTATTCACACATTAGTTTGTCCAGCATTAGAAAGAAATGCCATATGAACAGATGTATCTGTTGGTGCTGCCTTAATTGGTGTTTGCCGTCACGACCTACACTTGGTTTTCGGTGTATGTTTCTACGACAAAACTCTGCTTACCTCCCCATGTATAAACTACATTTCCATAAAATTATGAAGGCAAACTAATACACCAACGTTCATATCACATGAAATTTTTATTTCAAACATGATATTAAAGTATTCAGTGCACTATTATGCAATCCTATAGATAAAGAAAGGGCGTTTTCTACACCTCACAGGCTGTAATAAGAAGTAATAGAGCTGTGTGTAAGAGACATGCATTTTTATAATGTAAGGTGTTGCCTTTTCTGTTTGTTAATATTCTCAACCGAAAGCACATTCCATTACCTTCTCCCATCCTAAAAAGGACAGATACACCAATAGATCTATGACTTGTTTTTGCTTACTCTCTCTGAAACTAACATTATTCATGGAAAATAACACCTTTACATTCATTATAATTTAGAACGCTAAAGAAGGAAGATAATAAATTATTTATTAACAATGAAGGATACCGCTTCTTAAAATATTCGCGTTAAATATCTGGTGAAAATACATTAAGATAAAAGATACCAACAACATAGGTAAGACTGTGCCAGAAGCCAGAAGCCAAGTACACCATGACCTGGGAGCCAAGCACACGGGCCGCGGAAGCCTACAACTTCGTATAACGGTATCTTCGATACTCTTGTATACTCATTTCCATCTTTTAGGCACAATGGTTTGTTTTTCACTAACACACTAACACTAATTACTAGTGTTGAGAATTATATGCACTTAAAATCCTAAAATATGCAGTAAAAGCTTAAGGGTCTGCAAAAGTATTCATAGTACAGATACCGATAGGGGTAGCAGTGGTCCTTAAGGACGGACTCGTGACAGAATATCTGGAGTTCGATTTCTGCCAGGACCGTCCTGTGACTGAGATTTTTTCCATGTTTTCCTGTCCTCATAAAGAGCAAATGCCCTGGAAGTGCTCTAAACTTAGGCTGGAAAGAGCTTCCTTCCTTAAATAAAATGTCCTTTCCCAATATATTTCATCTCATGTATCATCAGTGTCCACTGCCTGTGATGCCTCAGCAGTAAAAACACAACAAAAATAGTATCAGATCCCATGAGAAAAAAGAGCAATATTATAAAAGGAAATATTAATATTATTAGGTTTAACAATAAATACTGTAATTCCTTAGCTATTCACAGTGTGACACAATAACATTTTCTATATTTTCATTTCCAACTTATTTCTCCTTTCATAAAAGTAAATTTTGGTGTAGAAAATGTCATTTCCACACCATAGGAAGTAAAGGGATAAAATGTGTAATGTGTTAACGAGGTAGAACTAACATCCACATTACTATTCTATGTTTGAAGCATTTACTAATTTCTCTCAGGTCTCTCATACCGTCATTTTTGTGAGAACGTCCTCAATATATGTTTTACAACTTCTAAATATCAGTTTTACTTTTGTAGGCATTTTGTTGTTTGTGCTTCACTATCTGTTGTACCAATTGATTTTTGCGGCATCTAGAAAGTAGAGACTATCATAAATATTGCTTCATTTTATAGCACATTTCAAGTTGCCAAATAATTCTTAAAATTGAAATAGAAACATGAAAATTAACCTAAACTACTCAATTAAACTAAAATGCGAATAATTATTAAGCACTAGCATGGTCAGCTATCTACTTTGTATGGCTGATATAACGTTCCTTTTGTCCTTCTTGAAGTAAGTAATTTTTGCTGGCCTTTCACCCCCTCCCCAACGCATTTTGAATTTTTTTCGAGCAAGTATCTATTGTAGAAAACACACGACTACCGGGTACTCTTCTGCTTTTTACCGTCAATGCACTGCATTGCCAACCTTACTAAAGGTCCGCTACGTAGGTAAAGGAGGCTCTGGTTTATGTTGCATATTTTACGGAAGTCCAGAAATCTAAAATATGTGTTTGCAACACAATGCATGAAATATATACTTGCGTCGAAATATGCACAAACGTCATTCAAGATATGCACAAATAAACTGACTCAATCGCATTATTTAAATATGAAGTATATAATTGTTAACTTTTATTAAGATATTTCTCATCACTATTCATTATCTTTTACTATCTTGAGACCCACAATATGTCCCCAGTTTGAATTGAAATCTCTCTCCCAACGTAAGTTTTTAACAACAAATAAAAATGTAATATTTCTAAAATGTAAAACCTAGGTTTGAAATATAAGTTAGAGGAGGCTAACAATGCGCAGTTATGGTATTTTAAATACCACAAATACTTTACAATTTTGTTAAAAAGTATTAAAACTTAAATTAATTTACGCATTTTAGAACCATAAGTGTTATATTAAACGTAGTCTTGTGTATTCGCGAAACATCGTCGAAAGAGTACACAAATAAATAATTGTACCATCTGAAATAATTTTTTTTTTTGTAAATTTTATTTTTGGTGCATATTATATTTCCAAACCACTTTCCTTCCCACAAAACACCTTTGACTGCAACGTTAAGAATACAATTAATGAATGTAGATTATTATAAAGACAAAAAGTATACATTTTAAGTTCAATAATATGGGAAATTTTGTCACAATAATATATTTTAAATAGACACATGATATAAATTATAACCATTGGTCGAATTATTAGAGGTTAACAATAATCGTTTTCTTAGCCTCCATTCCACTGTTGTAATGTATTACTATCTAGAGACCAGCACTAATGTAGAGAACACAAACACATTAAATGGTTGTATTGAGCAAGAATTTGCCTTGCCATAACATAACACAATATTCAACCCAAATACTGAGAATGCATGCTTTGAAGCTTTGGTTTGCCCCACAGATTTCAGAATATTGTCCATAGAAAACCCCTGATCGATTAAACACACACACTTATAAACAATAATCATCATTATAGATTTACTAGATTTAGTCCTAAGGTCTGTTCTGGGTATTTTGCCTTTGAAGAAGAACACGAGCTGTTCGAAAAGTATGTGACTATTTAAGTGTTTTGTCTATTTCTGCTTCTCTAGTTCTTGTTATATATTTATTTTTCAAATTAAAATACTTTTAAATATCTATCTTGGGGAAGAAAAGTTCACGTTTTTCTGTCTTTGACATAAAACACATTAATATCTTAAAATGTCCTTGTTTAAAAGCAAGGCATACAATAGATTTAATTCTAAGAATTGTTAATCATACTGCCGTCCTAGCTGGCATCAAGATAACTCCACTTATAGCACAAATTTAGATTGCTTTCTTTTCATAAAACGCGATTTTTTCCTGCCACAAACAATAACAAGTGAAAGTTCAACTTAAGGGCAATACAATTGCTGATGCGATTTTAGTCACGGTTTATTCACCTCGTGTCTTAGGTCTATTGCGTCGTGACTAAGATATTGTTGAGCATTTGGTTTTCCAATTAGCATTAACAACTTCCGAATCTGTTCAGATTCTCATAATTATGGAATTCCAGGTATTCGTCGCACCCAACATTTGCATGTTTTAACAAAGAAGAACACGTTCACTCTCAAAGACAATGTGTATCAGATTATTGGTTGAACTGTGAACTTTTTCTTCCAAAACAGGAGCAGCATTCAGTGATCTGAATATTTAGAAAAATAACGGAGATGTGCTCGAGGAAGATTCGACCACCTACAGAAGCCTTCATCACCAAGATTGCATACACTTCCGTCTTACATATTTGGTTCTTATGCGTACTCGTAAATAACATGCGGTCAATGTTCAAATGTATTTCTGTGCACAAGAATAACTTTCTCCATCACAAACAATGCTTAAATTCTTAAGAAATGTTTTATTTTCCTCCTCTGTTCTTGAGAACTTCGTTTATTTCCACTTGCTTGATATGATTGTATAAAAATAAATACATTTTATTATTATTTTAATTCGTTTTGTACAAAAGGTTGCATACTAAGGTTCTTTAACGTCATCATTAACATTATAATAATATATTTATTATTATCTTTTTCTGCTGTCGAAAACCTCAAATTGCATCGAAAGCAATATCGAAGATTACCTCATAGATCAGGAATTGAACATTGACCATCCAATTTACAACTGGTTTAATGTCAACAATCTCAATCAAGAATGTCATTTTAAGCTCATAGGCCTACGCTAAGAATTTACAAGGCAGAGACTAAATCCACTATGGCTGCTAATTCAAAGAAATTTGGAAAAGCTATCTAGCAAAAATAATTCAATAATTATTAATGCCAAACACATAAGTAAGCAGAGGGCACTGCTCTAAGAGGTTGTCGGTCTTGGTGGTGTAGTCGTAACCATACTTGCCTTCTAAACCAAAGATCATTGGCTCAAACCCTGCCAGGATTGATGGATTTTTTTCGGGGCATAAATGTCGTACACTTATGGCACGAAAAAGAACCTCAAGCCTGAAAATAGAAACCTCTGAGCAAAAAATGTCGGACTTTTCACGCCCTGAATTGAATGGAACGCTGATGTCCTGAGATGTTAAAGAGAGTCCATAAATAAACAATTCAACAGTCAACAATCTAAGAGCTTACTAGTTTACGCTACCCCCCAAAATGTCAAGGTTTAATAAATTCATATAAGTATTGTTTAATGCGTTTTAAGCGTAAAAATGCATGTACGGGAGTTTTATTTTGCGCCTAATGTTTGTATTTGCAAGTATTACCTATGTGAGACTTGGTTTGCAGTCGCGTTGCAGAGTGACGAACTCCCAAAATGTAAATAGGACAGCAAAGCTAAAACTCTTCCTATAATTATTTTACATAATTAAAGTTTTCACCGAACCTTTATTGATTGAATATGTACATTCTTGCTGTCCTAGATTGGCCAGAATGTCCTTTTCTTTCAGTACTTTTTCGTAAACCTCGTACAATATGCACTGAAATGTATTTGAACCTAGAACTCTGTCTTCAATGTGTCTAAGTGTAGTGTGTTCTTAATAACAGTCACAAAATGTTTCCTTCACTGAAGTTTATTTCTAATAGCATTCGATGGAGAAACTGATAACGAGAAGTTCATAGATTTACAAAAGCTACCATTAGTTGTCATTTCTGTAGATAATGGCTTCAAATTATCAACCACTTGTTCAGGTATGAATCCTCACTGTTATTTCTTGTAGCTATGCCAATAAATTCTTTGATGATCGAAAATACTTCATACAATTCATACACATCAATAATAGTTTACAGTTTCAAGTCCTGAACCAAATCCAGCAAACAATTAAAATTAATTTCTTTTGTCTTGAACATTTCTTGAAAAATCAAACCTGAAAGTTGCAGGTGACGCTGCGGAACAACTTCTGTTTTGTACCCGATGCTATGAAGCATGCAAATCAATATCCCAGTTAGTTTTTGGAGTATTTTGATTGGAGATACTGGAGGAAGTATTGTGGCTCCTAAGAGAAGCATTATGCATGTGCACCACATGAAACATCAATCTCTTTACTTGCATTTCCAGGAAAGATTGCCTCGAGCTTTGTACGTAGGTACTGACTGGCTTCGTTGCTTTGCAAAGTGGGATAAAATATTTTAAACGACTATTTTATAATTATAGTGAAACAATATAAATGACAACAGTCGCATATATTAAAAATGAGAAAAATTGCAGTCACTTCAAATGAAACATTTGAAGAAATAATTTCCTTATGCAGACATTCTTCATCAATGATAATCTTCGTGTGAATGCATGAAGTGGGTGCTTTATTTCGTTTTGTGTGAATTGAATGTAAAGAAAATAAACACTACACTAAGTTTACATTCAAAGTCTTGTCCTTTGCAAGGTCGGAAGAGGAAATTAAACTTACAAAAATTCTTTTCATTCCAATCAAAATGTGTTTTCAAAACATAGAGACCGACTTCGTTTTACAGATATCAGACTTTAATCATGATAAGTTTTGTTGCCATGAACACCTGGATAATTGATATTATGCATTATTACAATATATTTCATTAAATTTGCTCTATCTTTCTATTGGGTATATTCAGCCTCTTAGTAAGTGTTAATTTAACGAGGAATGTTCAATAAAAGTGTATTATAGCTTTTATACAGCGATAATTTCTGCCGCTATTTACAATTCTTTGTAAGTTCAATGCGTAATATACACATGATACTTCTGAAAATCCCACTGGGTGCCACACGTTGGTTACTGAAAAGTTGCATATGAGAGGTGTTTGTGCGCGTTGGGTTCCAAGAATGCTATTGGGATGGGGGAGGGCGGGATACATGCAGATGAAGATAGTGTTGCAGGTTGGTGCAGAGTTTCTTTCAAAGGTAGCGGATGCTGATGAAACTTAGCCAGCTTATTTAGAGTCAATTCTACTGAGAAAGTTATGGTCAACTCATTATTCGATAACCAGGAAATGATTTAGCATGTCATACCTGCACACTCAGTAACTGGGCAATACTATGGAGATGGTCTGAAAACTCTGCAAGGCATATACTTCCAAAAGGCCACATTTTCTTGCGCCAAGCTGGTGCTGCACCACGACAATGCACTGTCACAATTCGCAAATCTTACAAAAAGCAATGTAACGTGTATTCCTCGTCCTCCTTAAAGTCCAGATTTAGCCCGGCGTGACTTTTTCCTTTTACCCAAATTGAAGGAACATTTTCGTAGGAGACATTTACCATCATCAAAGACAGCGATGAAGGCTGCGAAGGCGGTTGTGAAGGACCTTGACAAAAAATGGTTTCCAGCATGTCTTTGAAGACTGGCGGAAACGCTGGTACTGATGCATTGTATCCAACCGGGGCTATTTTGAGAAATATAATAAAAATTAAGAGGATGAATAAAGGTATGCGGCCAAAAAAAATATCATTTTTATTGAAACATCCTGTATATTCAGCGGTAGCGGTAGTAAAGTTGTACGCACTGGGTATGTGTTGCTTATTACCAAGCAAATTTGTGAAAACAGTTTACATTGTTGTAACCAGGATACAAGCTTTCAGCCAATATTTCAACTCAGCAAATCAAAGAAATTTTGCAAGAAAATGTGAACTGTGAGCTGTTCGAGAGAACTATAAAGAATATTATTTCAAAACATTCTGGAAAAAGTACTCGAGAATACTACACAGAACACAGTCGCACATTTAACCCGTTTTCAGACATGGAATTCAAACCTGCCAGAGACGCAAGAAACCCAAAAGAAAGCAACTTCAGTCAATGTCAGAAAAGAAGTTGTATCGCACGTGAGAATGACCAATTTGATAATGGTGTTTGATACGATGAGAATACTCGTATTTGTTTGTAATGAAGTTCTTTCACACAGCATCACTTGAATTAGTGCGGCATGCCGGAGAAGCAATAAAAGGTGAATCTGTCAACTCCAAGAAGAAATGAAAATGATTACATTCTCAAGGTAGAATTGCACACAATTTAATGTTCACTAAAGCTTGTCAAGGTGGAATCAGAAATTTAATAGTTCCAAATGCGCAGAACCAAGATAAATCTTCATTATGAAATACCTTTAATTTTACAGGATGCCAATTTCATAATTGTACGATTAATTAGGCATAAAGAACAGAAAGTGTGTTTATTTAAGCTGCAGTGTCTAAAAGTTATTGCGATTTAATATTATGTGGGTTACAACAGGAGCACCGCCACGGGTGGCCGAGATCGTTAAGGCGCGAACCCGTGAGCGGGAGGTCTGGGGTTTCCACTAAGATCGTCCTCCCTGACTGAGTTTTTTTTTTTTTTCCAGGTTTTCCTCAGTACTCATAAATGGAAAATGCCGGGGAGGTACCCTAAACTTAGGCCTAGCACGTTTCCTTCCTTAATATATATATATATATATATATATATATATATATATATATATACTTTCCCAATTTATCATTTCATATAATGTATCATCAGTGTCCACCGCCTGTGGTGCCTCAGTAGTAAAAACGGGCGTTAAAAAAAAGCAGGAGCTAACATGAATTTCATTTTGTGTATGTGTGTGTTTAAAGCAATATTTACACTGTTCCGTTTCATTTAAACAGAATGAAGGAAATTTTCTAAATTAATAGAAGGTCTTTTCACGGTTTGACATTGTAAGTAAAATAATACAATGAATTAAATAATGTTAAAGTATATTTTTTTTATTTTATTAATACTGTTTCTGAAATACTTTACTCGATAAATAATCTTAAAAAATACCACTTATGATTATAGAAATATTTATTTCAAAATTAAACAATACTTTCTAAATATTGCCAGAAGTTAACATAAACATTGTGAAATAATTGCTATAAATGATCTCATAGCGAAATTCGGTCACTAACTTTGTTCCTACCTTATCATAAATGCATTAACAAAGAAGTCATTGTTTTGGATACGGTGATTCCTGGACTCCGTAAGTATTTGTGCTGCAAGCAATAAGTGGATACATTAAAATATACTAGGATAATGTAAGCCTAAACATGAGATGCTAAATTACATCTTCCAGCTGAACGGAAAGAGTTCGGTACACGCTTACCGTTTTGCTCATCCCTTTTGTTTCTCTATGACGTATATTATGATCGATGAGCAAATGATGCTGTGATGGGAACGGCTTTGAGCCATGACTGATTGCGCCGCACGGAAGAAAGCTTCCTTCACCAAATATGGTTGTGCCTCGAATATTCATGCTTAAGTCGGTGCCGCTGCATTATTTTAAAACGCATCCATTATGATCATTTTATTCTTCTCTCAGTAGAGTAATGTATTATTATTATTAATAATAATACTTAAGATACGCGAGAAGAAAATCATATTCGCCGCATAATATTTCTCAGCTATTCTGTACTAAAACGAGGCGTACATACCATTATTATTACCCTATCACCATGATACATCCACTAGAAGAATCATCAATATTAACCCAATCAACACTGCCGGCACTACTGCCATCTCTGTTGTCTCTTTGTAGGTGTTAGTGATACTAATGTGGGAACTCTACCGAGATTCGTTCCCACTATTCGCTTACACAATGTTTTATTTGAATTGAAGAAGCTATCTGATCAGTCTTGTGAAGAGATTCAAAATATTTTTTCACCTTTTCAGAAATACATATTCAACAAGAAATCGCTTCTTATACATCAGGTATAAGACCTGTTACGAAAATTTTAAAATGTATTAAGATCCAGGAATGATTGTGCAAATATAATATTAATACCAGCATTTCTGCTTCTTACAAGAAGTAAGAACAAATAAGAGAACCTAAAGGCGCTAAATATAAAATGTTTTAAGAAACACAAATTTAGTATGTAAAAATTTTGGGTATTTGTTTCTTGTCAAGCAAAGCTATTAAAAATATTGAACTTAAAATTATTGCGAGATTTTACTTATCGGTAAGTCTGCACAACTTCTAACAGCTGTAAAGGAGATCATATTTACTTAATTGAATTTAATGTTTAGGGATTTTACATTTTCCAATCCAATCTGCAATTCTCAATTTAACTTTACAGAATACCTAACTCTAGTATGCAGCCTATTCATATTTTGCCTACATGGAATCCCTCTTTCTTTTGCGCAATAAACTGCATTAATTAGAGTATTAATGAAAGAAAAGTGTTTGCACTAAAGGTTTAGCGAGGAGAAGAATGAGCGATCATCCACAACCGTAGCGTCAGACAACCTCTACTACCGTTAGACATTGTGGTGAGCGATCCATCCAGCGCTTGGGTGCCCTTGACCAGCAAGAGATGGCAAACACGTCTGCTGCAACCGAAATCCGAAACTCATTGTTTATTTCACTACAGCGTGTAACCACAACGTAGCGGGAAAAGTGTCGTCCCGTTCGGATTCCACATTTTTACGGCATAACACTTGACCCTGTCATTTTCTGGTTATTATTTTAATAACAGGGGAGCTGGAGGCTTGAGTGGGAAACAAAAGAATTCCCTATTCTTGATGCACTGTAATTTTTGCTTTTATCGGGATCTTTTGAATAAAATAAGTACACAGAATCTACACAGTGGGTAACGGATATTTTGCTCTTCTAGAAATCTGCGCCCTGCTAATAAGAAAGTGTATGGGCCTTTGCATTCCGAGGACATGTCAAATGTCCGAAAATTTCGACAGCCTTATTCTTCTAAAAACTCCTCTCTGTACTGAATTGTTAGCGGTGGGGTGACGAATGGAGATGTTAAAACTAAATCTGTCGGTCCTGGTGGTATAGTGGTAACCATACTTGCTTTCTAAACCCAAGGTCGCGGGTTCAATCCCGGCCAGGATTGATGGATTTTTTCGGGCGTAAAAATCCTAAGTATGGCTTCCTTCGGAAGGGAAGTAGAGCCGTGGGTCACGTGTTGTACATTTACGGCATATAAAAGAACCTCAAGCCTGAAAGAAGAGGCCTCTGAGCAAAATTTGTCGGTCGTTTCACGCCTTCAATTGAATGGGACGCTGATGACCTGAGATGTTAAAGAGCGTACATAATTAAATCAATAATAAAACTAAATCTGTACTTCAATGCTCGAAGCAAATTCATTTGTATCTCTGTTTCAATTCCAGACCTTAGTTTCCAGTGACAAGCAATGTTTTTCAAAGTTCATACTTTCATGCATACCTTTAACTACAGATATTAATATGAAGTGAGTTTTAGTGTAGGATGAAAGTTCTCAGAACTTTCCAACAACATATTATAGAAACTTTATTGTCTTTGCTTTGCAGGAGCTTTGACAAGATCGCAGTTCCCAGTGTTTACGATTTACGCACAGAAGAGCTGTTTCGGCGTGAAGCCTTGTGAGAGAGCTTGGTGCTTTGACCGTGTGATGGGACATCGACTGGAAGGTTTCGTCAGGAAAATGCACTCTGCGTCCTCACGTCAGGAATGTCTAGAGCTGTGTCTGGGCGAGAGGGAATTCTCCTGCAGGTTAGTTGCACTAACAGCTGTTAATGTTTTATATCCAGTAATTCAATAAAACCAGTTTAGCACTAAAAGATATTAGTTGCATCCCAATGATCTTTTCACCATAAAACTGTTAATATCCTCGACGATTAGCTCGCCCACTTGCAAGTAATGGAACCTGTTGCTTTAACATTTAACATTCAGCACAATAATAATGCAGTTTAATTTCCCACATCTAAATTAAGGAAAATGAATTCAATTTGGCTGGAATTTTTTTTTCTTTCCTGAAAATAGTAAAAAACTAAATGCAGTTTTCCAGGTATCTTCTTTAAGGTTTCTCTTATGGCACTTCCAAATACCCAACTATTCTTCTATTCTAATACCGGTTTTATAATTTAACTTGCGCGAAAAAAAAAAAACAACTACTTTAGAGCACACCTTTTTAAGTGTTTTCTAATGATCTGGTCATAGTTTCTGTAACGGTACATTATTTGAGATAATTTTCTCTCCATCCTTTCTTTTCTTTTTTAAGCACTGAGTATAGTTAAATACTCTTATCTTCACTGTTTCCATGTTTTTTCCTTGTCCAGGTTCGAAATTTCTACAAGAACACAAGAAAACTTTACACTTGGTTTCGTGGTTCGCATGGTAATATCTTTCGAGATATTTCAGGGAAACTTTCGGATTATTTTATGATTAATGCTTTTTCACATCTTCCATTACATTTATTTCGTCCCGTTTTCGAAATCAACAGAGCAATAAGTTTTACCAAAAGTGAACCAAAGAAAGTGGGGGGGAGGCAAAGAAATTGAAATAGTAGAGAACTTTATTTACTTGGATATCTAATTGTGTAAGAAAGGGGATTGGGGGAAACAAGAAGAGTGAGTGCTAGCTAAAGGGAGAACAGCATTGTGATTACTGATATATATATATATATATAATATATATAATATAAAAATAAAGTACCTAATACTATTAACAATGTAACAAATTAAAAGTAATTATAAAAGCAGAAAAGGATAAAACACTAAGAGAAAGTCACACTTGTAATCGCTATATTTCGAATTACTGGAGTTCATCTATGGCAAGAAGGCAAGTGAAGCACCAATAATGGAGATGGCATGGTTTGAAAGATTGTATACAGCCCAAGTGGAATCAAGATGGGCATGTGGAGTTGAGATTTGGGGGATAGATAAGGGTGGGAGAAAATGGATCTAATAGTAAAAGCCTTCTGCAAACTAATATTGGGTGTATCGCAGAACATGGCCAATGGAGATTCTCTTCTATAAGTGGGTAAAAACAGTGAAACGGGTGGTGATGGGAAGAGTAGTAAATATTGGTAGGATAAATCAGCTGCCTGAGGAAAATATGCAAAAAGGGTGTCTTAACTACCAAGGAAAGCACCTGAGTGCCCAGAATTGGTTGAGCAAAATTATGCCCAGCTGGAGTAGGAAGGATTAGGAAATCTATGGGTATAAAGATTTGGTATTGTTCGTGGGATATAGAAATATGTTCGATCCAGGTTCGAAGATATGGATAAACAAGAAATTTGGACTGAGTTGAGGATTAGTTCTATATAAAATAATTAAGACGGAAACGGGGCAAGAAAGATATTTAGAAATATGCAACAGGAAGTCGAGGGAAGGTATTGCATGGTTTCGGCTAGGAGTAACGGCCGGTGAATCGGAGATGAGAGGTCTAATAGGTGCTGAGATAAATACAAGGTAATATTGGGAATAGTAGGAAATAGGATAGGATAGGAATAGCTCTCAATGTTAGTAATGATAAGTTAAAGAAAGGAATGGGGGCTTTGGAAAATTGCAAATAAAGGAGGGTATTAATGTAGGCCTATTCGAACAAGTGGTCAGAGCCAGATCCTATAGGCTACACTAGGTAATTGTTTAGTACTAAAGAAATGAGTAGGAATGATATTTGGTGCGTTGTGATTTAAAAGAATGTAATTATAATGGTGGTTGTGGGTGTTGGAATTTATAGGCTTATTCATAATAATGAACAAAAGTCTTCTGGAGAACAAGGGTTCAGTTACAAGGGAAAATTATAATGTCAAAGGAAATGGATTAGTTTTGGTATCGTAAATTTAGATATTTTGTGAGTTATTGTAAAACATTTAGGAACAGTATTGGTGGAAACAAACTTTAATATTTAATTTATAAGAGGGTATTATGGAGCCTGGTCCCCTGGATATTCCAGTGAGCATCAGCTGATGAACCAGGGACAAGGGTCCAAAAAGTTAATCATTAAAAAGACCCAGTATTCAAAATATTATGAGGGTTAAGTATGTTAATTTGTTAAATATTCATAGATATTATATATATATATATATATTTCCGAGCCAAATTTGATAATTTGTTTATGTAAATTTAATTTTAATGAAATGTTGTTTGATGATTTATTTATTCATTCAACAAGGTTTGAAATAGTAGTGTTTCGTGCATCACCTGTTATTTCTGTAACTTCAAATATTACCCACGTTCTAAAAATCCGAATCAACCGAACGGAATGGATAACATAGTGATGTCATTTGAGTTATGAGCATGCAGAGGACGGCTATGTACGTTAAGGTATATAAGCATGTGCCGGTAGCAGCTTGTAGTTCGTTTGAAAAAGGCTTTGTCAGAGAATTGTTCTTTCGCGTATTACTCGGTGCTTTCATTGTATGCTAATTTATATACACGCATTATTCTTTCACACTAACGGTGTGTCTCTCATCTGATTCTGTACAACCCGGAGACCTCTCTAAAGTTTCTTACCAGCATACTTCCAACTTATGCCCTATAAACCTTCCTAATTCAGCTCTTGTCCAGGAATCAGCGGAAGGATGTCGAAATGAATATTTAAAGAACCGATAGAAGAAATGAAGGGCAAGTTACAAAATTGTAGTATCATAAGGTTGGGGTGTCGTTTGAAATTTGTTCCTTAAGAGGCGACTCCTAATGCTACGAGTACTAAGACCCAGGCTTCTAGTTTAACCACCAACTATATTGAAATTAACTTATATATGGAAATTATGACAATTGTTCTTCGTTAGTCACGCCACTACAAAAATATTATCTTGATGTTTTTTTTTTTTTTTTTTTTTTTTTTTTGCACGATACATATATATATGAAAGGGGATTGTTCTGAGAGGTGGTAAGGCGATTCCTAAAAAAATACTCTAACAATCATATTCCAGGCAAAGAACTGTTCGCCTACTTGTTAAAAAGTTATGAGACTCAATGACAAGAAACTTGTTTCGAATCGCTGTGTCCTTACGAAAGAAAAGTTACGATGAAATACAAAAATTTACAGCGCAAATGCGGGCAATGTATTGCCGCTGAGAGGCATCATTTTCAACCTCTCTTATAACACGATTAGAGCATATTATTATCAGTTTTAAATACAGTATCATTTTATGCTTTCAGTAAAAATATAAATACAAAAATTAAAAATACTAACTTTACGGGCGGGAACTCTATGTGCCTTTTTTTTTCCAGTTGCGGTGACTGTCGTGCGGCCTGAGATTTATATAACCTCATAGGCACAGGCATAGGTATAGATTTGTACGTGTGCACCTGGCGCCTCAAGAATCTAAAACTCTAGTCACAGAAAGGTGTCTCCTCCTGAATTTGTTTTTTCTTTCTGAATAAATAAATTGTTGTTGCCTAATATATTTTCTTTTAGTTTTCATCAATACATATACAAAGCGGTTTTATTTGTTTATTTGTACATAAACCCCCAAACTAGATACATTAATTAGTTCGTGCTATATAGCGAAATATTGCAACTGTAAAATGACACAATTTTCAAAGTGTATAAAATGAAAATTAACAATTCGCGATGTAACATCTTTTGCCGATTTTCAATAAACTGTTCTAACTAGTTACAGGCTAATTAAAGTAATATAAAAATAAGTCTAACAACTTGTGAGTAAAGGATTGCAACCGTAGAAGAAATTAAGGGACAGAGGACTTGTAAAGTTGGATTATAGCACCAATAAAACGAAATTAATTTATTCTGTGCGTTTTAGTGTATACCTCGAAAGTGGTTCCATAAGGAAGAGCGACTGCAACTCGCTTATGTAATGGGTTTATATTGTCAGGTATGAAAAAGCATCATCAATGGCAACCAAACTACAGACTTATTGTATTTAAACTTTATTAAGATACTTGTAGCTTGTCCCTATTTTCCTCTGCTCAAAAATGAATGATATGCAAAAAATCGTTTCACGATTCCCAAGAATTATATCTTTCTTTTCGGGTTTAATTTTCACTCACATATACTTCCATCATTAATGTCTGTACATTGTCTTGTTTTGTGTCTTAATGCTTCCAAAGAGCCTCGTATATTCTGATTTTATGTTGTTTTTTTTTTTCTAGCATATAAAAAATGAAAAAGGGACTGAAATTTATTCTTGTTTAACAATTTTATAATTATTTCTATTTTACTTTACATCTCTGATAATTTTAATCCAGTATACTAATATTTTGTTTCCTAAAAGTTGAAAGCTATAAGTTACACTATTACTATATAAATTATTTCAATCTGAAAAATATCTAGAGATTAAAAATAAGGACTCCCCCCACCCCATATTGAAATTTCAAAGGATACCCCAACCTTATGATACTTAAATTTTGCAACTTGCCCTTCATTTTTCCTACCAGTTCTTTAAATATTCAATTCGAAACCCTTCCGCTGATTTATGGCCAAGAGTAGGATTAGGAAGTATGCTGGAAAGAAAACCTCAGAATGTGCATGTGGAAAAGTAACTTTCAAATACAGAAGTTGGCATTGTGATTTATTGAACAATAAAAAAAACTTGGCTAACATATCAAATAATCACAATAATGCACTAAGTAACATAATTTAAAGCTTATTTAACCCCACGCCACATGTTAAATTTCCTTTCAAAATTTTAAAATATGAAATTAATTATCTGGGCAATTAGTTTACATTTTCATTTAAAGATTTTTAATAAGCTTTAATAAGTGTTAGCCTTTTCTAATAGCAACTTCAAAATGTTAAAACATTACAAATAAACATTTAAAAATCTTACAAACTTTTATAACCCCACGGTGACTGGGTTGAGCTAACGGATAGATCTCCCATCATACCAATTTTAATTAAAAGCCAAAACATGTTTTACCCCATTGATTTCAAAGCACTCTCTGCAAGCAGTGAACAGAAGGAAACGCAATCACGCTAGAAATGATTTTCGAAAGGGCCTTGTCTATCCCAATCAGTAAGAATATTACACAGGTAACAAAGCCTTCTAGCGTGGACATGGTGTTGAGGATGGAAAAGGAATGGATATTAGGCAAAACGTAAATAAGAGCATGTGCAAGAACGGTTCAATTTTTAAGAGGATTCTGCTATTATCACATCTTTTGTTCTATATCGTTGCCAGGCAACCTGGACTGCCTTTGTTGTTTGAATTGGAAAAGAATAAAATAAATAATTAGTTACAGGATGAGAACATAATTTATTTTTGGTAATATTAGAAGTATTAATATTACAGTAATGGTACATCAATGGTCAATAAAGTATACTTATTATTTTTGCAGACATAATTTCTCAGCTAAAATTTAACTTTAAAATATTTGTAAGTTTATTTTGTAATGCACATATATGTTTTATTGTTGTCACTTGCGATTCCCGCCTGTTAGAGGCGTGCAAGTTCAGACATTTTCAGTTTCATCTACAGAAAAATAGAGGTGATATGCGACGAATAAATATGCTGCTGCTTTCATCTCAACAATCAACTGATGTCTATGCAATCTTACTTGTTCTTCTCTATAGCATAGCTTGAAAAAGTGGTAAATGTCTAATGAGAGGAGGCAATCATTTTCAAAGGATGGTGAACCCGCGGCTCCACTTGCTCTAACGGAAGAAAACATTAACGCCGCTGCTGTCATTGAGAGACAGAATAACATTAAGAAAACTTTCAGAAATTCTGAACATTTCTTGGGTGCCACCTACATGTTGGTAATTGTAAAGTTGCACAAGAGACTGGGTGGGTAAGGTGGGTTCCAAGACTTCTGCTTCCCAAACAAAATGACATTTGAGTACAGGCTTGCGCAGTTGATGATGTTACAGTAAGACGTAGAGTTTCTTTCAAAGGTGCTTATGAAAGCTATATCACTTGATCCTGAGAAAAAACAGCAAAGTGTTGTGCGGATCACCACCACCAAAAAAGCAAAAGTGGTTGCTTCTACTGAGAAAGCTGTGGTAATCTCATGTTTTGATATTCCAGGAATTGTTTACCAGCCTGTCGTACCTGCTCACTCAGCTGTAACTGGGCAATACTGCACTAAATGTACAGTCGGTCCTGGTGGTATAGTGGTAACCATACTTACCTTCTAAACCCAAGATCGCGGGTTCAAATGGATTTTTTCGGGCGTAAAAATCGTTAAGTAATGGCTTCCTTCGGAAGGGAAGTAAAGCCGTGGGTCCCGTGTCGTACATTTACGGCACGAAGCCTGAAAGAAGAGGCCTCTGAGCAAAATTTGTCGGCCGTTTCACGCCCTGAATTGAACGGGACGCCGATGATCTGAGCTGTAAAAGAGCGTCCGTAAATAAACAAGTAAAAAAAAAACCACTGTATGTCCTGAAAACTCCGCATGGCCACATTTCCGTTCAATAAGGTGGATAATGTACCAATATAACCCACAGCAAATGTTGTTGTTGAATAAATGCGAAGTATGTCCCACGGCCTCCGTACAGTTAATATTGAATCCAGCGTAACTTTTTCCTCTTCCCCAAATTGAAGCAACACTTTCGTGGGAGGTATTTTCCACCATCAGAATCAGCGGTGAAGACTGCAGAGGCAATTCTATAGGACCTGTCAAAAAATTGTTTTCGGCAAGTTTTTGAAGACCGGCAGAAATGCTGGGATGGAGTATTGCATCCAATGGGCCCCACTTTGAAAATTATGACCATGAGTAAATGTATGTGGTTGAACAGCCCTCGTAATTATTCAGAGAGGCAAGTATCGAAATAAAAACTCTGTAAATGGTAGCATTTAAAACACACAGTTTAGATTATTTAAGGATAGCTCAGACAGTAGGATGGACGCACTAAGTTTAGATTATTTAAGGATAGCTCAGACAGTAGGATGAACGGTTTGGAGTTTGAGCTCCGATAGCGACAGTGCCAGATCGGCTCAGGTTCATTGAGTCTGATGAATACCTGGGGGTTTCTGTCTTCAGTTTTCATCTCATGCCGTGGACTAATTGTGCGATATCTTGTATTTGCCCCTCCAAAGGTAAAGATTGATCAAGCTCATTCACGAGAAAGGACTGATTACAGCAACAAGCGAATAATAGTAAGAACAAGAAATGAGTTATATAAATTAGTAAACCCTCGTACTACGCTTCTAAAACAAGGACTATTTAGGCCACTAGAGGTATTTTTCATTCAGTCAGCGCTTTAAAATAAAGCTCGATTACAAATGTTTTTAAAATAAAGCAGTTTAATATCTTGATAAGTACAGTCGTACTTTCGGAAACTGGTTTAATTCAATATTGCTATTTCATAGTAAAAACAGTTTAAAGGCAGCAGGTGAACAAATGAACCGATTTCTTTAAATTTTATTCTGCTAAAATGATGAATAATTCAGTATTATTTTTAAATTTTAAATGTATAACAAAGCATATATTAGGGACATTACTAACATAATTAGAAAACTACTCGCTGTTTGTTCTGAAGCAGCAGGTGTTTGGAAAGTAAATTTTTTCATGCAATGACCATCAAGATAAAAAATAAACTTCAGACAGCCTGTTCGTCGAACCGTAGACATGATGGAATTAATTTTCACCTGAATGGCTTCGACAGCTACGAAATAATTATGCATTTATGGAGAGGTAATATAAAGTTCTTGGTTTATTAGCATTTAATGTTATAGGAAGCTGTTTTCTTCAGTTAATGGCGCAACAGCTCTTGTTGTATTTTTTTTAATCGTGTTAAGGTTGACTACGAACAATTTACTCCATCATTCAATAGCAGGTTATAAATGCTGTGCAGGCAGCTCAGAAGAGACTGAAACCAAAGGATGTTCGGTTCGCTAATATTAGAATTGAAACTTTTGCTTTACGATAAGGCAACGAACTTCCGTTTCTTTCTCAAAAAAAAAAAAAAAAAAAAAAAACTGTTGGAAAGCATTAGCCGTTGTTTGATGACACAGCCAGGAATTCATTGTACGTGATAGCCCTGAGCCATGAATTGACGAAAGGGAAAATTCTACTTCTGCTCCACGTTCATCACCACAAGTTTATTCAACAAGGGCTGTCCAGTGCAGACTTTTATTATTGGTGCCTTTATTTTTCTACCGAAAAAACTTACCATTTAAATTAATGAGGGATCGAAACCATAATTTCCATTCATGCGATTTTTCAATCTCTGCCAATTAGTTCGTTTATTCATAGAATTTATCAACATATCTATAAAAGGCAAATCAGTTTTTATTACTGCAGGTAACGAATGTACTGATAACAGCATATAAAGACTACGATGAATTAATCATAAATTACTATTCAAAATACAAAGTATCACTTGAACTACCTTAAGATTTTGTGTTTAGTTTTTGTATATACTCTTAAGTATGCCTTTATCGCTTTTTTAATAAACTGACTCTTCAGTATCGAATATAAATTAGAGGCCTAGAATCCGTAAACTCTTGTTAACTCCAATAGTTCCGTCTATTCTAAACACATGTTTTGCACATATCTTAAACTTATTAACTATGCAAATTTTCCACATTGCTTACTTTAGTATTCTAATTTTCGGTTTATAAATATCATCTCTGTAAGAACTTTTGATGTTAATATACTCACTGATTTGGATTGAGTGAGGCGGAGGAGGATTTCAGGCACGGAAGACTAAAGAGGGCTTTTTGTATCCTAGTGAGGTAAGGTGAATACGAAGAACGGTAGGTACGGATGACGTGGGGTCCCTAACATTCCCTGAACCCTTATCTTATGACACCGACGGAGCCCCGTCTGCAAGGAGTCCGAGGAAGAATGAGAAACCGGAAAATTCTTGGAAAGTAAATACCCATCTTAGCATTCCCCTATGTGAAATATACAAGTTAATGCTTCCTTCTTTTGGATATGTGTAAAATTAAAATTTTAATCTATTGTTACTTTAGTATATGCGAGATATTAAAATTGAAAGCAAAATTTTTTCATGATCTAACAATAAGAATCTTTTGGAAAAAGCATCGTCACCAATATTGTCATAGTCTTCGAAAACTATTCTCGCAGATCAATTGATTGCACTAACTACTGACACAAATAGGGGCTGCATGAGCAACATTATTGATAGTATTGTACAACCATCTTGTTTTATCTGATATTGCCTCATCTATATATTAGCAATCTTGCACAAATACAGGAGAAGCCAGAAGACCCAAAAAATTTATTAAGGTCAAAACAAAATTGAATACAAAATAGTAGGTAGATAAAGTCTTAAGTTTTCATCAAGGTGACTGCCAATTGTAACACACTTACTTATATTCAAAATGGCCCACAGATACTCAAACAGAACATTAGCAAGAATGGAAGCATTTGATGTAAATTATTTAACGTGTTTTGAGGTTGACATAAATATCTAATTCTAAAATAAATACAAATAAACTAAATACAAACCTAAACTTTTGAATATGTTAAGAAACGTTAAGAAGCTGATGAGGGCACAAATGATTTATTTTATAATATATTACATATATTTTTATTTTTATATTCCTCGCGGCGGTTTTGAAACTAGGACATTGCAATTAGTGATAATACATATATTTGTTTCTAAGTTTTATTTACTTAAATAACCACCCTGGAACCATGTCAGACTTGAAGAAAATGAATAACAGCTTATCCCATCAATGTGCATGCCCAAGTGTATATTATAATTTTTTTCAGAGCGAGAAAATTCCATTTTTAAACATAATTTAGTATAATATAATAATAATAATAATAATAATAATAATAATAATAATAATAATAATAATAATAATAATAATAATAATAAACGTTTTATTTGTAGTTTTATCCGATCAAAAATACATTTAAAAGCCACTAATTACTAACATTGCGATATTGGTAACATTATCCAGAAACGTAAATGTTTCCTTGAACCCTCCTAATCTTCTAGGCGAGCTGTTTCTTTACAACAAGGAACGTTGCGGAATTACTGAAATAAATTGAATTTATATTTGCTAATGTATTTGAACTATTAAGAATTGTTTCAAATATGATGTACGATACATGTGTTAAAAGTGTGAGTATGGTTGTTTGGAAACTGGGTCTCCGGTCACTTTTTATTATTTCTTTCTTTGGTATGTTTATTATTTTACTCACTGAATTTGACATCCTGTGAGGGTTATATGAATTAATTATAAGATTAGACAGATAAACAGATCTAAAGTAAATTGCAGTTTACAGTACTTTTTGTGCATCCGTTGAATTTTCCAATATTGAAGTTACTATGTTGGGTTGCATTAGTTTAGAATTTTAGGATCGGAGGGGGATTATTTTGGCAGTTCAGCCGTGCTCAAGGGCTGGCCTTTTGTGCCTAAGATCCAGTAGGGGCAACTGCGGGAGGAAGGGATGCGGCAAGGGAGACACCAGCCGGCCAGGATCCACCGGCGGTGAAGCACGGACACAAACGGAGTCTCTAACATTGTTTCCAAATAGAACATGTTGAAGGAGTTAGAGCTCCGCAGAAGGGTAGCTTTCATACCAAATCTTTCCAAAGCGCAAGCCACTGTCACACCGCACCAACCCACCTCGCCTGGCACTTTCGACCCTGTAACAGAACCTACAGACTGAAATATGATAAAATGGGAGAACGAAAAATCATGGAAAGAAAAGATCCAGCATGATATTTTAAGGGACACGAAACCACAACAAAACTGTTACTATATAAGAAATAGAGAAAGTTCCCCCTTTCTACCACCCAAATAATAGCAACTAAGGCTGCCTAATTCATAGATCAGCTGGTAAGGAAGCAGTTATTATCCATAAAGGATTCTAAGTATTGAGGCTTTGTAAGAATTGATAACCACAGCTGTAAAGAATAGCATAAGCCTCTCAACAGGCTAGCCATCATTTCGACTACACGAGTGTGGTCTACTGAATGACCGTTAAATTATCGGTTACACCTGATGTACAGCACATATTGGTATATATATGAAGTCATTAATCTCACTAGTGAAGAATGGTTATTGGGTGCACCACTCCCCAGTACAGTATTTGGCAAGAACCTTATCCGGAGGGCATCACGCATCCCGATTGGTCTCTTGGATGTGAACTGTCTAAGGCTGCACCGAAGATGGTCCACTGAGATAATGTCACGATTGTGAAAACAATACCGGCCAGTTAAATGCGTGATCATCAGCAATTACATAGTCCTAAAGCAGAAAAAGAGTAATTATATGAACCATCTAATTTGCTCTTGGAAACTCAGTTTATGTGTATAACAATGGACTATTCATCATTCCTGAGAGCACTGGGGTTCGCAACTTCTCGCCAAAATCGTGATGCTGGTGTTGCATCTGCGTCAATTCCTTGCCACAAGCAATTACTGCCACAGCGTTTTGGATGAGTGATGAATCTCATTAAACAAAATCAAGTGGGCTTCACGGTTAATACAGATCGCGATAATTACTTCCATATGCCGCGCAACGTTTACTTTCTATGTAAATTTTAATTAAGAGTATCAAGCTCAGCAAAGGCTGCTAAGGCTAAGCTTATGACCAGACTCAGAGAGTCAGCAATTCTCGACATGGCATGGGTAATAACAATAATGACCTGAGACTGAGGATTCTACCGAGAATGTAGGTAGATAATAGATCCACAACTAAACACCTATGCAAATTTTGTCAGCGTAGGTCACAGAGTTTAAGAGGCACGACGAATGAAAGACAACGATAGAGAGTTTATAAAACTGTACGATGAACTTTAGCCTTTCGGGGTTGTTTAAATTCGTTATGCTACAGTGAATTAACAGGCTCTTGACCTAAATGGAATGTCTTGTGCTAGTTATAAAGTTGTTCCAGAACCGCCGTATAATTTTCTAGAATAGGCAACCACACTACGCCGTAAGGGTTGAGTAAAACAGCAGCTGAATTAACCCACATAGACTCTAAATTCAGCAGATCATAATCACAAGAGCTCTAAAGCTAGGCAAAATGTCTTTTCTATCTGGGTGAAATTATTTAATAGCAGATAGAAATGAACATGTTTCAGTTCGTTTTGGGATCGATAGGTTCAGTTTTTATTTTGCCATTCGCCTAATTTAGCTTCTGTTGCCTATTTTAAGATTTATTGTTATTATTATTATTATTATTATTATTATTATTATTTTGCCTGTTTTGGATCGTTTTATGGATTTTTCTGCAA
The DNA here is from genome assembly GCA_030762175.1 of Metallyticus violacea. Taxonomy (NCBI): domain Eukaryota; kingdom Metazoa; phylum Arthropoda; class Insecta; order Mantodea; family Metallyticidae; genus Metallyticus; species Metallyticus violacea. The sequence goes on from CM060840.1 coordinate 62,505,106, forward strand.
TTATTTACGGATTTTAAAAAGCATATAAAGAATTTCAATGTATCGCAGTGAAAAAATTATAAAAATTAAAGGCACGTATATCTCACAAAAATATCTATTGAAAATTTTGTTATATATTTATTTTCAAGCAGCCAAAAACGTTCTCCGCAATCCATTCACTTAAGCTCTTTAAATAGTGGAACCTTTATTAGTGAAAGAAATGCACGGTTACCTCGGGCATACCAATATCAGGAAATAAAGGACGAGGGAAGTTCTGTAGTTTTGAATAGTTCTGACGAATGACCTTGTATGGATCAGAGCAAGACAATACTAGGAAATTTAAATTGAAGATAACTTCTCAGCTGCATAAGTGTAACTAACAATGGCAAGTAATAAAGATGAGACTCTAACAAGCTGCTGACTATGGCAGTTGATACCTTGAAAAAACATCTTGTTGCTGCTTGTAACCTAAAAAAGTAAGCTTAAGCACTTTAAAAAAAGTATTAAGTATCTCAAATGTCTATTTTCATTAATAACGAGTGTTGTTACTCTCCGTTTTCACTTTAAATAGATGCCTATTTTAACTTTACTACCGTTTATTTTCAGTATATTAAGTGCCTTTGTCTGCCTATTTTAACCAAAGTAAATGCCTGAAATCACTAATAGTTTAAATAAATTACATTTAATATGAGAGAGAGAGCGAGGAAATGGACATGCATCAATAACTGTGCATTAATTAAACATTAGTTTTGTAGGTTATTTCATAAAGAATATATTATAGAAAAAAATTAAAGGAAACAAGTGTAATTTAAGGTCTAGTTTTGTCCATTCCTAAAACCCCTGCAAGATACAAGTGCTATGAAAGTATAACTTGAGGAAATGTTCGAAGATTCTGGGACAGTTTTATTTCATTATTCTACGAGGGAAAAAAAATGAGCATATAGATGACAAATCATGTGTTTAACAGTTAGTTATAGGACGAGTTCAGATTCACTAAGTTCATATCCAATTTTTATCATTTATTTTTTAAGAGATGTTATGTCTCAATATACAGGGTTTTCCAAAACGGTAATCAGGGATTTTGTTAATTTAATACAGGAAACGAATTGAGCACGAGACCAATATCTTTGTACGGATGGATAGAGAAAAAAATAAAGAGAAGGTGTTTTGTACTCTTTCGATCCTTTACCATTGCCCAGCGCCACTTCCTTACAGAATTTGGGAAAGGTTCCTACGACAATTCCTTTCGCAGATGAAATGCGCAGTTTGTGAAGATGAAGTATGTAAAGGAAAAAGTACCGGGCGTCCCTCATTGTAGGAGAAACAATGGACCAGGTGAGAGAAGCTCACCAACCCAGTCCTATGATATCGGCTGCATCAATCGGGAAGGTGGTATACCGCAAACCCCAATTTGGCGTGTGTTACGAAAGCGCTCAAGAATGAAGCCTTATCGCCTTGAGCTGCATCAAGGGTTAATACTTCCTAACAAGCACCGACGACGGGGTTTTCGCATCGCATTACAGCAGCGGAAGACGATGGTGTTAAAACGGATTTTAGTGAAGAATCAAACTTTCATTTAAGTGGAACAGTTAATAAAGATAATTTCTGTAAATGGGAAACGATGGTCAGATGTTCCTGTCTTGGCCAGGAAGAACTCTATCTAGGCTTTTGCGATTTTTTCTATGGAATTACGTGAAGGACAAAGTTCTTCTCCCTGCTATACTTGCGATTATTCTAAATATGAAGCTGTGAATTGGGACCGCCTTTCAAAACATCCCCGGTGACATGCTGGGGCATTTGTAGGAAGAACTAACTATCTGTAGAGTGATAATTGGCGCCCTTTTAATGTATGTAAAATACTTTTTAAGCTGTAATCTGGAATAAAACATTTTAATTCCTACTTCAATTGTGATAGGAATTAATGATTTTTTGAAGCCCGGACAATCGTTTTGAAAAGCCCTGTATAAATAATCGTTGTGTTAAAATGTATAGAGTGTTACAAACTTTAAGTTAATGCTAACTTTTGCACCAAGAAGGATTATGCATTGTAATGGAGGGAGAAATATTGAAATGGTTTTAATTTTTCATTATTTAGCAACTGTTTGAATATCTCAAGGCAATGTAGATGGCGCTATACCGAATACAGTTATGACAAGGATTCCTTTCATCCAATGGCTATTGGTGATGTTGGGTTAAAAGATATCGATGAATTGTCTATGGCATTTTGCTTTTTATTTGTGTTAACCACAGATGCTGCTGTACATTAGAAATTAAAAATAAAGTAACTTTTGGAATAATGTACCTAAAATAACAAGAATTGTAGAAGCAGAAATAGATATAACACTTAAATAATCATACACACGAGTGGTTCGAAATATAATGTATGACTATTTCTGCTTTTATATATATATTAACTATAAAACGTTTTATATATGAAAATCTAGTATAAAATTAACCAATGCACAATATGGGCATACTTTTATTAATGTATTGAGATTGCAGTGTAATTTTAAAGTAATCCGACTATTCATAGTAATTCCTTATAATTGCTTAACAAATATTAGACATATAACGGACTGCAAATTTATACACGTATATATATATATATATATATATATATATACGTTTCTCTAAGATGCAGTGGTCAGCAGCTGTAAAAAAAAAAAAAAAAAAAAAAAAAAAAAAAACTTTGTTCGAGCTCAAAAAGCCTTTCATTCATATTTTTTAGGCTAGGTGCTTCTGACAAGGTCATCTGGCAACTAAACAAGCGAAACAAAATATATTTGACAACAACGCAAATTAGATTTTCGTTGGTCTCTCAGCCTGGCTCAAAGAAAACAAATCAACCACTAGCTAATGAAGTGCCTACTTCACAAAAAGGATGTGCGCAATCAGCTTGCAATTCTCCACCGTGAAAAGCTGCACCAATGGAGCGTATACCATGACTCATGCAAATCTACTTCCTGTAGGGAATATCCTTTTAAGACTTTCCAAACCACATTAGCAAAAACGCCCATTTATCAATATATCACCTGTCACAAATACTTTATATAAAAGATATCAACTGGGATGATTTACATCATTTTCGTCTATGGCTTTTGAATAAACGAAACAGAACTCACTTTAAAATATTAAATTCTAATTACCATAAACATTAAAGTTGGGTTAGACTTTACTTTTGTTTAAATGAAATGCACTAATTTCTCTCCTGCAATCTGAACTATATACTCTGCAAGTTAGCAATATTTTGAACTATAATTTGGGAGATTTATTTATTTTGTTTGGTTTGTCAGTCTGTATTGTTTTTCCGATATTGTGCCATTTCACCGATAAAGCTGAAAGCTCAGTAATAGTTACGCTGCAAATTATGCTGAGAGTATACCGGGAATGTTAGAATCCCCATGTGGTTCTGGCATGACGGTGCTACGGCCCATAGTTCACGTTCCCGAAACACTGCAAAGCGTGCTCTTCTGGTGGTTATGGCATCACGATTCTGGGAAGTACTCTACGCGATCGCATTGATTTGTTTTTATGTAGATACATAACAGACCACGCATTCATGACTGGATCCATGACCCTTGAAACCTCAAACAACGCATCAACGCTAGAAAATTTAAATCTGATTGGCAGATGGCTTTTGAAACATGGTACGCTGATATTTACTAGGTATTGCCGTTCTCTCGTTCCCTTGATTTGAAGGTTTCAAGCGTCGGTTTGACGCAGCTAATGCATGCTGCAGGATGCATTAGTTGGAACACTTTAAGAATAAACTGTATGGAAGGTGGAGGCCAGAAATGATTCAATTTCGTTATTCGTAATTTGAAACGGATAAAGGACATTTTCCTGCCAGTATCAATCGCTTGTGCAGTTAAACGATATAAGATTTTGTTATGGCAAAACTCGTGTGTTTACATGACAATCCTAATAGTTATTTCTAAAGATTCCAAATAAAAATAAAAAATACGACAAAAACATATGAAATATATTTAAAATAGGATCATATATCACATTTTGTAAAACAGAACGTACTACAGCTTTCTTCGAAATGTTTAAGAGGAAGTGCACACCAAAGAAGAAAGGTCCCCTGATTTGCTATAACATTCATAAAGTTATATACGGTAAACTGTGTCTCTTGCGATTTGTTCTAAGTTCAGTTTTTTTATTTCAAGGTGATTCAATATTTTTTCACTGTGTCTTCTTTAAATGTTAACTTTTACTCCACGTATATTTCATGAATTAGGATTTCAGTTTCTAATTCGAAATCTAATAATATATAACTGAATGAACACAATAACTAGCCGAGGAAAAAGAATTTCAAAGAAAGACGTATGACAGCTCTGGAAAAACAGTCTTATCTAAACATTCAATTGTACAGGTCTGTATTCTTTACATTGGAAACAAGTTTCTCTAACGCCCCACTTTTACTGGAGAAGAAATCAATTGTCAAATATATGTATACGTATGTGCAGATTTAGTTTTAAATTGTTATAGGGAGTATTTTTTTTTTTTTTTTTTTAACAAATGCTTTGATCAAGGAGCTCGGCTGAAGTTCACAACAGGAAGTTGTCTTAAAAACAAAAGAAACACACCAAATAATTTTTTTGCATTCCCAGACCTTCAGTTTGTTAAGCCATTCATGATCACCAATCCAAATGTAAGCGACCACCAGTGAATGTTGGTTGTGATGTTTGAAACGATTCACAAATAATTAAACAAAACTTTCGTTTCAAAACTTGCCAGTCTGAAATAACTGCTAATTTAAAGTACCTCTTGTATAAATAAAACCCCCGTAAATTTAAGTACTGAGGGAGAGGTTTTAAACCAATATTGTTTATGCTTTAAAATTCTCTCCTTTGCCCCAATTCCTGAACTTTAAACATTTAAATGGCACACTTACATTATGCTACTTATATTTTTAAAGAGATTTCATTGTTATGATGACATCTTTTGTTTTCTATCGTTGTCTGGTAACCCTAGGTTGTTGTTTAAATTTGGACAGAATCAAATTACAAAAAATATTGAGCATTTAAATAACATATGTGTTTTAATAAAAACGGTTTCTAAACCGTATATATCCTAAAAGAAAGATAAGAATGTAAGCCAATTATTTGGAAAGTTTAAAATAGGCTACATAATTGTAAGAATTCAAACAACAAAAAATATCCAGATTGCAAGCAACGATATAAAACAAAAGATCTGAAAACAGTTCGTTTTAAACTTCTACATGAATATCTAAATTGATGTGCTTTTGTTTAAACTGAAAATTTTTTCAGATTGACAACCTTTGAAATGAAAGCATGAAAAACCTAGAATGTTACGTGAACAATCTCCTAAAGTGGAACGGACAAGAGAAGCATATATTTTGAAAGAATGTCACGGTAGTTTATTAACGCCTTCATCTTTGAGTGGTTTTACTTACTTTTAGAACCCTTCTAACCTGGAAAGTACATTTCGCAACCTATCTCCTTCCAAATTACCTCCTCAGTTGCAGGCCCAGATCCTTGCCAACGCCCTGAATGTAAAACCCGTGCGCTAATTATGCCATGTCATTCATTCCACACGAAAATTTTACACAGTTTAAGAATACTTTATTTGCTACCTGTTCTTCTAAGAATATCGTATAATTATCATCTTGTAAGTTTGACAAAGTATTTTATATTGATTTAACTTCTAATATTGTTTCGCGCATCATAGGCGTGCTGTTAAAACCAAATCTTCCTTATCGGTTGCTCAACATGCCCTATCTCACGTAAGGATTCCATTATGCTTATAATGTAACACTTATTGATGCGTTACGAATCGTGGCTCTGAAAGTTTACTCAGAGATAGAGAGATGGCAGCTATATTTTGCATAAGCGCGTACACCACCAGGTTTAAATTTTAGGTATTAATATATATCCCTCTTGTTGCTTGTTTAATCTTTTCCACGCATTACGCTACCTTCGAGATTCAATATATATTTGTACCATCCTCACTTGTATTCTGCCTTTGAAGAAGGACATGAATGGCTAGAAAATTGTGTGACTGTTTAAGTGCTTTATATATCTCTTGTTATTATAGTTATATATGATATATTTTCTACAGTTTACTCCTTGAAGCGATTGCAGTACTTTCTTTTGGATAAATTAAAATGAATCTTAGTAGAAACACTGGTAATGACACTAACTAATTTTAACACAAAATTGAGCACACTAAAGCGCACAGAATGCGTGTATTCAATGCAATATTCGAATTAATGATAAAGTCTCCCGTCTTTCGAAAATCTGTTCTGGCACTCTCTTTGCCTTCTTTCCTTAGAAAAGTCTACCTACCGCTACCCCAACTTACTTAGCTTCGCATTTTCAAACTATCTGCACATCATGGATGATCTCCTCCTTGCACCTTGCCTCGTATTCTTTTTTGTATATGATCTTCGTTACTGACAACTGGAAAATGCTCCTAAGGGAAGTTGAGAGTTGTCGGACAATGCCATAGCTTAAAATTAAACTTCAATAGTTCCCGTTAATAGGTCGATTTTCATTTAAATGTTGATAAATAATTCCTGAAGCTGTAATTTTTATTTGTTAAGTTGTATATTCGTATTTATTATTTAATTAAACTTACAAGCGTAACTTCTGTTTGTTTAGATAGACATAGACTGAAGTTTTATATATACTCAAATTATAGAATCTAGGTTTAAGCAGTACAACTTTAATCACTAATTCTAGCTTGCAACTGAATATTGATTTCTTTAGTTTTCATGTTTCATTCACGAGTGGGTTATATAAGTGATATCATATTATGTGCACTGCTTAGTGTTAATTTCAGAGGAATGATATCCTCAACGGTGTAGATGTCAATACTACATAGTAGACTGAAAACAGCAATAAGAGAAGCCCAAATAAAAACCAGCTGTCACAGTCTATTCATGTTACTGTACCTTACTAAATTGTAAAGGATAATAGGCAGATATCTTCCAACGAAGAAAAAAACATTGAGCCTCTAAAAATCTTAGTAATAAGGGGAAAGCCACAGATAATAGAATATACGAAGAAATGCGTAAATAAGTTCTGAATTACCTTCCAGAAGGAGGGCTAAAAAGGAATGTAAGCAGAATATGGGACCGGAACAAGCCACACTTAATCCATGAGAATAGAATAAGTGTTTAATTATACGTTAATTAATTTTTACGTACAATGAACCCCCTTTACTCGGTTCTGAGTCTCGGAGGGCAACATCCTTTGCTACAAGCTATGGGATGGCGCGTTCTAGCGGAAACGAGGTGCTGTCAGAGTCCGGAAGAAATATTGCTCCATCATCGCACGATCCTCACAGCTAGGTGTCCGTGGCGTTAATCGTGACCGGGACGATTGTGTCATTGCAGATAATCACAAAGCTTTACCTTTCCTGTTATACTCTTTCCTTATTGATCTTAGTTCTATAAATTATTTATGACATGGAGCCAGCGAAATTACTGACCAAATGGCAATGTAGATGTATCAGATCTGATATAATCCAATTGCATTTGACTTATCTAACGCAATGTAATGTAACTGTTCGGTGTGCTTTATAACCAATGGTATGAATCAGCTCTCGCTACGTTACCCGGAATATTATGCCTTAGCAAGTTCCTTCTACTGAACTAAAAGTTTAATGTTTCTTCGATCTCTTGCATATGAAGTTAACATCTGCGTCCAAAAGATGGGAAAATAATTTGCTGCTTGGTTAATGTTTTTAAAAATTTACAAAAATAAAATGTTCCAAATGGAACGAATTTGTAGACGGAAGGTTTTCTGGAGAATAGTCAAGGAAGGAATTAATGGAAATCTACACCACAGTTTTTATGCAGTGTGCTGTTGAAAACAATCACCAGCTCACTTGCAATTGCCCGGTTTCCCACATAGCTTCGCATGATATCACTACATGCATAGCCAAATGTATCAATAGTTCAGTTAATCTGGTGTCGTGGCGTAATAACATTAGTAGTAAATATAGTATACAGGAGCACATTTTTATACGATATATACATTAAAACAAAGTATTGTAGCAGAACAAAAAGAAATTTTTGATGGAATTTTTCTGAGAGACTAGTTCCAATTACCAACATCATTAAAATACTTACAGAGAAAGTATATAATATGATTCTATCCATGACCCCTCCCCCCCAAAAAAGTGATAAATGTGTTACTCTCACAAAAAAGTAGATAAGTACGAGATCAGAACACACTCCTAAGAAGACTCTCGGGCTCTATCACAAGAGACAGCAGTTACAAAGACCTCAGCAAGAACAGCTATAAAATGATACAGAATCTGGTTAATATAATAATTACAACTTTATTACGCTAGCAAAGTTAATTTTTATAATTGGGTTTTTAATACCGTTAGTAGCGAATAAATTAACCGAAATTAATTGAATTTCGCCAACAAAGTTTAGTTTTATCTTAATGAGCAAGTAACACCCAAAACAATATGTCAGTATTTATACAGAAGACTGTACACGCGTGCATCGGTCGATACAAGAAGCTCCGAATTATAGCAAAAAAAAAAAAAAAAAAAAAAAACTCCCTGTATTAGGGCTTAGCCGCTTGAATAATGAACTGCAATTATAGAAGAATGTTATATTTTTGAAAGCACTACCTGCTAAGCTCAAGTGCTGTTATTATTGTTCTATAAAGTACGTATTGTAATTAAATAACATAATAGCGGAAAATTTAACACAGGTGCTAGGATATAAAAATGCAGGAAGTAAATAAAGATGAGATCATCAGGTATAATTGCTCTATTTGCAACATAACATTTTCCGCTCCAATGTATAAAATAACTGCATTAATTTAATCAATGAACTATATTAAAACCAGATCACCTTATACCTAGAAGCAATTAATATAATAATGTTCATAAAAGTATTTCCGTGGTCGCTTCCCTTTCGTGAGTTTATTTGAAATTGGCTTGTTTAATAATATGTTTGTGTGACTAATTTCATAAAGACCAAAATACATGCTAAATTATAATACCAGACTAAATCTTTAAAATAATACATCCGCTATGCAATAAAAGTATAGGGGGTAAAATAGAAGACGTGAATTTGTAAAAGGTTAAAAATTTACCTGGATACTGATAATTGGAGAAGTCCCGTACAGAATTAAATTAAGTGTAAGATGATTGCCTCTAACGGTATGAGAGCTGTTACGTAAGAGGGAGGTTCGTTCTGAAGTTTCAATTTCTCATCTCGAGACGCAAAATGGAAGTCGTAACTGAATGGTATATGTTTCAGTTTATCGTCCTGGTACACAAATATTTTGTTCTGCGTCCACCACCTGGCGAAGAACAGAATTCATATCTCTCGTATCTCTCCAATTCAATATTTCTCCAAAGAGCATACAAGATAAGACAACTTACAAAAACTTGTGGTTGTCTATAGAGAAATCTCGTTCTTCTGACATTATTGCAAGACAGGTTTGATCAATTGAATAGGCCATAAATGACGTTCGTCTAAGACGCCTTACGTACGCTCTTAACGAAAAGTTCAAATAGTGATGTCAGTTTTGGAAGCGCTCGATACATTCTCTATGTACAACTAAAATGATGGTTTGTACAAAGTAATTATCTCACTCTCCCAGCAATGAACAAAACATCAGAAGGAAGGAACGTGCAAAATTTGCTAAGTTTGTTTTCATCAATTGGTTTTAAACGATTAATATTGACGATTAATAAGGCCCAAAACTGCATGTTGCTGAGGAAATAGTAGTCGAGATAAACTTTTGTTCTCGAAAGCGATTTTCGACAATCGTTTTTAACTATTTGCAGCTACAAAGATGTACGATGAATGTAACAACAGATCTTAAGCCTTGTCTTATTCAAGGAAGAGAGTTAAGTCGCTAAAAGACTGTCACGAATGCTTTCCATACAGCTGACATGCACAGTCCCGATCTCGCTCCGTGCAAAACTTCTAGGAAAGCCACGCAGAACCTTGCTAAGGCACTAAATTCACCCTCACATAGCGTATCATCATGTCTTGTTATTGCGTCTCCAGCAGTATTTGGAGAGTGACTTACGTACTTCGAAGAAATGTTACGGTATCCATCATCATAACAAATTTTATAGATGCACGTGCAAGCTTTTTAAATGCCTTCCAGCATAAAACTACTTGCTAAACGTCCCCAACAACTCTGCTTCACGCATCCGTAGGAGAAATTATTTCTGTGTTGTAAATTTTAGGAAGATAACGTGGTAAATTTACAGGACAAGAAAATAGAAAATTATATAATGCTTTATAAAATTTTAGCTAGCTCAAGTGGAATTGTCACAAGAAGAAATGTCTAACAGACGAAGTTAACAACAGACTGAGATAAACAAAGTGTTAAACTATAAATCATTTAAAGTTGAGAAAAATGAATAACGTAATGGGAAAACCGTGTTTTTCGTTTTGATTCGTTTAATTCTTGTATGAGTTGATCCGAAATCGAGTAGTTAGTTCACTACAACGGAAAAAGCGCGCAAATATATTGTAATCAACAGGTTGCTTGTGGTAAAGTGCATTGTCAGCTATTTCAATGAATGATGCTGGTTTCTGTAGTGGGTCTAATAAATGAATTTCGGCTCAAGTATAAATAAATGATTAACGTCTACACACAGAGTGATATTAAAGTCATTCACTAGCAGCAAAAAGCCAATAATCCGTTCATTGTGAATTTAGGGTGACTGTTTAACTTATGTGACGTCATCTTTAATTCGACCAATGAAACAAAACAAAATTTTGAATTTTGACCAACCACAGTCGGATATCGCAGTGAAATTATCGAAAAAAAAATATCAAATCTGTTCTATCCGTTCCGATGTACATTCTTGTGGTCAGTACAGTCAACTCTATACTCTATACCTCTACTACATAATTTTGCGCCCTGACAACTTTTCTGTAATTGTAAATTTAATTTACTTAATGTGTATTCCATCCAGCAATTTTTTTTTTTTTTTTTTTTTTTTTTTTGCGTATTCAGCCAAACAGTCTGAAGTCATTTTATAATTTATATAACAATATCTGCCTAAGTAACCATAAATCTTAATAAGCACGTTGTTCAGAATGGTAAAATGTTTTCTGTTTTGTTTTTCTCAGTTGCTATTAGTGAATCGAACAATAGTGATTGTAATGTTCGACTTTCGCCTATTTCATTTTCACGGTTTCTGAATCCGTAGGTATTCATAAATAAATTTAACATTTTATACAATTGAAAATAATCCGTGCGCAAATTTCAAATATATATTACTCTTATTCTTATTCTATTCATGAAATAGTCCCAAATCCGTGTTTGGCTCTTCTCTATTGGCATTACTGACAATCGGCATTCGTCTGTTACTAGATGACTTGAAAAGGTTAAGTATTCATAATACAAATACACTTATTACAACATTGTAAGCCAAATTTACGGAATTATATTAAATTCTTATTTTATTCGTGAAATAATCCTAATGAATATCACTCGAGGGTCTGAGCTTTTGGCAATCGACAATCTCAAGACCCTCTTGTAATATTAATTGTGATAATCCCGACTGGTCGTTATCTCTCAGTCTGTCTTTGCTACTGAGGTATTGGGTACTAAAGAGAAATAAGTTAATAGCAGATAAACTACCTTTTCAAAGAAATTGGAAATTATGATAGTTTTAAAGGCATATAGTTGTTTGCCTTATTTTATTATCAAACACTTTAGGCATTTTCATCTAAAAAGGAAAATTCTTGGGATCGAACAGGAAAAATCGCACCAAAATCCAGTTATAGGCAATTTACTTACTCTGAATTCAATACCGCTTTTCTGTAAAACGCAGGAGTTTCTCATTAGAGGACTCGGTCTAGTCTCCCTTGGCTGGAGTTCGAACAAACAAAATAGCACCAAAATTCAGTTACGTGTTATTTACTTACCTCTAATTAAATCTGTCTGTAAAATGCCGCAGATGCTCGCTAGAGGGCTCCGTTTAGTCATCTTTTCCTTGTCTCCTGCTATGCCAGTGGAGATTGTGCTTATTGCAAAGTGGCACTTGTCTTCAGAAACAACTGCTGATAAACTATAGCATTTTACAGGAAAACGAGTTATCATAATGAATTCACAAGTAATCGTCTATAGCTGAATTTTAGTGCAGTTTGTTTGTCCGAACTCGAAGGTTTACCTTGTAAGTGCTGAAGACCCAATTTTTTCAACCACTTTGATGAAATTTTAGGATTTTAGTCCGAAAAACATATGCTTTTTTTTTTTTTTTTTTTTTTTTTTTTTTTTTTTTTTTTTTTTTTTTTTTTAACACACGGAAGCTACCAGTTCTTTCATCGAATCTGTCCTGCAAAATGTATGTATTAAATGGTGGAAAATGTTCCCAAGCGGTCATTTCAATTGTTCAATAAATCGCTGCTTAGCTTTCTGCATGTAACTTCCGTCTTCTCTAAAAACATTTTCTAGAAGCACTCATTGCTTCATACATCGTTTATTTTGCCACTACAGTTGCCGTGGGCCGTCTACAATTTTCTATATCCTTGAAAGACATCGAACAGCTACCCACTTTCTCGGGATAGCATTGACTTGTGCGGAGAGACTTTATAAGCATACGACGTGAACTGACTTATACTACATAAAAGAGCTAATTTTATCTTTCTAGTGATTTAATTTTATTTTATACAGCATGAGGTTACTAACGGTGAGGTTACTAAATGGATTGTTCTGTCGCAAAATAGGGCTAATTTAATTTGTTTTCAATATAATCGATTTTATTACAAAGGTCAGTAAGATACCTGCAGCTTAGCTTTATATCGCAATTTAACATTTCCATAAGATTATATTCCTGAAGATGAGCAATAGGTGTGTATCTTTTGAGAACATACAAAACAATCCAACCTAATAACTCAAAAGATAATGATACTGTAGACTGAGCTTCAATGCAGCTATTTAAGACACAAATTCTAGCCAACAGTGCCAAGGGGATGGCCACTTTGCTGGACAATCCGATTTCAAAGCATTCAGGCACACAGCCAATGCGATCACAGCGATGAAGATAGGTAGGTTTTGTTTGCCCACTAAAACAACATCGTGATTTCTCTGGGAACCCAACTAACCACTACCTGGCGCTCACGTGAGATTTCGCCGGTAATTAGATTGCCGGAACAATGCCTTGCCGTTTTTTGTATGTGTATCTTGTGGCGTACAGATTTAGAGAGATGTTTAAAATTCCGGTCGTTGCCCTAACCCACGCACATTGCGGTGCTTATTAGGAATACTGAAAGGTGCAGCAACATAGAACGTAGTGACATGGCAATAAATTATAATGACGCCCCTGTCTTAACACCACTCAATTATCTTTCAAAGAAATTCCTTTGGTTACTTTTAATGATTTATGAACATGTAAATGTTCTTAAACATTTTATGAATACAAAAGTTTTTAATGTTTTTATTACACTGTTGAAATCGAATTTCATAGACTGGTTGTGGTGGCAGCATAGGACAATTTGTTCTGAGATACTATAAAGTGGTTAACTGCCATAATCAACAGCTAAAGCAACAGAAACATGGCACTATCTTAGACCAACAACTGAATATGAAAGGTTTTCAAAACACACATACTACAGGAAATATTTTCAAAAGTATTCTAAATACCAATTAATAAACTTACGAAAACGAAATAATAGGTAATGGATTTAAATAAGCAATCACCAAAAACGGTTTTAAACCTGGCCTTAATGCTTTAAATTAAAAATATAGGATATAATTAGCTAAATTATAATATCTTAGACCAATAACAGCAAACATTTCAATATGAAAGGTTTTCAAAACACACTTACTACAGGAAATATTTTTAAAAGTATTCTAAATACCAATTAATTAGCTTATGAAAACGAAATAATAGGTAATGAATTTAAGTAATCAATCACTAAAAACGGTTTTAAAGTCAGCCTTAATGCTTTAAATTAAAAATATAGGCTGTAATACCAATTAATTGACTTACGAAAATGAAATTATCGGTAATGAATTTAAGTAATCAATCACTAAAATGGTTTTAACTCTAGTCATAATGCTTTAAATTAAAAATATAGGATATAATGCCAATTAAATAACTTATGAAAACGAAATAATAGGTAATGGATTTAAATAAGCAATTAATAACGACGATTTTAAACCTCACCTTAATGCTTTAAAAAATATATAGGATGTAATTCGCTAAATTATAATATTTATTTGATAAATAATCTTACTACAGTAGTTATTTAAAATGCTATTTATACAAAACTATTTTACCAACTAAACCAGCCCTTAGCTAACAGCTCCGGAGAGTCAGGTTACCTCTTGACCGCTGTCCGTCTTGCAACATCATGGACAGAGGGCAGCGTTGATTAGCACGCCACACCGGTCACTGCCTCTCCCTCAGGTAACTACCCAATTATCCTCGAGTGGCTGGGTGGACCCCGTTCCAGACCTCCCTAACTTAAAACATTTGAAGGTACCGGGGATCGAACCCGGGACATCCTCGCCAACAGTCAGCAACACTAATCATTAGATCAAGGAAGCGGTCAAAACTATTTTACTGTGCCCATAAAAATTCAGTACTACTGTGTGATGCAAACCACTTGACATTTCGCGAGAGGCAGTTATTCGTACGTGCAAGTGAATCGTTGCCAAACCTATATTCCCTTAAGCCGTTTACAAAATGAAAACGCACACAGACAGGTAAATAGTACATTTAAGTTCACGCCTTTTAATGTGTTCCTTGCTGCTTGGGCTAATGGCGTGGCGTTTAGGCAACTGGAGATTTTATGGTTTTCTTCATATTTAAAGAAAGTATAGACAATGAATATTATATTTCTAATTTCGCTAGTATCGGTCTTGCGGAGTGGCGTACCAATTGCTTTTAAAACACTTTGCTAAAACGGTTTTGTAATATTACTCTAAGCGTAGTGAGTACAATGAATGCAACACAAAATACTAATGTTCTGTTTCAGCAGATATTCGTACATTTGTTACGGAAAGGATCACAGTTAAATATTGCTGATTGTTATTGTTATGCAGATGTAACAATATTCGCGACAACATGAGAAAGTCATAAAACAATACGATGAATGGCATCATTACAAGTCATTTTCATCGTAATAAGCTGTGCCACATTAAACTATTAATCTATGATATTTAAGAGTATACATAAGGAGTATTTTATATCGAATTCTACAGTAAAAAGTGCATTAATTCAATAATCATTATAGATTTAACTAATACCGGAGTTCTTTGAAAATTAACAAGTCATAAAATGCGAACCATTTGGTGAATGAATGTGATGTTTGTTTGCACATGCTATAAAAATACCACACTTATTCTAACCACTTAACAAGTTTGTTATTTGTTCTGGCATTATGGTACTTCATTTTTAGCTTTACGGGCTACAAGAAATATTGTCCGTATTTGCTTAATTAGTAGGGGAAGGAGAGTATATACAGCACAAGTAGAATAACAATAAATACTTTTAGGTTATGAATCAGAAGTAAGGTTAGCCTTAGGAAGCAAGAATGCCAACAAAATACTGAAAACTTGGTCTTTAGTAAAGCTTCTCTTTATCTCTACATAAAAGTATTGCTATCTAGCATTATTCAACCGATATCATAGTAACTCTGTCAGCACAAAATAATATCACTGTTTTCTAATTATTAAAAATGAACTTACCTTTTAAGAGTCGGAAGCTAGAATTGTATCTTGCTACGCCCCAATCCACATCCCAGTGCTTCCCTTTCTTTCTTACTTTCTTTCTATTATGAAGATCTAATAGTACAGCAATCACAAATAGCTACATAAATAGTGCACAATTACAAACATTTCCCCTAACCACAACAGATCAACATACTTAATGCACACGAAACAGATTTGTACTGTGTACCTCTTGTTTACACCTTAACCATTTAACGCACAACACTGATACATATGCATTTAACTACTCCAAGCCATAATAACGCATCACTTGTCCATTAAAGAAAGCTGACACTATCCTTTCACTCAGTATGCAACGTAAACAAAGCCGTAATCGTGCTTAGCTCAGGTACACGTCACCACAATCGATAGTAGTCGATGTTAAGGAATGATGTATCGAAGTCGTTCTTGATGTTGGTGCATAGCTGAGAATTATATCGAAAATATATTATTTAAAATGTCCCTTAATATCAAAATTAGTTCTTGTACCCACTTGCCTTTTATATCCCTTGTTAAAATGAAAATAATTTATTTGTAATTTTAAGTAATAATAAGGAGGTCTTACGACCATGCTCGTTAATAGCTGATAACTTGAGGGTCGTAAGTTCGAGTCTCAACCCAGGAAAATATTGTTTTTAATATGTTTATGGGTATATTTTGTTTGAGGCCGTGCTTAACCCTGGTCCTATTTTACATCTACGTGGATAATTATTAATAAGAGCTAGGCCGCGGAAATCGCGGAAAATATTTTTCAAAATGAACAATTTATGTTTGGGGCCTAAAATTTCACACCACAATTTTCAGAAACTACTTATATATAAATGAAAAATAATGTAACACTATTAACAATGTAACTAAAATAACAGTAACTAGAAAAGCAAAAAAGGATAAAACACTAAGAAAAAGTCACAGATTTTTAATCGCTATTTTTTCGAACTGCTAGAGTTCTTCTATGGCAAGCAGACAAGTCTGCGACTTTTTCATGGTGTTTTATCCTTTTCTGCTTTATATATATATATATAGTGTGTGAGTGTGTGTGTGTGTGTGTGTGTGTGTGGTGTGTGTGTGTGTGTTTTGTGCATTTCCCAGTGAAAGTAAACTTAAATATTTCTTTGGAGTATACACATGTTGTGAACTACGTGTTCATGTATATAACACTCACAGAAGACACAACAAAAAAATTAAAAATTTCGAGCATGTTAGGCTCTACGTCGGTGTGTATACCTGGCATGGCAACAAGGATTTTTTTCTCGCGAAAAAGGGACAAGACAAAAAAATCTAAGATATAAAAAGTGTATGGAATGAACTACTTTCGAATGAAGCCAGCAGAAGACGTATGTGAGCAGAACTGCGTGTCTCAGTCAGCACGCCCCGAAGTTCAGTTTAGTGGGATAGTGGTCAGGAATGGAGGCCACGGAGTTTTTTTTTTTTTTTTTTTTTTTTTTTTTTTTTTTTTTATTTTATTTTGCGGGCGCTGTTTAACATCTCAGGTCATCAGCGTCCCATTCAATTCAGGGCGTGAAATGGCCGACAAACTTTGCTCAGAGGCCTCTTTTTTTAGGCTTGAGGTTCTTTTTCGTGCCGTAAATGTACGACACGGGGCCCATGGCTTTACTTCCCTTCCGAAGGAAGCCATACTTTGGATCCACGGAGAGTGAACAACGTGCATATGTAAAAATTAAATTTCTGCGCAGTATGAGGATGTCACACAGGGCTACTGGAAGCATTCAGTGCGCATGCCCTGTCCTATCAAACTGTGGCAAGGTGGACAGAGCCCTTCAAACGGGGCAGAGTGTCGACTGCCGATTTGTCGCGGACAAGGATGTATGGGAGATGGTGGTGGAATAGTGGTTACGTGATAAAGACGTTTGGCAAATGATCTGTTTTTTTTATTTACGGATGTTCTTTAACATCTCAGGTCATCAGCGTCCCATTTAATTTAGGACGTGAAACAGCCGGTAAATTGTGCTAATAGGCCTCTTCTTTCAGGCTCGAGGTTCTTTTTCATGCCGTAAATCTACGACAGGGGACCCACGCTGGGCACTTGTGGATAGAAGAACAAATAGAAATTCCGGCAAAGACTGCGCCGCATTATACGAGGGAACCTGAATATGCGTAAAAGTATATGGAATGTGGGGGCTACGTCAATTAAGCGAGGTACAGAAGTAGACTCGCTATGAAACAAGGCGCATCAATCTGGCGAGATTTAAGCGAATGTCATGTTGAATCGCATCATTTCAATTGATGAAACGTGGGCAAGGGCGTATGAACCAGAACTCAAATGAAGTTCAGTGAAGGCGTCTGAGAAACACAAGTTTCGCCAAACTCTTTCACCAACAAAAGGCATGGTGATTCAGGCGTATGACAATCAAGGTGTGCTTGTGTATCATCCAGTGCTTGAGGGAACCATTGTGAATGCCCAATATTTCATGTCTTATTTGATGTCTCAATTGCGGCATGCCTTTTGCACCAAATGGCCAGAACCTTTTAACAACGCCAATATTCTCCACGATAACGTAACAGCTCATAAAGTCGACAGTGTCAAGGATGTGAAGTTCTTCCACACCCGCTATATTAGAGCGATACCAGTCTCTGTGATTACGATCTCATCCCCAAAGTGAAGCATCCATTGCATGCGAAACATTTTGGCAGCAATTTGACGCGAGGTGGCTCAAGTTAGCAACTCGTGTGCAGCAGATGATATTTAGCGCTTTCCACATAGCTTGCAAAGAATCATCCTTGTACTTGGAGACTACTTCTAATGCTGCTAAACACCGTGGATTACCTGGGAGATCCGTCCTGAAATCTTGCGTAAGTGGTTGCGTGTAACTTTTGCTCTTGTCATCATTAACCAATGTTGCCCAGTTGCCTGTATTTTACCTCCTCCCTAGGAGGTCCACCTATATCCAGTCTTCCATTGTAGCACCACTCGTCAGTAAATGCCGCATACTTTCAATCGTATATCTTAGATGTTTCGTTTTATCTCTTGTTCGAGAGGGAAAAAAAGTTGCCATAACTTATCTCTTATGTGTGTGTGTGGGGGGGGGGAGCTAACCTAGATCTAATCTACCGGAAATTAATCTTACGCGTACCACAGAATCAACAGCTACTTCGGCATCATCAGTTCAACAGTATCCAAACAATTTTAACAGAGACGGCGGATATCACTTAAGTAGCAGATAGAAACCAGTTCTTAAAAACAAACTAATCCTCCTCATCCCCCACTTCCGCCTCACAGGTAATATCAATCGACTTTCAAAAACTAGACAAAGATGAATCATTACTGTCGTCTTGTGGTCGTCTTTCTGTAGCCAGGTGTTGTTTATCGTCCACTGATGATGCCAACCGCAGCAGTTGGTGAAAGCTACGGTAGCAATTTAAACCATGGACCACGGCAACAGCCCGGAAAATGTTAACTGTTTTAATGCTGATTTCGTTTTAATATAAGTACTATAGTTTGCAGAAATATCTGTTCTCCATTTGGAAAAATAAGGAAAATTACCACATTTGATGATAACTGACAATACATTCTTAAGCTTTATACATTTAAATTAGTTTGGAAAGCTGCTTACACAAGCACGATGTCCTAGTAAATAGCACTAAAATGTTTTTTATTTCACCAGGTACCAGCATTTGTTAATCATCTCACTTTTACATTTGGTTTTCGCAAAATGCTGTTTCAAGTTGCGAAATGGAGAAAGTTGCGGCCGTTGCCACGATGCTTGTCTTATTCATAGTCCTTATATTCCTCACTATGAACGGTTTTCCATTAATTACCTTAGGCGATCACGGGAGAATAGACTGCTTTACATATACACATACCATAGCAACGTGTAATTTTCTGTCTGCATCTGATGGCAGAATCGCTGCAAGCAATGTCACGCAGGAACAATGTAAGTTCAAAATCTCCTTGTTTAATCTGAAATAACCGGTAATTGAAGAATTGTCAAAAAATGCTTCTGTTTAATAGCTAGCGGACATTGCACGTGTAGCATTTGTGAGCTTTTACGTGCGTGGTCGGAAATAGTCCCTTTGGAAATCTTTGGGAAGCACTGCCTTTTGCTCTCCCTAAAAATTGTTATTTATTCTATTTTAAATAACACTGATCACATTGTTGTACCTCTAAACGCACTCGTTTATTTTATGTTTTAAGTTCAAAACAAGTTTTACGCTTCATTAATGAACAAGCTGTAGATATTCCTTATCAGTATTGTCTATTTTACCTTTACTTGGAGCTGTGCAACATAATAATTACCTAATGGTCGATCCTCAGAGCAAGAAATGTCATGTTGGAAAGCAAATTATCTGTCTAGAATGTTACTAACACTTTCGGAAGATGCCAATATAGTATATGTTAAATCCAAGACTGTCACTAGTTATTACTCACAATTTGAAGAACGTCATTGTACAACACACACAACAAAATAAATATTATTATTAATTATTTTCCTTGAATTGTATAGTATTATTTCATAATACAAAAGTCGAGAATAAATGCATTTCAGAAATTAACGGGAATAAAAATAAATAAGTATCAACCGCAAGAGGCCATCAAAGCAATTTGCCCATAGTCTGAAATTTTCCTTCCCTGTTGTACTTGCGAAAGGGTACTTTGGTACTGCTGAAATGTCCAGAAATAAGCATTTATATTTTTGTGAATTTGATAGCACCTTCTTTGGCTTGCTTACACTTTTTAGGTTATTGCAGCATAGTATCATACATTAGTACAAAATACAAATTAATTTTGTTCAAATTAATGAGACTGTTAAGTAAAATATTTGTGCAAACATTAAGAAACAATCCTAAAATGAAAGTTTACTACTGGCAGATATCCAAAAGAGTTTCATAGCTTTAACCGAAAGCCATTCAAATTAATATCTCAAGGAAAAAGTGTAATAGTGAGGAGTAAGATAGCAAAACCTTAAACGCCGTTATTTACGAGTAACATACTTAATAAATAAAATCCTCGATTACATAAATCTACATCTAACCGACACCACATTAACAATTTTAAAACCAACTGTTCTGTTGTGCAAATACTAGTGCAATAGGTCTCTCAGCAATATGTAAAGCAATAAGCGCGACGTACGCTTTCAACTTTTACCAACATCGAAAGGTAATTGTTAACAATTCCCTCCAAAATGTTATAATATATATATATATATATATATATATATATATAATTCATAAAAAACACTCAGAATGCAATATAGAAAGTTTACATAAAAGTTCACACTAAAAACCGTAAAACTAAACATTAAAACCACACGATATTTCGAGCTTGGCTCTTGGTCATGTGCTAAGAATGAACTAAGCTGTGGCGGGCCGTGTCTCTCTTAGTGAGGCATAAGGAATGTGACCTGGCAGCAAAACTGCCAACTATAGCTGAACAAAGTAGTTTGGCAAACGTGGCAGTATTACAAGGAAATATTGAGGCCTGGAGGAATACGGGCTTTATGCAAAACTATTGCTGCCATCTCTAGGTCTCTAAGTAAGGTATGTTTGGATGGAGGGGCGGCATCTATGAGAATAAAGGGGAAACAGTCATTGAACGTGGCCTGGTGAAAATTGGCATGTTGTGATACTGGCAATGGGGAACAGATTTTAACCGAACGCCTGTGATTGTTCATTCAATAGAAACCATAGTGGACGTTAGTTTTATACATATATATATATATATATATATATATATATGTATGTAAAACATAAAATAAAAATAAAGTAACACTATTAACAATGTAACAAATTAACAGTAATAATAAAAATAGAAAAGGGTAAAACACTTAGATAAAGTCACACTTGAAATTTCAATGTATCTAAGTGTTTTATTCTTTTCTACTTATATATATATACACCTATCTGTTTGGACAATGTTTACATATACCAGCAATTGTTCACAATAGCCCAGCCCGTTTTCTACTTTGTAACATACTCGTAGATATAACTTTGGATATACAATAAATAATGGTTATTATTTTCCCAGATCCGCCAACTATGACAACATCACCAAGGAGTGCACTCTGTCCGATATGGATCGTCTCACGGTGGCAGGTTCTGGAGCCTTCCAAAGGGCGGAATCTGACGTAGAATACTTGGAAAATAATTGTGTGGATGAACCAGTCAAACTCTGTGAGTTCAAGAAGCTCAGTGGTCGTATTCTCAAAACAGTGGATTCAGTATACCAAGAAGTGGGCAGCGCCGATGAATGCCGTGAACTTTGTCTTGGTTCTCCTTTCCGATGCCATTCCTATGATTATGGCGACACTGGCGACATGGTTTGTCGCATCAGCCACCATTCTCGAGCCACGTTAGCGGACATACAAGTAAGATATCATTTTGTTAATTAGACGCATAAAATGTTATCAATAAAATTTAAGCAAATTTCAGCCCAGCTGATTATCTGATTAACAATGTTATTAGCAGAGTCCGGAAATTGGGCAAAACGTCTTATTTATCTGGGTGGAAATACTTAAGAATCTGATAGAAATGAACACATTTCTGTACATATGGGGTCGACAGGGCCAGTTTTTATTTTGCTTTGTATTTTTTCTTTATTTTGCCTATTTTGGTCTCTGCTGTCTAATTTAAGATATAAATTTTTTTTTTGTCTATTTTGGGTCATTATGCATTTTTCTGCGATTATTTACGCGTTTTAAAAAGCGCATAAAGAATCTCAATATACCGAAGTGAAAAATGTTATAAACATTAAATGACATGTTAACCTCAAAATAAAAAATAAAAAATAATAATATCTATTGAGAATCTTGTTGTATGTTTATTTATTTTCTTTTCAAGCAGTCAAAAACGTTCTCCTCAACCTTTTCACTTAAGCTCTTCAAATAGCCATTAGTGAAAGGAGCGCACGGTTACCTCGGGTATACGAATACAGGAAATAGAGAGGATGAGGAAAAACTGTAGTTTTGAATAGTCCTGGCGAATAACTTAGTATCAAGCTGCGAGAGATACTTCTAGGAAATTTATGGTGGAGATAGCTTTTCAGTAGCATAAATATAACAAACAATTGTAAGAGAGAAAGATGAGAGCGGTTGGTACAGCTGTGCAATAAACCGTTCCTACATTGTGTTCAGTGTGAAAGTAAGGGAGATACTAACCTGATGTCCTTATAAACCCATAAATAGAAAACAACTAAACCAGAACGCACTGCGCATTTTTGCTCACTCGCCAGGACTATTAAAACTACTTTACTTTTTCTAGATCAACATTTTCATGATGTCTTGAAAGGTGAACGTTCTGTTGTAACTGGTAAGAGTCCTTCCAAAATGTTTTTTTTTCCCTAAATATGCTCCAATCGCTTCAGTGGAAGTAGAACGTTCTTTTTCCATTATGAAAAATGTTCTCTCTGCCAAGTAGCTGACTATGACAGTTGATACCTTGAAAAAAAAAAACTGCTTCTTGTTCCTTGTAACCAAGAAAAGTAAACTTAAGTACTTTAATAACGCGATAAAGAAATTATTAAGTATTTTAAATACCTATTTTCATAAATAATGAGCGATATTACACTTTTAATAAATACATATTTTAAAAAAAAACACTACTTATTTTCAGTATTTTAAATTCCTTTTTTGTCTACCAATTTTAAACAAAATAAAAGCCTGAAATTCCGGGCTCTGGTTATTAGTCTATGGTATGTAAAGAAATTCTCGTTTACTATGAAAGTAAATAGAAAGCAAGAGTATTTATTAACGTTTGCATAACGGTGCAACTGAATTAGGTTAAAGATTATGAACAGAGTATATTTAGCTATGTAGTTATAATTATTCAGTTGCTCTAATTGGCATTTAGAGCAACTGAATTATCCAAAGAAGATGTTCCACTTTTGTTCAGCAAGGCCAAACATGGCCACAGAATTTGTACCGTTTTTTTTCCAAGGATGTAACCGTTATGCTCATCATTTACAAGTGTAAACTTAAAATTGACGTGAAATCTTAAGAACCAGAGCAGTAATTAGGGCTAATTTTGTAATTACACATTGCAGGAACCCTATCTGGAGGTGCCTGAGGCATCCACGTACGAACTGAGCTCTTGCTACAACGTCACTATTGACTGCCGCTCCGGGGATATGGTTGCCAGAATCAAGACCAGCAAACTCTTCACCGGTAAAATCTACGCCAAGGGTTCGCCAAATTCCTGTGTTGAAGATGTGCAAGGTAGCCTTGACTTCGAACTCCGAATGTCGTACGACGACCTCGACTGCAATGTGCGTCAACAGGGATTGGGGCGTTACCTCAATGATGTCGTCATTCAGCACCATGACACCATCGTCACATCATCCGACTTGGGGCTTGCTGTCACTTGTCAGTACGATCTGACCAACAAGAGCGTCTCCAATGAGGTATGTAACTAAAATTATACATACTGGAGTCTGGTGTTCTAAGCGCATTTTCAAAATTGTGTCTAATTTACAGTAGTTTTAGTAAGTCATCTGCAATAAATAAACAATAAGCTGTTTCAAACCATTTTTTCACCGATGAAATATTTCTCGGCGTTTGTAAAAACCATGCTTTCTGGGTTATATGGTTCTTTGATTTTTCTATGCTGTTTCACTAAAAAATGTCGCATGCGTAAGTGTCACAGTTACCGTATAAAACAGTTATTTTTGGCGTGTCAGCAGCTGAACACACGTCGCCTGGGGCCAGGCCACCTTTGCCGCCAATTCTTTTAATGAGCAAGCTCCTCTTACATTTCCACTCGCACAACTTCGTTCAATAATAGCGTGCACATTTTATTGCATGAATATTATCTTAGTAACAGAAAGTTGGAACTGGTATCTGCCTGAAGTCAAAATGTCTGACATCTTTTAATGAAATTTGCGATGGCTTTGCTTTCATTATTTTCCCGATGCCCTGATTAAGATCCTCTGCAGTATGAGTGTTATTTCTATACATATTACTTTTTCTCTGTTCTAGTATTAACATTTCAAAACATTACTCTACAGTGAATTTTACTTCACTAACACAGTGTAATTCACAACACTGGCGACCTATAACCGTAATGACCCAAAAACTTAAGATGCACTGGTCTGTAAACAGCAAACTGAGCTATAATAAGAGACAGAAACAATGCTTGTTCTCGAAACAGCAAACTGCGACTGACTGCCCACGCAACCATTAGCGCCAGAACTGTCATAATGAGAGATAACAGGCGCGTCAATGGCCGCCAGCTGCCTAAAATACCTCTCTGTATAATATTCAATTCTATGCTGATTTCGCTTTCTTAGCATTTTAGAGATAAAAATAGTTTGTTATAAGTGAGAAATATTGTTACAGCGTTTTATACTCATTAAACTCGTTTCATTTGTAGAACAAGTGCCTGTTACTGCAAAAAGCATATAAATACGAGGGCAGGTTGATAAGTCTGGTAAACAACATAATTTTATTATTATTATTATTATTATTATTATTATTATTTTGCAAAAACAAAAATTTATTCCTTTGTTCCTCAGAAAAAAAAAGAAGTCTTTCAAACTGTGCATAATAGTCGTTTACAACACAGATAACCTCTTCATTCGACGAACATTTCTTCCCCCAAATCAATTTTTGAGGCAAGGAAAGAGATAAAGTCACAAAGAGCCCAATCTGGGGAATAGAATGACCGATGCATTGTGCTGATGGAGGAACACTTTTTTGCGCGCCAATCTTAGTCGCTTCTGTTTCAAGAGACTGAGCAAAGTTGTGTTATAACAACCAGTCATTGTTTAACCTTTTTTCAAATAGTCAATCATTATGATAACTGTGATAAAAAAAAAAGTTGCCATCACTTTTCCCGCCGGCAAAACAGCGTTAGCTCTTTTTGGTGCACTTTCACCTTTGCCATTCCGCTGTTTTGACTGCCGTTTTGTCTCCAGGGTGTAGTAGTAGATCCATGTTTCGTCTACAGTCACAAAGTGACGCCAAATGTCATTCGGTGCTGCATTTTTTTTCAAATATGATTTTGAAATGTCCATCCTCGAGCGCTTTTGGTCTGGAGTCAACAAACGCGGCACCCAATGCGCACTTGGCTTTTTCATATGCACAACTTCATGCAGTATATTTTAAAACATTATCTAGCTATGCTTTAGGGAAGAACCTACCCTCTATAGGCTCCGCTGAAGATTTGTGCAGATAAAAGCAGAATATTACCTCCATTTTACTATAAGCGGAATTGAACATTTCTCAACTTATACGCCTCTCATAGACGGGAATGGGAATGGGAAGCGCAATTAAAGAAACCAGTACCACGTATACATTACGCATTAAGCTAACAAAATATTGTATGCAAAGTTGAATTTTAGAGCAAGAGGGTTGGGTCTGTAAAAATTTATGATTATTTTTAATTGAAAATCCCTCATACAGCACCACCTTCCATCTTCTTTTGGGTTTATATGTCTCGTCGACCAGTGATTTGTAGAATAGATCTTGTTTTCTTTAAAGATTTTTGATTCTTGAGTAATATCTTGTTCACAAATTCTATCTTTAATTTGTTTATATATATAATATTTTCAAAAACTTTCTAATTCTAAAGTTACTAATTTTATCTCGTAAAATGCCTAAATGCCACAAGAGTTATTAATATAAGCAATGCTGTTTACTCAATCTGCAATTAAATGAAAGCAAAACGTTTATGCCTTACACTCTTCAGCCAAATTAACTATTTATAATATTGCAAAAGCTAAGCGGTGAATTGAATCTAGGATTAGCATTAACTCGAAGTGATTGAGCAAACGACCGTTGGATTAAAGCAGGTGTTGTTCCAGGTTGATCTTGGAGTGAGAGGTGATGTCCGACCGGCTTTGTCTGAGGAAGTGATTGTAGACTCTCCGAACGTCGCCATGAGAATCACCGACAGAGATGGAGGAGAAATGCTCCGATCAGCTGAAGTTGGCGATCCCTTGGCTCTCTATTTTGAGATATTGGATCGAAACAGCCCGTACGAGATCTTTGTGCGCGAACTGGTTGCTATGGATGGTGCTGATTCCAGTGAGATCGTCCTCATTGACTCAGAGGGTTGCCCAACAGACCATTTTATCATGGGACCCATCTATAAGTCGGTTGATTCCGGAAAGGTAAGTTTTATGATATTTGTTGTGCTCTCATAATAAGAGAAATTTATTATTGCTGTTAACTAGGCACTGGATGGCATCTGAAATATTATTATTGTACCTTCCGGAAGCACTATTTAATTATTCTTTTCTCATCAAGTTATTTATTAGTTGTGTAGTTTCGAGTCGGGCATATTGAATGAGGTATTATGTTACCTACACTCGATTCCTAAGCTTCACCCCTACCCATTTCTTCATTCTTTATACATTGTTGCTTTATGGATCTTCCTGTGATTCTGCTTGATTCACAATTTTTAAAGATTTGTGTTAGTCTTTCTGGCTTCATCTTCTCTTGGACTTCGTCATATATATTTCTAATTCCTCTCTTAGTTCATTTCTTTTCAGGTCAGTTTTCTTCTATCCTTTAATTATTCTAAAACTTTAATATCATTTACTTGTCTCTTTTTATTTCCTTCTCTCATTGCTCAAGTTCACTACTATATAATAGTTTTAGCATCGAAATCGTTTTATAAACGTTTAATAAAGTATTTTGCTATCTTTATTTCTAGTTAATCTAATATTTTTATTTTTACCAAATTCTTCTTAAAAGCTAATATAGTTTCTTCGTTGTTACTATAACATTTCTACAGCTTTCTGGAAGAGAGATTCCCTCCCCCCTTTGCAAGCCAGTGGCTTACAACCTCCATTACTTCATAATCTGATAAAAATTTCTTCCCTCGAAGGTTTTCTTTCAGTTTTGAGAACAGCCTGGCGTCGCTGGGAGAGTGAGCAGAATATTCCAGCAGTTAAACTCTGTTTATTCAATTATAGCAATACAAGACTAACAGTTTGACGGACTATGCTGAAGAAACAGCATACTCCCCTCACTTTCGCATCGTTTCTTCTTGGTCGAATCTCGAAATTTTATTAATTTGCAATACTGAAAGTCTCGAAGTAACCATACTTGTATTTATGTGGCCTTTATTGATTTGTAGTAAATAACCTAAAAATATTCAGTAAGTGCTTCATAAAAATTCAAGTTGCAATAAGGATAAAATGGAACTTTAAAGCATTGCAAGAATTTAGTGGAAGAGACGTCCTATCATGACGAACAATAGTAAGATGGGTGGAAGCTTTTCATCAAGGAAATGACAACTGTGAACACAAACCATGTGCTGGTGGACCCTGTCGTTGCAACACAAGACTTTCGCATTCAGGATTTAAGCACATCGTTGGAAAACGGCAGTCGCTGAAAATGTGTGGAAAGTTCCGTGGAACTTGTTATTGCAGCTTCATCTGTTCATAAGAATTTAGTTAAGAAACTGAAAATGAGAAAGTTTGTGCCCGCTGGGTTCCGCACAGTCTTACTGAAGTTGGAAAATAACACCGAATGGAAAGAGCAACACTGTATCTGAAGCAACGTTGTATTTATCGCAATCGATGAAGCATGGTTACCTTCGATCAAAAGTTGACATTCAAAGAGCTTAGCTCGATCAATGGGAGAGACGTCCAGAAAGTACGCTGCAGACGAAGTGCCCCATCTTCCAAAGATTTGGCAATGTTTTGTTGACATGACAAGAGACTATATTTGAAGTATGCTATGCCAGAAGTAATGTGAAACATTAATTATGATGTCATTACTTTTCGAATGCTCTATATACATTATGTTTCCTGTACTATGTCCCTAACAGTCACTCGTTAATCTTGCAACACTAAATTGTGCACTTCTGTTGTGACAATTTTCCAAAGACCACAGCTAACATTTCCCAGAATGTTCTACTATATGTTGCTTAAGATAGTATATTTTTACTACATCGAAGACATAGCACACATTTATCCAGAGTTCTTGATGGTTTCAAAAGTAGATAGTCCCTTCATTTGCAGGCATTTCATTACAGTTCTTTGCTCGATACACTTTATTTTCAACAGTTGCAATGAAATAATGCAACAATATATGAACTTAAATCTGTGCACATGTGTTTATACATTTCAGGCATCATATGTATTACGAAATAAGCATTTTATACGAACTAGAACGGAACAAGGATGAAGTATAAGGATCAACTTTTGTACTGAATTATTGTTGCAAGTTCTTAAACATAAAAGGCATAAACTTTAATTAATGATGAACGTGTTCAAAACACATTTCTTTAAAAGAAAGTTTTAAAAAATATTGAAGTTTGCTATGAGACAGGCACTGCAGTGTCTAAATAAAATGTTATTAACATGTTACGTTAGATATTTTCTCAAATGTTTTTTGCAGGTCATTTTGTTATACACAGACAATATGATGGAAAATCTGCTCCAAAAATAAAAACCATGTTAAATATCTGATGGAAAAAATAAAAATAAGATCACTTTATACGAAGTTTTGAATTTTCGATTGGCCAGTGCAATTATCGTCGATGAAACCACGCCTTGTCATTAAAAATCTGACTTTGGGTTTAAATTTCCGTCATCAAAGAGACCAGATGCAAAAAAGTATACCTCGTTATGGGTACCTTTAAAATTTCTGAAAAATGTTCAGCAATTTTGTGGCGCGCTGTGCTGGTGTGCAATTGACTTCAAGTTTTTAAGCTAACTTAAAGGGAGATTTTTCCCAATGATTTTTTTTATTGAGCAGCATATCATCAAATGTATCATCTGTGTGAGGTCGTCGATCCGATTTCTTGTTTCATACTGGTATTTAGTTTTGAATTTGTTCATTATTTTATGAACTATTTCATATTTGATTGATAAATCCGAAAGGAAAAAAAACTTCGTGAAATGTTCTATGGCACTGAGCAGGTGATTCGTTTTTCATAAACTTAAAATTGTTTTGTATTAAATATTTTAAACAAGACTGGAACACCAGTTAAGCTGTAGAGCATGTGCTTTACAGCAACTGATTGTCTTAGTCCTCCGTGATTACTGCTGAGAGCTGACGAACGATAATTCTGCACTCAGCCTACGTCACATAGTCCCAGACAACATCTTTACCACCTGCTATGACGACATTGTCCTCTAGGACCACTGCCGAAACATCATGTAAATTAAACTGCACTCGCATTCTAGTGAACTATTCTGATGTTTATTATCGTTATGCCAATTGCATAAACTAAAGATTGGCTTACAAACACCTTCACTTTCATTTGTCCTGTGTTTATATTTTTCATTCAAGCACAGAACTACAGTTTTCTTAGAAATGGTACCTGCTGCAGAAGAAGGCTATGCGCAGGCGTAGGAAGTTCTATTTTGTTCACTAAACAGCTTTTTCTTCCCATCAATAGCAGACTACCAAGTGCAAAGTTATCGTGTGGAAGCTTAACGTGCAGCTATCTACGGGCAACAAGCACCAACACCAATAACGTTCTCAAATAAATAATGATGCAGTATAAAGTTTTAATCTCATTAATACATCCTTAATCTAGAGCAGCAAATAAATTATAACAGGTGCAATGAACAATGCAAAGTCTGATTAATCTGAACGTAATAAACAGTAAAGATTTAAACATAGTAGCGTCTAAAAATTCGAGTGTAGATAATCCGGGCCACCAACATATAGGTACATAGTTTAAGAGCTGGATAGTGATTGATGAATAGTAGGAGGTCATTACGCTACCATACAAGAGATGATCTCTGAAATAATTAATTAAAGAGTGGAGGCGTAACAGCACTCGATATCACAGAGCAGAACGATGAAGCAATTCTTTTGAAGAAATTCTTAACCTTGGCAAGACTTTTCAATCAGAAAAAAGAAACAGATTCATAAACAAAAAAAAAAAAAAAAAAACCGCCACGGGTGGCCGAGGTCGTTAAGGCGCGGACTCGTGAGCGGGAAGTCTGGGGTTCGAATCTCGCTAGGACCGCCCTCCCTGACTGAGTTTTTTTCCAGGTTTTCCTCAGTCCTCATAACTGGCAAATGCTGGGGAGATACCCTAAACCTAGGCCTGGAACGTTTCCTTCCTTAAAAAAACATACTTTCCCAATATATAATTTCATCTCACGTATCATCAGTGTCACCGCCTGTGGTGTCTAGTAGTTAAAACGGGCGTTAAACACTAATAAAAAATAAATAAACAAAAAACACTGCAGTCGCTTCAAGGCTATTACGCTGTAATAAGTAATGTTAAAATTAGTAACCCTGTTTGATAATCCAACTTAATCCACTGCTGTGTTAATTATCAATAAGAGGATAGATGTAGTTGGACACTTTGAATGTAATCTGAGTAGGATTTATTGACGTGGTTCAGCAAAATAATCAATTGCATCTGCTTAATG
Source organism: Metallyticus violacea (assembly GCA_030762175.1). Classification (NCBI taxonomy): domain Eukaryota; kingdom Metazoa; phylum Arthropoda; class Insecta; order Mantodea; family Metallyticidae; genus Metallyticus; species Metallyticus violacea. The sequence goes on from CM060840.1 coordinate 62,536,066, forward strand.
CTAGGTACTGAAAAAGCAGTTTTTGTGGAAAATTGCGTATTCCTATAGTTCTTGCAAAACGGAACGATTTCTCGTTACGAAGTTCCACTTTTGGGGAGCATATTTTGCTCGTGAATGATTCTTTAACAATGAGATAGTTTGTATGTCTAAAAACATAAGTGGTAGTTTAAAAAAATGCTGCTGATTTGGAAGCTGTACTTAGTAAAATAAAGTAATCAAATCAAGTCTTGTTCTTTTGTGTGCTGCAGGTGCTGCTATCTCATTTCGACGCTTTCAAGTTCCCGTCGTCTGAAGTTGTCCAATTTCGAGCCCTGGTTACTCCGTGCATGCCCAGCTGCGAACCCGTGCAGTGTGACCGAGAAGACTCTTCCGGCGAACTTCGTTCTGTACAGTCCTTCGGTCGCAGGCGCAGACGCCGTTCAACCTCCGCAGCTAGTACTCGGGAAGACCTTCTGCTTGTCCAGTCCATCCACATCACGGATAAGTTCGGCTTCGATCATCGCAAGGGCGCCAACTCGACTACTTTGGCAGCAAGTGGTGACAACAGTGCAGTTTTCATTGGTGCTAACAGTGGAGATGGAGATTTCTTCTCGGGCTCCTCCAGCGGATTTTGTATCAACGTGGCCGGCATCATTATAGCCGGAACGGTATTCCTAGCCGCCCAACTCGCCGTCATTGCTTGCTGGACCTACGTGTGGCAGCGCAGGAGAAAGGTGATGCAGCATCAAGACGCCATGTCAGTAAGCAGCAGTGTGGCTGGAGGAATGAACAGCGTCGCGCGCACAGATAGTTTGTGCAAACTCTACGATTCCGGATATGCTAGGCGCTTCTAATTGCCCAACTGTTCCTAACAGCGAAACCTTACGGGTGTGGCACATAAGGTTACCAGCGTTGACTAGATTAATTTTCCCTCTTGGAAAAGTGAAAACAGGGAAATATTTTTTCAACTTGGTAACCGCGTAGGCGCTGGTACTAAATGCAATCTCTCTATAATGAAATACTTCAACATAGCAGTCGTGAACCATTTAAATTGAGATAGGAATTATATGTTTATCTCCCTTCTATTGTTGCCTCACTCGTTTATTTTTAAATGTGGCACGTTGCACCTGCCTTTAAAATACTTTCGTAAATTTTCATCATGTGGAAAATAGACTCAAATTTGCAATTTAAACATATATTACAGAATTCAAAGTACTCATTAAAGAGACTATTTTGCGAAGTTAGCAACAGAATTTGAATTTTGCACTTGAAGTCGATGTTTTGGGTTTGGGACCATATGAAAATGTTTACATGCATGTATGCTAAAAGTCATGTCGTATTGTTTATAAAAATTACAGATACTTAAGTATTTAAGAACAGGAGAACAAATGGCATTGCTGTACAAATACAAATTATGGTTTCCTGTTCTCAAGCTAGTTAAAAAAAATACATATATAAAATTCTCATATGTTACAGTTAGAGATTCCGCTAGATAATTCTGCACTAAATGAAGACATAAAGTAAAAGTGCAATTTTCTTAGGCTTCTTTGGTGCCTAAATGATGTTAATCTCTGATTCATTCCTCAAGTTTATTGAAGGAATATGACGATATGCTTTTTAAATAGATATGCTTACTGAATGTTTAAACAACAATGCTTATTTTAACGAATCATTTATTTTTAAATATAGTGCTAACACAAAAGGCTAAATAATATTAACATAGTATATGCTAGAGGTAATTATCAAGGTCTAATATACTATACACCATATGAATAAATTGGTACCAAATGTTCTAGAAGCATGTTCTCACCAAAAAGACCATTTGCAAACATAGAGAAAGTTATTTCGATTATCCTCATATATTACAGAATTCAAAGACATGCTTTAAGCAAGTCACCCTTCCTTTTCTTCCTCCTTCCATTGCTCAAACTAATAAACTTTAAATTCAACTTTTATTTTACTATTATACACCTATTTTAAATATAGTAAAATGACACAATCTTGCTATTTTGTTCTTTTAAAATTTATTCATGTTCATTTACACTATTATTATTTATATTTTACAGAATGGTGGAAATAGTATTTTATTTACGAAATGTTTATTTATTTAACAAGACTAAAAAGGAAAAATATAAAAATATGTCTTTAACTCTTCATACTAGGCATAAAAGAAATCAATTATTAAGTAGAACAGTACAATCTACATTAAAATTCCTAACACCTTTAATAACTCACAGGTTTTAAGTTCTCTACCCTATTTTAAGATGTGCTTTATTAGATGTTGTGTTGGTAAGAAGATGCATCTAAAATATTTTACATTCATTAATTTATATGTTGTATATGTCAATGTGTTTCCATGTGTAATGAGTTACAATGAATTGTTGCGAGGGACACATATTTTAATTTTCAACTTATCAAAACAAAATGGTGTTGTTTGTTGTGATAAAAAATAGGAGACAAGGATGATTTGCTTTTTATGTGTATGTGAGTGTGATGTAAGGAAAATGTGTCTCTTTGTGTAAGAGTGTGTATTTAATAGTTAAGTTAAATGAATTTAAAATATTTATAACATAGCACTTGTCCTTGTCTCTATAATGATGATTTGGATTATGAAATCCAGTATGATTCCGATGCCACTGCCTTGGTTGTTGCATGATTTTGCCTACTTCATCTGAATCATTAGTTCTTAGCTCTTACATCTTTGTTATCAATACAAGACATGTGCTGAAAATGTACCAGCATTAATTGCTCTGATATTCAAAATATACAAACTTGAAAGTGAATTTAATGGTGATACTGCAATTTTTTCAAGATATGATGAGAGAAATTGCAACCCCACTACGAATATACTGCATTATAAATACTTGCACATTAGAGAAATTGTGAACGCCTGGTGTTTTTAAATTTCTTGCTAGAACGAGCTAATTATGTCTTTAGTGATTAAAATGCAAAATAATGGTGAGTTTGTCCACTCTCTTTACCTCCATCGCCGTCCGCAAGGTTCTTTCCTAACAGGTGCCGCAACACACACCTCTCGCCTGCTTTTTGCGGTATAGAGAATCGACGAACTCCCTGTATTCTCGAAGACATCAGTATATAAACTTAGTTTATTTTCTCTGCATTTTTCTTTTAACATAAAGGTTACTGAAGTGTGAAATGTGTAAATTAAGGCTGAGAAAATAAAAAGTGAAATCAGTTTTTTTAAGAATTATTGTATCTTTATTATTTAAACTGAACCTAAAATAAATCCTTCCTTCACAATCACATGACTACTTAAATTCTTATTAGCATATCTTATTACAATAGCATATCTTATTACAACAGGCAAGATGCACTCGGCAAAGCCAACTTAATACTCGTGCTCGCAATGACAACTATAATTACATTGAAAATAGGCACATACCTTATGATAGAACAGTCTGTCCTGCTATATTCGCACATTTCTGGCATCTTTTTAGAAATTTTTCATTCATACGCATCAGTTCATCTTCTGGAATTAAGTTAATTTCTCTTCTGATATTTTCTTTCGGATCTTCTAATGTGGAAGTTTGTTCCATACACCTTATTTTTCAACTTCCCCCATAAATAAAAATTACGCATTAATATGACATTTCTTTATAGATAGTTTCAAAAAAAAAGAAAAAAAGATCGGCTGTATTACTCTGAACTAGTTTACTGCTACCCATATACCGATTTGTTTGACATGCAAGGAGGTTTCGTGTATAAAATTGAGATTTTGTATACTATTACTTACATGTTACAATGCATCGAAATATGAACAAGTATTTCGTGGACCTTGTATACTTTAAAGTTTAAATTTACTAAATTTCGGAAGATGAACTGATGCTATGAATGACAATTTTTTAAAAAGAGCCAGAAAGGTGTACATGTAGCAGGAAAAATTTTCCAGTATCTTGTGTATAAGGTGTGTGCTTATTTTCATTAAATTGTAGTTGTAATTGCAAGAATTTGAATCAGTTGCGTGAATACTAGTATCCGCTTCGCCGGAAATGCATCTGCCGTGAAACTGGTCACTTACCCTTTAAAAAAAAAAAAAAAAAAAAAAAGAGGGGTACCGGTACAAAAAATTAGAAAGCATTATATTGCAGTAACTCAATTCAGTTGTATCTTATTCTGAGTTTTCAGTTTTCATCACCAGGGCAACGTTTTGAGAAAGTTTAAGAAGATACCTAACCTGTATGTTTTTTTCTAATATCAGGCATTCTTTGGTTCACAAAAGACAATTTTATTGCGTAACAAAATTTACGTAACAAAAAGTAGAGAATGTATTAACAAGATTTTTTTTAGAAAAGGCTGACATTTCATTTAGACAGCATTTTACACTTCAAAACGTATAAAAAAACTGCATAATAAATCTACTGATAGCAAACAAAAATTTACAAGCTTTTATTAATGTTTAATTCATTACAGTTTTGAGCTCAAATTATTTTGATTTATTCTCATACAGGGTAGAAGCATGGTTTTTTTTTATTGTTCAATTACAATATATGCAGTGATGAAAACGTTTTAAATTGAATGACAGAAATAGTGACTTCTGAGTGTTTTCCATATCAGACTTTCCATATCTCTTTTGCTGTAACCGACAAGTTATAGTTTGAAGTGCTTTTACTGTGACATAATGTTGGCTTTGTCGACTGCGTTTTAACATGCATAATACCTGCTTTACCATCATAAATTATATATATATAAGAATAGTTTACAAATAAAAATATTTTCTTAAAGTTGGGTTATAAAACGGGGAAAGAAAATCCAAAATATTTTATTATATTGCCATAAGGAAAGGACAATGAAACTGAATACAAAAATAAAATTGCATTTTACAGTAATTAACTTTTTAAACCAGTTTTATTTAAAATAGCTTGTTACATAGAGGAATAAGCTCTGAAGAGCATAATATCGTTAGGTTTAATTTTTTTCTTCATAAATAGAATAAGAATAAATATTTCTCAAAGTATAATTTTCAAAATTTCATCTATGATGTATGGTACACAAATCAACAAATCTTACATACTCATTCAGATGATCAGTTATGAAGCAGATTGATTTGGGCGTTCTTCCTTGATCTGAATTTCCTTAATATCATTTCAATTGGCACTTTGGCTGTCTGTGTCTTTCAACCATTCCCAATTGTTCAACTTCGTGCATCCTTTAAGTCATATATACCTTAAACACAGTTACCGCCCACTTCAGTCCACTCTATTTACTTTAGCTTCCTACCCGAAGAACAGCTGTTCGAAATAATAGTTTTATAGTGTGTTTTAATAATGTTTTAGTGGTAATTCTTGTTTTATCGGTGGAACGCTCTACTTCCTTTATATGTATTGGTTGCCTGATCATGTTGTGCTTTTTATATTTTCATTTATTGTGTATGCTGCACAAAACAATGAGAGAGACAAAAGTTTGAACATATGTATTGCTGCCGTAATTGGGTTTATGGCGATAAATATTTATTTACAGAAAGCTTTGGTGGTTCTTACTGTACGCACTCTATCGTTATCTTGCTGCTGCAAAACAAACCGACTGCAAAAGGCAGCATGCTCTAGTACAATTTTAGCAATGTACCTGGCAACGTTAAGTCGGTTTCTGACAGCTGTAAGGTCTGTTAAGCCACCCCACACCATGACTTACCCACTACCAAATCCGCCCTTTTTCTGGACTGCTGTTTCTGTAAAATGTTCACCATGGCAACGAAACACACGCAAACGCCCATTAAATTGTGTTGCGACGTAAGCGAGATTCGTCTGTAAACAGCATATTGCGTCGGTGACGTGGCGTTCCTGTGTTCCTGATCAAATGTCAATCGGACTCTCTTGTGAGCAGGCGCTAATTTTAGGGCATTTATGAGGTCTTCACGGTCTTAAAGCTGCTTCTCTATGTCTGTCTCCTATTATTTGATCACTGAGATTTGCACCAATTGCTGCCCTCACATCATTTTGTGGTCCCGAGCAGCAGCTCTGCGGCGCCGAAAAGCACATTTCACTACATATCGGTCTTCTCTGACCGATGTTTTAAGTTTTCGATCCTAGCCTGGTACCCCAGGGTACGTACCCGTTTCAGTGAAATCTTCTATGTCCTAACATAACAGATTTAGCCAGGTTTAGCTCCGCAACCACTGCACGAACAGTCCAACCTTCTTGCAGCAAGTTTCTCATGTTCCTGATTGGGTGCCTCATGTTAACTGACTACGTAAATGTAAACAAAGAGTACAAAGGTGAACTCTTCACCTACAAGCGCTAGATGTCAGTTTCAAACAACACCAATCGTTGACATCATTTTAGTTTTCAACATTATCTGTAGTTTCGGATTACAGTATCCTTGTGTGAAATGAGAAGTACACAAGATGTACACTGTTGTTAAATAAAGATTTAAACTTTCTGTAAATAAATATTTACCACCCTAAACCCAACTACGGCAGCAATACATGTGTTCAAACTTTCGCTCCTCTAATTGTTTTGAGATTGTATATCTTAGGAGATTACTTTTGCATTATATGCCTTTCCTTTCATTTTAACAGTTCTGATTAGCACAATCCATTGATCGCGACTGTTTACTGTAATTCCCTTATTAGCCTTTTCCATACGAGCATTTGTTAATTACTGATTGATGAACTCAAGAAGATTTAGAAGGGAGTAGGAACTTAAAAGAGAGCAATAATTAGAATAATAAGTAAGGAGAAGAATGGAAAGGGAAACCCTCTAATGTGGAAGAACTTCCTGAAGTGGTGACTGAATCTCTGTCTTCTAGGAGACTACTAACGAATAGGAAACATTGGTTAGCAAGAATCGTATATGCTAGACAAGGGGTACTGTAATAAGGTTTTCATTATTTTATTTTGTATTGTTTCGTGAATTGTAATAAGAATAATTATGATTAATTTTAAAATTTAATAAAGAAACTTATTGTAATACACAAATTACATTTGTGGGTGTCACACTCAAGAATGGCCAGGATCGAATAAGTGACCTCTAGTATTCATTTTTTGTCTTAGGATTTCAATAAATATATAAAAATGCCAAAACAAAATGATAATATAAAAAGTGTATGATAGAAAACAGAAACAAAAAAACCGGTGCGGTGCGTAAAACGCGTTTTGTTGAGAAAGAACTAAACCTTACACCATTTCAGTTATCTAAGTATATGGACTTTTTTTTGAATGATTTATTTATGGACGGTCTTTAACAGCTCAGGTCATTCAACTCAGGGCGTGAAACGGCCGACAAATTTTGCTCAGAGGCCTCTCTTTCAGGCTTGAGGTTCTTTATCGTGCCGTAAATGTACGACACGGGACCCACGGCTTTATTTCCCTTCCGAAGGAAGCCATACTTAGGATTTTTACGCCCCGCCCCTGGCCGGGTTCGAACCCGCGACCTTGGGTTTAGGAGGCAAGTATGGTAACCACTACACCACCAGGACCGATTAATTATATGCAAATTATTATATTTATAGCTAGGGCATAGTGTAAACATGTTAGCAAAAAAAAAAAAAAAAAAAAAAAAAAAACAGAACTAGTTAGGAAGACACTGTATTTACTTCAACAACTTGAATGCAAGTTTAGCAGCATTTACACTTTAGCTTGCTCACTGGAAAGTTTATTGTTTATACACCTTGTTCAGATGCTGAGTTTACAACCGCCCGGGAGGTACAAAGACCTTACCAGAAACTCTTTAAACTGTCTGTAATTGTGTTGTATAACTGTACGTACTGTTCACCATCAGGCTAGACACGAACTCTAAGCCACTGCCTTTGCTCCAACAATGCGGCGTACCAAACATTTATTTTAAAGGCTTTAAAAATAGTTGACATGTAACATTTTTCTGGAATAATATGTGAGTATCTGTGAAATAGTATATTATCTTAATTTCTTACAGATCTTGTACAATAACCCTTTCGAAATTATGCAGCATATAATACAATAATTCCGGATGCTCTACACACTCTCGGCCAGATTTTCCCTTAGAAATTTCAAACTAATGTACAAAGTTGAATAATGTTGGTGTATAAGAAGAACGATGACCTCTTTACAAGTATGTGGTTGCCGTTAGCATCAAGAAGTACTACAAATTATGTAAAATATTCCTCAACACATCGGAAGTTACAGCCTTAATTTCCTGACGAATGTTTTCTTGCAGTTTCACGAATGTCCATGACCTATCGCCATACACTTTTCCTTTCTATGGGAAGAAATCCTATGGCGAAAGGTAAGGTGGAATATTAGAAACAAAATATTCGAAAAACGGATTTTTTAAAAATGTGAGTATAATTCTGTTACAATCCACTAGCATTTACGAGTAAAATTCTCTAATGACATATTATGAAAGAGAGGTTTTCAGTTTGTTTGAGCTTTAAAATAAAACATTTAATTTCCTAAATATTTTGACCTAATTTTACCTATTAGGTACTCTGAAAGATTAGTATAGTAAATGACCTCCAAATAACGAACACTAGTCTTTCCGTTTAGTTAGGAAAAACTCTTCAGGTGTTTCTAAAGGTACGGAGCAGCAACATGGCGGAAGCTAGGTGTTCGTTGCAATTAAATTAATTACGCAGTTTTTATAGAATTGTCTTCTCACACTTTTACATCTTTTATTTATTAATTTATTTTGAGTAACAACACTGACATTTTTTGTAAAGTAAATGATTATATTTGAATGACATGTTAAGTGCTTTTAGGACAAGGTTATAAATGTGTTAAACTTTATCTCTGCCATCCTCCAAAGAACCTGTAAGTGCTTCTCTTTTTATGTACAGCTTTGTAGGCACTAAAGACAGATTTATTTTCTTTATTTTCATCTTGTAGTTTTGCTAGCAGCTGTAGGCCTCTAATAACAGGTTTATACAACTTAAAAGAGAGCCCCAAAACTTAGATGTGAATGATGTTTTTTTTTATTTCATGAAAATGTAAACAGCATTTCTTATAGTGGTCACAAAAAGTACTAAGTTTGTTTCATTTTAAAGAGATGTGCAGAATGCTTTCTGCAAAAACAAGCTAACATACAAGCGAGGTAATCGTCCGCCCACATAATCATGGTTTAGAAAAATAAAATAAAAGCTGATTACTATACATGTCTAAAAATGATTCACTTTTTTTCACTCACAGAACACTTCCGCACACATTATGTGCAATTACCTCCTTATTTTAACCCCATGAAAGAAATGAGGAAAAAAAGACCAAGGTTATAAAATATGCCTTTTTAATTTACTAAAACTCTTAAACTTAACCCCTTCGAAAACGTCAACTCATTTAACCCAAAACCTACAAGGAAAATTAGCACTGTGTTCTGGGATTATAGAAGTGGGAATTTTATTCAGAATAATTTGGCAATACTATAGACTGATTCATGTTAAAAACGGTTCTATCTCTGTGAAGGCTTATTCATGTTCAAACATGTTCTAACATTTTAAATTCTGATTGTTATAGTTAACATAGTACAGCCAGTAGTCAGTATTGAAACTGTAATAAGCTCGTCAACATCACATAGTGTTTTCTGCTGTATTGTTGTTTTATTAGTTCTACAAATGCTTAGTGTGCTAAGAAACTGTTTAAATCATCAATAATTTGAGCTAAATGTGTAGTGAACGAACTTTCAAATCTTTAGGGGCGACATTTCACACCTCTTGTGAAAAATTGTTATGAACTTTATTTTGCATGTAAAGCTATTGCTTTTGATAAAGACTGGGTCCCAAATTTATGCTGTGTATCATGTGTTGGTCTTCTCACTGGATGGAAAAATTGTACACATCATATGTCATTTACAGTATATATATATTCAACCTCCGATCACTCTGCTACGTGACCATTCAAGATTAAGGAGGCGGATCTGCGCTACCACCTCACCATAACTTCCGTCAAGGCCAAGCTCAATAAATCGGTTGGAGATGATCTACAGGCACTTCAATATGACCGGCATGATCGATTCTCCTACCCAGTGTGAGTTGCAAAGCGTCATTCGTTTTCTACAGGAAGAAGGGAATTGTGTAGCAGAAATTCGTCGCAAAATGAGCCGTGTTTATGGTGAAAACTGTATGAGTGAGAGTGTTGTGCGTGAATGGTGTAGGAAATTTAAAGAAGGCCGAACTGACTGATGTTCACGACGAAGGTGAACAAGGAAGCAGGTCTGTCTCTAGTGAAGACCTTGTTCAGCGAGTTTATCAAGTGGTTCGAGTGAGACAGAGGTTTACCACCAGTGAGTTATCTGTGAAATTTCCGGACATTTCAAGGTCAGCTCTGTACACGATTGTTTCAGAACACCTATAATATTGAACAAAAAAAGATATATCTCCATACGCTGGCGCCAAACTTCTATGAAGAGGGTATTGAAAAGTTCGTCTATGGATATGATAAATGTCTTAATCTGCACGGTGACTATGTGGAAAAGTAACTGCGAATGTTTTTGACTCCTGGTAATAAAACAATTTTTGGTGGTTTACATTTATCTTTTTGTTATGCCTCGTAGGAGGTTGAAAAAAAATATACTTCGTACAATTAATTATCTCAATTTGATACCTGCAATAAGAACTGTGCCACATAGTGAAAGATATAATGTACCAAAGCGTCCAGATTTTGTGATTTTTAAGTGAAAACTCCGACTCCGACCCAATTCATATTGAAGACCAAAGGAACGACAGAAGTGATCCTACATTTGAAGCAAATTGTTCATCAGAGCCTCACTTTTTAACTCAAGAAGATCTTAAGATGGAATTTGGATCTGTCTAAACAGTTGACTGAGGTTTTAAGTTCCAGGCTCAAAGGTTGGAATCTACTTCAAAAAGATACAAGGATATGCTTTGATCAAAGTCAATAGTGGTTTCAAAGACTACTTTTCTAAACAGAACGGTATGGTTTTTTGTAATAATGTCTGTTCAGTAATGGAGGCTCTTGGACATAAACACCAGTCAGATGAGTGGTGAATGGCGATTGTTCTTAGATTCATCAAAAGTTAGTTTGAAGGCTGTTCTTCTGCATAACGGCAATGAATTACCATCAATACCTATGGTGCATGCCACTAATATTAAGGAAACATTTGAAAATATGAAATAGCTGTATACAATCCAGTATACAAACTATAACTGGAATAACTTCGGATATTTGAAGGTCCTAGCTTTATTACTAGGATTAAAATTGGATACATTAAATTCTGCTGTTTTTATGTGAATGGGACAGGGATAGGAAGTCTCACTACATAAGGAAAAAATGACCTAAAAGCATAAAGAAGCGTCATATACGCCAATAGTGAATCCCGAAAAAGTGCATTTACCTCCCCTACATATAAGACAGGGGCTTATGAAACATTTTGTAAAAGCAATAGGTAAAAGTTCTCCTGCATTTATCGATCTGAAATTGAAAAATTGAAGGGAGGAATTTTATAGGACCGCAAATAACATCACTAATGGATTATGAACATATTGAGGTTACACCTACCGGAAAAAGCAAAGTGGAAATTTAAAAAAAATTTTGTTAAATTAAATTAAAAAATAACAAAGAAAATAACTATAATGAAATAGAGAGTGGTCTTGTGAATTCGTACAAAGCTTTGGGATGCAGCATATCTTTAAAACTTCACTACTTGAACCTTCCCAGAAAATCTTAGGACTGTCTCTGACGAGCATGGTAAGAATTTTATTGGCAGATTTCTACTATGGAAACGGAGTCCTAGTATGCTGGTGGACTACTGTTGCACCGTGAAGAAAGACATCCCAGAGGCATAATATGACTAAAAATCATCATTTTCAGCTTTTTAGGTAAGCCAAAATTTGGCGTATATTTATAATGTAGTGTTTCGTGATTACTAATTATTTTAAAACTTTGAACATGTGCCACAAAACCATACCCGATAGAGAAAATCTGAAAGCATATTTGAATTCAGCATGATGAAGACACATAGATTCCATTAATTTAGTTCTTGTGAAAGATATTTTTAAGACCAAAGTGACCAGAGATGTTAAACAGCATCCTTAAATAAAATAACTTAATAGCTGCATAGATAAAAGGACAACCACTTGAAGGCCTAAGAAGCAGCTTGTTTTATTTACAATTTACTGACATGAATGTCAGACATGAATGATTGTTTTAGTGTTCTTTTTTTAAAAGTTTGTTTATATCAGGCCTGTTTGTATTTTATGTTATAAAACTTTGCAATCTATAACTTAAAAAACTGTTTAACAATAAAATATAGGTATTTCTATTTTATATTTCTTACTGATATATCTGTTCTTCTTATTATAATAAATAACAAATATATGAGATGTTATGAACTGAAACACATTCGGCCCCTATTGCTGGTTCACTGCGTGTACAATCAACGTGTACAGAATGCGGAAAGAGGCAACTATATAGATCATCAAACTCTGGTAGTAGGTGAAGTTCACTTGCGTTATTTCTTCAAAAAATTATATTTTACTGCTCTCTTGTCATTACAAATAGGACAACTGAAGATATGATATCTAAGATTAAATTAAGTCCTTATAAAGATTCACACCGACTGGATAGGAAAAGATTTTTTCAGAGATATCGCGTGTACCTAAACTAAATCACTTTAGCTTTTACTACGAAATTCAAGAGAGACAAATACAAATTATTGATAAATAACTATGCATTTATTATTTCCTGCCAAATAATATATTTTATATATTTTCGCGCGTTACTCCACCGAGAGAGAAGGAAATAAGTATGGGTGGCAGTTTGATGCATTCACTAGCATCGCGCTTCTCTCTAACCGTGGAAAACGCATAAATTCTTGACTGATCTGCTCTGTATACTTCATCTGATCTTATAGATTGGTTAGGCAAATATGCATTTTAATTTGGTATATTGCAGCTTCCGCAGGGCTTAAAATCAAAATAGATAACTTTTAAGAGTAGAAATTTAGTAAATCAACATTTATAAAGCAAATGTACTAGAAATACGTTGGCGCCTTAGAACGTGCATTAATGCATTTGAATAGGGAAATTCAGAAACGATTAAAAAGAAATTATATGTATATAATCCCAAAAATATACAAAATTTGGTCTCTGGTGTTATACTGTACCCTGAGCAAAAATAGAGATTATTATTAAAATTGACCAAACATGTCTCGGTACCTTCAAATCCTCGCTTCTGCAAGTCCTCTAGAAGTTATATTTTATTTTAATGTCACTGTGTCACTTCAGTAAGTCTAGAAGTTATTAGAATTCATGGTTTGCACTTATGAAAAGCACATAAGAATCACTCACGACAAAAGCTGACTTCAAGAATGCTCTAATGACCAACATTTTTGCACAGTTTTCAGTTTAAAAAGTTCTGAATTTGTGCACGTGATTAAAACACGACACTTTCAGCACTCCAAGTATTGTATTTTAATTCTTGTTCCCCGGGTGTGATAGTCATTATGTTAGGAAAACATGCTAGCGGAACAGTACAATGCACAGTGAGATTATTTAAGTTAGGACAACCTGAGCGCGGATTCTTTCTGCGGAAGTGCTATTGTCGCAATTGGATAAAGGTGATTTCAGTCGCCGCTAGTAAAGTCGTAACGTTTTAATGCTTATATATTTAATAAAAGCATAAGATGATAATGTACTTAAAACTGATAATAACAAACTCTAATCTACTATAATATATTTTGAAAATGATTCCCCTCAATGGCATTACATTGCCATCATATCGTAGGAAATATTTGTATTTCATCTATAACTTTCATCAGTAAGAACATGGCGATTTGGAACACATTTCTTGTCATTGATAGATGCTTCGTAACTTTGTTGACGAACAGTTTCTGTACCTGGAACAGGTGTGCAAGGATACTTTCTTGCGAATCGTCTTACCATTTTTTCTGCAAGAATCCGTTTTCACTTATGAATCTTTATTTAAGTACACACATATAATTCAAATTACAAGAAGTGTGTTGCAAGCCAAAAAGAGAAAATGCTCGTGCTCGGGTGAAAATTCAGTTCTTATAAACATTAAAAATTTTGTAGTGTAATTATGAAATTAGATACATAAATTGAGAAAGTATAAAAAGTAAGATAGTTTTAAGACAATCTTTATATCACACCGGTATGGTATGTCTTTTTATCTTACACCAATTCTCTAGAATCAGAATCCTACCTTATGGGTAAAAATCTTAAAACAATTTTATACTAAATAAATGAGTGCAAAACAATAAGTTAGTATCATGTGATACTATAAATTCAAAATTTTGGGGTAAAGGTTAAACATACAAAGCAGATTTCTAGTTATTTATAGTTTACAGATATTTAACATAAGTTTTAATGAGACATTCAAACCTAAAACTAAAGAAGAAGAAGAAGAAGAAGAAGAAGAAGAAGAAGAAGAAGAAGAAGAAGAAGTCGCACAAAATGTGTAGGAAATTATTTTGAACTTTATTACAGAAAAATAATTAAAAATTAGACAAATGATTTAATTCTTTTTTGAATTTATTTGAATATAGCTCGCTCAAAACTAGATGATTTTTAATTAGCGCGTTGTATGGGGTGAACGATCCTCCACACAACCGGTTTCGCAGCGTGCGGCCGGCCGGCGAGGCTGGCTGCTGTGCCGGCGGTGCGGGTGACAGGAAGTCCACAGTAAATATAATACGGTTTGTCGAGAAAGTTGTGTCTAACATAAATACTTAAAAAGTAAAGTAAATTACTCACGTATATTAAGCAAGGAGATGCTGGAACTGCCTCCGTTGTTGTTCAAGCCTTTCTGACACCTGCTTAGGAAATTGCTCATTACACCCTGCAGTCCCCTCTGAGAAATGGCAGCAATTTCTTGACGAATGCTAGTTTTAAGTCCATCTAAAGTGTGTGGATTTGTTTTGTACACTTTCTCTTTTAATGTCCTCCAGAGATAAAAATCGCTGGGGGTTAAATCGGGGGAATCAGGAAATTCATCTTGAAATAATATCCTTACAGCATGAGCTGATTCTGTACGCACATATTAATACACTCATTCAATACACTGCATTGCGTCGCCTAATAAACACGTGCTACTTGAGCAAGGTTTCAACTCATACTGAAGTCTCGTGCAGCAGAGCGGAAATATACTTCCCTCCTCCGCTGACATAACGACATAGCACTGCCAGCCGGTCCCACGGTTGCGTCAAGCATTGCTCACCAAGTATATTTTAGACTCAAAATATCTGCTATGCAAAAATTCTGCAGTAGCATGATATGTGGTTTCAGTAATTAGGAAACGTTTTTCAAGATTATATTTATGTAGTAGAATAATTAACGTAGAACATTTGCATGCAACTTACTCGTAACACACCAATGTACAGTCGCCTCCCTCAAACTAACTACAAGCTGCTACCGGCACTTTATGACGACTGGCCTTTAGCCCGCAGCACCGCTGTGCCGGCCCGGAAGTCAAATAACCTCATTGTAGTACAAAAAGCCAATTTTGGCATGTAAAATGGTGGTTTGCGTTACTTCGTCATCCGTAAGTAGATTTGATCTACGTCGCCCTAATGTATTTTACATATTGGGCATGTGCAATTGGCGTTATAACAAGTATTCATCAGCGCAGGGATCTCACAGCATTAAGCTGCTGTCTCAACAGATGAACATCTGCACATCGAGATGCAGTGATATTTGTTTTTAACTACATCCAATTCATTTTCTACGCTTAATATCATTTATATTTCACTAAGAACTACAGCATTTATCTTTAATTTTTGTATATGGGTATTACCAAATAACATAATGCATCACAATATCATAATTAAGTATTGCGTGTTGTTTTCACTAATTACGGGAAATAATCTACATTAAAGAGAAGTTTCATATTAGAGTAAAAAAATAATTTTACTCTGGTGTTTAAACGTCACTCTTCCGGTTTGCAAAACTAGACTAAAGAAATGTGTTCATACTATTGTGCATCATTTAAAGGCAGAAAACATGCAAAAAAAAAAAAAAAAATAAATAAATAAAAGATAAGAGAAAATTAAAAAGAGAAACGCTGCTGGCACTGAACTCTGAAAGTAATAAAAATGTTCCTATCCGTCTTTATTAGCCCAGTTCTCCAGGACGTCAGTAACTGCCCATGCTATTCAAATATTTGAATGAGTATTTTAAAAGTGCCCTGAGAAATGTTCTCTGAGTTACGCCGAGCGTTTGTAAGAAAGTGTAGTCTATTTGAATTACTATCACCTATCATAAAATAGAATCACCAGCAGGCATCTTGATTTCTAGAACAAAAGATCGGTTCTGGTTTAGTAGTAACCATACTTGCCTCGTAGACTCAAGGAAGCGGGCAAAAACCCGGGCAGAATCAATGGATTTTTAGGGCGTAAAAATCCTAAGTATGGCTTCCTTCGGAAGAGAAGCGAAGCCGTTGGTCCGTTTAGTACATGTTCGGCATTCAAAAAACTTCAGATCCAAAAGAGGCCTCTGAGCAAATTTATTACTTGTTTCAGGCCAAAAATTGAATCGGATGTTAATGGCCAAAGATGTTAAAGAGCATCCTTAAACAACTACATCAATAATAATAATAATAATAATAAT
Source organism: Metallyticus violacea (assembly GCA_030762175.1). NCBI lineage: Eukaryota > Metazoa > Arthropoda > Insecta > Mantodea > Metallyticidae > Metallyticus > Metallyticus violacea. The sequence goes on from CM060840.1 coordinate 62,552,551, forward strand.
AATAATAATAATAATAATAGGATAGAAGCTTCAGAAAGCAAGATGTTAAATTTCTTAAGTAAAAATATCCAAAAGTTATAAAATATGATATACGTTATAGGTAACACTAATTCAATAATATTGTAACGGGTCATCGAAAACTTTCTCCGCACCTTGCATACCTACCGCTCGAGAAAGTTGGTATTCCTACAATTGACCTAAATCTTTCGCATTCCACACCGATACCAGGGATCGATCCTGCTATAGTGGTAACCATACTTGCCTCCTAAACCCAAGATCGCGGGTTCAATCCCTGCCAGGATCGGTGGATTTTTCGGGAGTAAAAATCCTAAGTATGGCTTCCTTCGGAAGGGAAGTAAATCCGTGGGTTCCGTGTCGGTAGATTTACGGCTCGAAAAAGAACGAAAGAAGAGGCCTCTGAGCAAAATTTGTCGGCCGTTTCACGCCCTAATTGAATGGGATGCTGATGGCCTGAGATGTTAAAGAGCTTCCATAATAAACCTTAAACAAAACAAAACAAAAAATGACAGCAGGTAAGGGTCGCTATTGTTAATTGTGACTTGTAATTGAAGATGGTGTGTGTGAAGTAAAACAGCAGTTAAAACACACTCTATAGAGGAATGTGTAATTTTAGTGGAAAACGTTTTTGCTGCACATGGAAATACGCTGTGAAAGTCAAACAACATTTCATTGCTAAGTTTCCAAATTGAAAACTACCACACCGGGACAATGTGGGTGATTTAATTAATAAGTTTCGAGATTTTAGCAGAATTTAGCAGAACCTCAAGCACTATAATACAGATCCTCGTGGACTTCACTTCAATAAATTTGCAAGCCTTTATGCTGAGTTTTCATATTAAAACCATCTTTTAGTGTTACTAATACATTTTTCTTGCATGCCTAAGAGAATACTAGTAATTACTGTACAGTGTGCATATTTTTACAATGTCTTTGGAGTAAAATGGTTTTTTTTTCCCTCCATTTTTCTAAACCAGTCCATGTGTTTATTAATTTTTAAAATAGTGATGGTAAGAAAGAAATACATACAAGTAAATGCAGATTTATTTTGAACTCCTTCGGAAACTAATTTCTAAAGCCTGTTTGCTACAACAGCAAATGACTGGTAGAAATAATGGGTTGCTTACTCTTTGTGTTAAAGATAATTCGTTTCCAAAATTTCTTTTTTTATCACTGAATTATCTGCCAGAAATCTTTATGCGCAAAGGCTTTGAAATTCGACCATGTCATGAAAGTTGTAACTCGTATAGCAAATTACATCAGATCATCTTCTAAAATTCATCGATTGTTCAGAAATCTTTTGAATATATCAGATTTTGAGCATGGTGACTTAATTCTTCGTGCAGACATAAGGGGCTTATTAGGAGAAAACTGTGCAAAACTTCTGCAGTCTTTTAGACGAGATCAGAGATTTTCTGGAATTATCATCAGGGCAATATTTTCAAGAACTTGATGAGATATCATGGCTACAAGATTTAGGTTTCTTGGTAGATATCATCTCTAAATTAAACGAGCTAAACCTCGAATTGCAAGGGAAATATCGCAACATTTTAGGCATGATAAGTATAGTAAATGCTTTTCATAGGAAACTAAAACTATGGTTTACACATTTAAAAAGAAATTCCCTATCACACTTTCCAACTTTGAAATCATTTTGGAAACCGTAAATGTCGGTGAATGAGATCTATCTTTTGACCAGTATCTTGAAGAAATCCTAGTCACAAAATTTAGTAACAGGTTTAGTCAGTTTTCAACACTTTAAACCTGTGATAATATTTATCAGTAATCCATTCGCTTCAGTTGACATTACTGAACTTGGGAGTAGGACGTGTGAGATCTTCGGAAATGGTAATTTTTAAGAATTATAAATGGAAATTATAATCTCCCAGAAGATATATCTTTTTAATTATTTATACAACTTCAAGCAGTTTCTGGATTCTGGGGGAGAGGAATAGATATCCCATGGCAAGTAGTGTTTTTTGAACATTTATTCTTGTTTTGGTTCGATGTCTTTGCGAGGTCACATTTTCATCTATGAGCTACATCAAGACTAAATACCGTCAGCCTGACAGACTCACATCTAAGTGACGCATTCAGAGCAGCTTGTACGAGCTACATGTCACTTGTAGTAGCAGCAGCAGTAGCAGAAACACTAATAGTCAAATAGTGGTTGTGATGACGGCCGTTCCCGTACCTCCTTAGGCATGAGGCATAAGAAAGTTGGACAGCATAATGCAGGCTGACTCTCAAGAGGCAGTAATTTACCCCCCAACATTTTAATCAATTCTATCTCGAAGACGAAAGCGACAATGTACGTGATTTTATAGATGGGATATTCGTATTAGTGAACAAAGTATCATGACATACGAGTTGTGTTTATTATAAGTAGTTTTGGTAAGAATGTAAAGGAAATGCTGTTTCTGAAATACGTTTGTTTGCCTAACGTTTATAATCAACACGTTTTTGTAAACTAGAAATATAATGGTCTAATGTGCTGTCTACAACTGAAAAAATAGTTATAACAAGAGTTCGCTATCCGTTTTCCCAAGTGGAAAGAAAAAAGAAAAGAAGAATGTGTACAAGTATGAAACTTTGGAACGTTATTGCTTCATAACTATGAAAGATAGTAAAGTGTGCTACCTCACAAAGAATTATAAACGACTTACCAGAATTCCGCGGATTCTTGTTAAATGATTGTTAGTAGTAAAGAGATATTTACTTTACATCACATCAGAGCTTACACATTCTTACAAAATTGTTTCCAGTCTTCGTTCATTAGCAACATCTTGTATTTTGCAAAATTCCTTAAATTATATTTTATATCCTCTTTTCTTTCATCATGTCTTTGCCCCATGTCTATATTATGCAATGTTGCAATATTATCAAACTGCTTTTGTTCTGTCACACGTTACACATTTCTTACCAAATTCATTTTTGTGTTTATTTTAGTAAGTCAAGGTCATTACTTCTCTTCCACATTTCCAAAAACAAAAGAATATATGCAGGGTGGAAGGAAACCTAACTTAACTTTACTTAAACGCACTGATACAAGTTGTCAAGCGTTTAATATTGAACGCCCTAGTTCTTTTGCTTACATATCGAGTTAGTCCTTAGTGAGATTTTCATCTAACTTCTTAAAAATGCAATCCGTAGTAATTTTGGCGTTCACCATTAAGTGGTAAGGTTAGGTAGAAAGCGTTAGCTTTAGTTCATATCACAAGAAATGACCAATATGTACTACTAAACTTAACCAACACGATAGCGTTTGAGCATATTACTTTAAATTTGGTAACTCCAAACACTTATGTGTGCACACAACGCTTGAAATATATCTAAAGTATTGCAAATTGAAGGAATAAATTGAAGAAAAAGAGTACAGAGTTTTAACTGTTATTTAATTGAATTTTTATGGCAAATAGGGTCTGTTTATTTACTTCTTATTCCATTTCATGGTAATGTCTTTGGCATCACACGGGATAGCAGATTTAAATAAGTACATCATTATCCCGTTTTTCACTGAACTGTTACTTTTTTTTTTTTTTTTTTTTTTTTTTTTTGGAGCTTATATGAGGTATGCTCCAAAAGTTTTCGGCTTAATAAAATTTATGAAGTGGGAAAAATAAATTAATTATATAATTTTCAAATACTGCTCGAAATCACCTCAATATGCCTTTCATATCTATGAATTAATAACTCAATGCTTTTCAAAAAGTACTCAGAAGTTTTATCTGCAAATAGTTTTTATTTTTATTATTAAATTTATATCCTAAAGATTTCTCTTTAGTTTAGAGACAATGGGTGAAAGATCAAAGCTTCAGGGTGCAGTCTTTCGCTACAGCCTTCTCAACAACAGCCTTACAGACAGAAGCATTGCCATCAAGCAATGACTCGATTCCTCGTCTCTTCTCCTTTGTGGCTCCGAGCAGTTTGCGCAGGAGTGAAATGTTTCTGCATTTACGGTGGAATTCCTTTCTTAAGTGAACAAAACTCCCTTTTCTTGGCGGCCTAAGTGACCTTGTCTCAGTAATGCTTCGCCTAGTTTATGACACTCCATGGTTTCGCCCTGACAACAGATTCCAACACAACTCTCTGAGAGGAGCGGCTTCTATAGGATGTTGCGGGTTTGCCCTAACTCAGAGCTTAATTTCCTATAATTATTGCTTATAATGTCTGTAGGAGACTTTGCTTGTAACCTGAACAATATGTAGACTATATGTCGATAAGTATGTAGAGTATTTTGATCTACAGAGATCAACCCAAAACATCAACTCCTCGTCAAAATGCGTTTCCAGGAAAGTTGCCTTGAACTTTATGTAGACCCGATTATTGTTGCGCTACAGTTGAATAAAATATTTTAAAAGACTACTACTTAATTAGAATGAATTCTGTATTAATGACAATTGTGTATATTAAATATGAGAAAACTTGTAGACATTTAAATATAAAAAATATTACATTTGTAGTAATAATGCTCTCATGCACTCTCTAGCAAGGATAATCAATCGTTTCATTAATAGCAAGTTATTGCTGAATGATAGGTTGGGAAGTTTAGTGTTAATCCGAGAAGTAGTTGTTTTATTTCATTTTGTGCTAATTTAATGTAAACACTACACAAAGCTTACATTCTAAACCTTTTTCTTTGTGAGCATTGGAAGAGAAATTTGAGTTTTAAAACCCACTAGAACCACTCCAAATATTTCCTGCAAATTCCAGACTTTAATCAAAGGATTATCGACAAGTTTGTAACTATGAAAACCAGGAGTATTAATTTTTCCGTTTAAATAGGTATCTTTCTATGGTATATATTCAGCCACTCATGAGCATTAATGCTAGTTATTAAGATTCTAGAATTTTGCGATTTATACTTAGCAGTAGCAGTGGCAGTAGTAAAGTTGTGTACACCGGATTTATGTTGTCGTGAGACTCGCTGCTTTCTGATTAAAGACTTAAGTTGAAGCGGTTTGTTATAGGGCCCCGCGTTGTTCGCGAATTTTGAAGTAATTTAACTACTGATCGCCATATTTTGTAGCGGCATATCGTTAATTGATAATCGCTTTGGTATTGTTGCCCACGCTTCATGGCAAAAATATCTCGGCGTTTTGTTCCGCTATTTTGTGATTCGTGCTCAACAGGACTGGGAGAGGATATCAACTGTGTAAACAATCATGCGATGAGTAGATATGAATACGTAAAGTAATTTATTATTTGCAATATATTACGTGTCCTCTGGAGTTCTGCGTAAGATAGCGCTTGAAGCTTTCCCTGGCTTCCCATTAATTACAGACTAATCGAGATAATTAATGTGTATAATTTTCGATCAGAAATTCAATAATTACGTGCAAATATGTTGTGCCTTTTCTTTTATTGGCGTAACTTTGATGACCCAACCTGTAGATGTAGAATTAAGATTGTATAACGTTTAAATGTGTTCATAATGTATCAAATGTGTAATTTCTGTAATATTTAATAGATAGCGTGTAATAATATAGCAAAGTAAGGAAAAAAACTCGCGTTTTTCTCCGAAACAAGTAATCTTGGCAAAAGTCACACAATAGAAACTAATGCCTTCAGATTGCGGCGAGCAAAGGGTTGGCTATGCCTTGGGCATGGAAGCCAGCTATTTTCGCTTGGGAAGTGGCAGGTGTGTAAGTAAAAGTTCATTGACAGTATCGGGTGAAATCTGTTTGAAGCCATTTTATTATAGGCTTCATCAAAATTGGGTAGCGAATAGGAAGAACCGTGAGTAATGTAAACATCAACCTATGACCATGTTTAACACAAAACTGGCGCGAAAACCTCGCGTCGCTTTTCATGTGTTAGCGTCAGTTTTTACAGAGTATATAAGATTTTGCCTCAAAAGGGAGCAGTCTCAGAAATCTCCGGGCCTAGATAGTGCTGCTGCGTCATTAGAGGAAGAACATCCTAAGTCCGAGGTACAAGATCCGGCATCAACGGGGCTCGACAACAAATCAACTCGTGCGCTACATATAGCACCATTGTGCTGCATTAAATACCATTCAAGTAGCACTTTGTTTATATTAGGCATCCTATGGGTGAAAGTAACCAAATTTACGCGTTTGCCAAGTTTATCTTGCCAGTAATCCGGAGTGAGATATGAGTTCATCTGATTATTCATGTTTGGGAGAATGAACAACCGCAGCAACTGAATCACTAGGCGTTATTTATCGTCACTTTCTATATCAAATTACCATTCACTCAATCCTGGCTAACTTACAACTGTCAAAATTCATCGGAAAGCCGTAGAGAGAGAGAGTCTCTTGGAGGATAAGTTGGTGCTCTGCAGCAGCTGTGAGGAAATCTGCGATCGGCGGGCTTAAATTAATTAATATAACTACCATACAGCCCAATTCCCATCCCCCAACAACAATCCTTCTCCAAGATTGGCTTTGTCGAGTAGAATCTAGTTGCCGCGATTTCATGGAGACGAACTGAACCTGATTATCTGACTATTTGAATATCCTGAGTTTGGCTTCCTTCGGAAGGGAAATAAAGCCGTGGGTCTTGTGTCGTACATTTACGGCACGATAAAAAACCTCAAGCCTAAAAGAATAGGCCTCTCAGCAAAATTTACCGTTCCACTCCCTGAATAGAAGGGGACGCTGATGACCTGAGATGTTAAGGAGCGTCCGTAAATAAATTAAATCAACAAAAATTTGACTATTTGAACTGATTCTCTCTGAACAAAATATGTGAATTGATCTCTGCTATTGCTCTAAACTGATGTGAACTGACTGAGAACTGAGGTATCGGAACTGATTATGTGAAATGCTGCCCCAGCAGAGCAAACGTCTCTTTGTATATTTGATTCAAATTAACGGGGGTCCACAAGCACGCGTAAGTCTCGCACCTTGCTTTTAAAGTTCAAAATACTATTGTCTGGTTCAAATTCGCCCACTACTATTTAATAGTTTAAAACATTTATTTACTTGATTGGATTAAAGCTACCTGTAAAAACGGCTGGCGAGTTCATTGTCCTAACATATTCGAGCCTGGAAATTCTTTATTAACCCTCGCAAACGGAGGGCCTTTTAAGAAGAGAACGCTGGTTCCTTTTCTTTGAATAGCCGTGTATTGCCTGCTTGGCATTGCCCTATTTCTGGCTGGACTACCGTAGTCAGTTACACCAGAGAACTTTCTCTTTTGGCATACAATTAACACATTAAAGTTATATTCATGACACACGCCTCGTATATACATTGCACAAAATACTATGATTAGGCTTGTACATATTTTATTTTTTGTTATTTTTATATTTCAGTGGGGATGGGCCATAGGGGCTGTTTCAAAGTGTCATATGATACTCCTGAATTGCAGAAAACAAAATAGGAATACCCACCTGGCCTTAATGGGAAGTTGCTTGTGATTGATTGAAAATAAGGTTGTAGCAGCCTTAATGTTTCTAAGGTTTTCTTTAAGCTCCCTTCACAGCGAAACATGAAGGAAAAACTTCCCCTTAATCATCCCCCAATCGCTTTATATCTCTTGGGAAAATATCCTTTACTTCTTTAATACTGGGCGGAACTCAATTTTACACTACAGTAATTTAGTGCTTTACTTGTAGGGTTGGCACTTCACATGTAATAAAAATGTTTGGTCACATGTAAATTTCTCATAAAAAGTCAATTAGAAAGATTTTTTCATGAATTTTCTTTGGTATTACTGGTAGATGCACTAAATAACTTTTATAAGAAACATTTACTTTAATCCAGCAGTTATTAAGCGAAAATATTTCAATGTATGCGTCAAGTCTTTGTATCTAATGCTTGTTTCACTCTATGCAATCTACTATAAGATGACTCACTTCATTCTGTGAATAATATGCAATAAATTATCGTTAGTTGTTAAGTAACTCTTAATATATGAAGAGAATTGCTTAGGTTTTCAATAACAAAAAAGCAAGTTGTACATGAAGTGGCATATTGATTGTTCTTTGTCGGTTGAAATAAAGCTCGTTCGCTGAACCTGTTCCCATTTGCTATTCAAAGAAGAGTCCCATCTTTTCTCTCATTGTCTTACCTGAGATGCAATACTGGCTCCTCTTTGACCTTGCTGCTTTTTAATAGCTATGAGACGCATGTATGCTTGACAAACAAATCTGAAACAAAGGCGAAACAACAGCCCTTCTCTTGTTTGTTATTTCAATTGCCTGCTGGAAACGCGGAAAAGCATTCAGGAAACAACCCGTATCGCATTTACTTCTTGGTATGGAATCACTTAACAATAACTGTGCCTTTTCTCTGCAATGTTTAAATGGAAGCTGAGAAACCTAAATATATTTAATGATTCAGCAAATAGAAATGAGTATAGATAATGCATTTGCCTTACTTAATTTATAATTTCATTTCATGTATGGTGAAGACAAAACAGCTTTCAACAAACACCAACTAAGTGTCATTCATTAAATTATTTTAGAATAAGATTGTGCAAAATGTCCCTTTCGACATGTAATCATAACATTGTTACTGAAAACCTTCAGAAAACGACAATGTACTTAGGTTCTTGTTGCATTCATTTATTTCGTATATAACTTACGACCATAGCTTATGTAGAATAGTGCACTTTGCGTTCACATGTGATAATGCTTTTCTTACGGATGAATAAGACTATAGAATTCTTAAGCTCATCTGCAATAAGATCAACGCAGGATATAAAACACATTTATCGCACTTTCCCATATGTTAGGCGTACACATTTTACACAAATAAAACACATTTACTCATTTCTAATATTTTCAACTCTACAGAATAACACTCTGCTTTCTTTACATTACAAACGCTTTACCAGCTAACTCAGCACCACACAATTCGCTATCAATTTATATTCACGTAAAGGAGGCAGGCCTACGCTCGCCTGAGCAAACCACTGGTGCACCTGTTTCTAAGATTCACCAGTTAAGGTTAGTGTCTATGAATTAATTACGCATTCCATTTTTTTCCCAGCTGTCATTAAAATATGCTAAAATCCCAGTTATGTTGCCCATTCTTATATCTTTTAAAATTTTTGTCCTAATTATTTTTTATATTTTACTATTAATGAGTTTAATTTTGTACTCTATTAGCACTTATTTCCTCGCTTATTCTGTAAGTATAAGAATATATTTACTCGGTATCTGGTTAAGCGATGATTGTTTTGGCGTCGCTACATTTACTTATTATTATTATTATTATTATTATTATTATTATTATTATTATTATTATTATTATTATTATTATTATTATTATTATTATTTTGTTTATTTAAGAACGCTCTTTAACATCTCAGTTCATCAGCGTCCCATTCAATTCAGGGCGTGAAACGGCCGTCAAATTTTGCTCAGAGTCATCTTCTTTCAGTCTTGAGGTTCTTTTTCGTGACGTAAGACACGGAACCCGCGGCTTTACTTCCCTTCTTAAGGAAGTATTACGCCCGAAAAAATCCACCAATCCTGGCCAGGTTTGAACCGGCGATCTTGGGTTTAGGAGGCAAGTGTGATTACCACTGCACCACAAGGACCGACGCGCTACATTGAGGTAACCTTATGACTCGTAATATTACTTTTTATAATTTATGTTATTGTGCATAATTAAAATGCATTTAGTAATTTGTTTTAATAAATTTTGATAGATTTTATGTTAGATTTGTAATTTGAATTAGCGTTAACATACTATAGGAGGAACATATGAAATTTATCTTCAGCATGTTTCTTGTAGCGTAATGATCTAGACGATTTGGGTTGGAGCCAAAATGACGCGGGTTTGAGTCACCTCCAGATAAGATATTTATAAGAAAGAAGTTTAGCATTATTAGAAGCATATAAGATAGTACAAATTACAGCAGAAGTGGTGTTAAAAGTACACAGATGGAGGAAGGGAAGAGGCGGTTATTTGTTCCGGAGGGAGCTTTCAAATTGGTAAGCCAGGTAGAACTTTATGTAATGTCATAATATCCCGGCAATGGCACATATCTTTCGGCAGCAGTAGTCATGAAAGTATTAATGCTTTTAGTAACAGCTTACTTGTATGAAAAACCCTCCCTGCGTTCATTTGTCAAATAAATAAATAACGTGTAGAAACAGCTTGTAAAATATTTGGTTTAGTTGTTTACAGGCACTCCTTAACATCTCTTATCATTGTGCTTCATTCAATTCAGGGTGTAAAACGGCCGATAAATTTTGCTCAGAGGCCACTTCTTTTACGTGCCATAAATCTACGACGGAACCAATTGCTTTACTTTCCTTCTGAAGGAAGCCATGCTCAAGATCCATTCACTCTTGCCGAGTTTTTCAACCTTCGACCTTAAGCCTACGAGGTAATTTGATTATTAATAGACCACCATGACCGAATAGGAAAACTATTGTTTTCTATTAAGCCCTATATTTATATATATAATATATAAGAAAAATAAAAATAAAGCAACACTATCAACAATGTAACAAATTAACTGTAATTATGATAGCAGAAAAAGATAAAACACAAAGAAAAAGTCACATTTGAGATCGCTATATTTCGGACTCGTGGAGTCCTTCTATGGCAAGAAGACAAGTGACCTTGGTGTTTTATCTGTTTCTGCTATCATAATTACTGTTAATTTATATATATAGTAATTATGATAGCAGAAACCTGAAATAGAAATATAGCTGAAACCTGATAGCAGAAATTCTGAAACCTTTCTTGATTGCGTATCCGTAAGATTTAATTCAAAGTTTGAAATTCTAAATTTACTCCTTATAATAGTTGTTTATTACTTTAAAGATATAAACAAACGAACAAAACATGCACGCTTTTCAGTATTTCAGTATATATATCGGCTTGCACGTAAAATGTAATATCTCTCTCATTCAGGAATTAAAATTAACAAGCAATGAGGCATTGTACATTATTGGTTATTATTAATATTCATATTTATGGTTTTATATACTTTTGAATGCAATTTTAGAACATACTGCAGTAAAAATGCAAATACTGAAAAGCGTGCATGTTTTGTTCGTTTGTTTATATCTTTAAAATAATAAACAACTTTTATAAGGTGTAAATTTAGAATTTCAAACTTTGAATTAAGTCTTAGGGATACGCAATCAAGAAAGGTTTCAGAATAGAGTTGCGTTAGAGTAATTGCGTATGTTGCAAAACGAAAGCCGACCGGCTCGGCTTTCGTTTTGCAACATAAAACTCGGCTTAATTCCAGGAAAAACCTTGCAGTTTACAAATGAAGATAAATTGTGCTAGAGAGCTTTCTGCGTTTATTTTATTTTTATAAAATGAATGTTTTCCTACAATTAAATCAGGATGGTTTTTATCCTAGCGGATATATCTATCATATTGGTTGTGTCCGATGTCATGCAAGTGTTATGTTTTTCTGTTCCCAACGTATTTTCTACTCATGTCTCGTAATGAAGGATACAGCCTTTATTAAAATATAATAAAAGTTCTTATAAAACTTAAACAGCAGTCATTATTATAGCATTATCATCATTACTCCCATCATTTCCACATTCTTTAAGGTTCCCTTTATAGAGGCACCCACAAAAAAATCGCAAATAAACATATTATTGGTGATGTCACTGCTGAGACCTTTGTGAACACACGTAATCGTTTCCGATTACAGCACATAACTATGACTAAATCTTAAAACATCTTCAGGTCATCGACTCCAAAGCAGAAGCAATGCCACATCAAAGAGAAGTGGTTACACCTGTACCAGTAGTTACAATGAGAGATCTACACATACACCCACAGGCCATTTATTTGTAGGAAGCAAGATGGACCAATGAACTTGTTAACCAATTTTATTGCAGTTTTGTTTACAGTTTTTCTTATAAACATATAATAAGGAGAATTCTCTTCTCATTGTATATTACAATACTGTTTACGTAAGTTTGTTCATCAAGCGTTCAGCAAAATTTAGTTGGTTCGTTTGTGCGGTGCATATCCATTACAATGCTTATTTTAGTTTTTTTTATGCTATATTGCTTCTCTAGTGAGTTATTTGACTATATAATATAATACGATTATGTAGCAACCTTACACCGATAGCCATGTATGCAATATAAACAGCACAATTAATGAAAAAAGAATGTTTCTGTAATTCTGAGGTGTTTTCACAGAACTCGACATATACAAAAGTTCTAGTTTCGGGAGATTAGTGCTATTTTTGTGTTTTAGCACCTGCTGAATCTTTGGCGTGGTTGAAACTTATCTAAACTTAGCATCTACCGGCATAAAAATGCGTAAATTGACAGAAAACTTTAACATTTACTGTCAATATTAAATATCCAAGCAGCGTTTTGTGAATCTTAAACGTCTTTAATGACAATGTTACTATGCAATTATTTGCAATAATGATTTTAATAGTATTTAATGTCCGCTTTATCCACTGAGGCGTCACAGGCGGTGGACAGTAGTGATACATGCGAGGAAATGAAATTTGGAAATGGATTTTTAAGGGAAGAAATGTTGCGGCACCTCTCCCGCCTTTGTCCTTTATGAGGAGTGAGGAAAACCTGGAAAAATCCCCAGTCAGAGTCCGTGCCTTAACGACCTTGGTAACCAGTCGCCGTGCAGTAATGATTTACCGTTTTTTCCTTTCATAAATTGCAGTATAGCGTCTGTCTACTATTTTAAGAGAGAAATTTGTTATTATTTCCCCATCCTGGAGCACAGCTATCTCCCTCCTAAAAGCATCTTGGGGAACATTGGAAAAACAGTACCGCGTCTACACACGATTGCGTGAGCGGGAGATCTGGGGTTCGATTCCCACTAGGACCGTCCTCCCTGGCAAATGGCAAATGCCGGGAAGGTACCCTAAACTTATGCCTGGAACGTTTCCTTCCTTAAAAAAAATCCTTTCCCAATATATACTTTCATCTCGTGTATCATTAGTGTTCACCGCCTGTGATGCTTCAGTAGTAAAAACGGGCGTTAAACACTTATAAAAATTACATACGATTACTCTACGAATATATAAGATAAGAGGAAAACAGTGTAAATGCTTGGTTCTTGTTGAAAAATATTTGACAATAAATCCAAATCGCAAAAACATTTCAAAGCTACCATTCAAATTGCCTGCCGTCAGTGTGCTGCGATATAATCGTAAGGGGTCAACAGGGTCCAGTAATAAAGCTCAAGTTCTTAAGCTAGGAATAAGTCATGCAAGAAGATTGATACAGCTGCGGAACTTGAGTTAATATTAGTGAAAAAGGAGAGGTGACGGAAAAATGTTACTGAAGTACATACTTTATGAATACACGTGCCGGGTTTATCAGAAGAAGATAATGTTGATTATGATAATTCCAATATTACAGGAAGAAAATAACATCCCATAACAAAAATAAAGCATTTAAATTCTTAAAACTATGCGTTTTCTCGTGCATAGTTTGTTTTAAATTTAAAAAACAATAGGTTTCTAAACTGAAAATCTTAGTAAAATATTTTGAAAGTAATACAAATTGTTATAGACGTTGATGTTTGTGAATGAAGGATTGTATTTACTTGTACATTAATATATATATATATATATATATATAGTATTATAGCTTACTTTAATTATCCTCTTTTCATTAAATTGATACCTTACATTATAGCAATTAAGGTGAGTGTGGGTATCGCATAAGCACAGGACAATTCAAGATCGGACATATTGGTATCACATCTTGAAGCGGTTTTTTATAAGCAGATGTTGGTGTTGTTGTTGGACCGAGGGTTCGCCTTTCGTGCGGTATTAGTCACGGGAGGAGGGAAATGGAAAAGAGGTGGTTCAAATCATACAACCATTGAACGCATTAAAATGTTAAATCGCACTACACATAGTATGGCCACATGGTTTGTTGTTTCTATGATTTTGATGATGCGTGCTACTATGCTGCCTGCGTGCATCTCGTCTACTGCCCTGGTAAAGCGATGTTGATCATCAGAGAACGAACGAATGAAATGTATGAACGAATGAGTGTACAAAAAGGTATGCATAAATGAGCGAAGATATGACTGAAAAACATGCTTTTGTTAGGTTGTTTCTCCTTATATATGAAATCCAAAAACGTTGCCACGTGATTACAAAAGCTCACAAGGCTTACAGCACAGCTTCCACGGCTTTCTGGACCTTTGAAATGTTTAAATACTATTGGTGGTCTCTTGAGCTCCCAAACAAGCTTATTTCATATTCATCGCCTCTTTGGTACCTTATTGCAGACTCCTAATCATACGATGTAACGATTTTATCGCGGACACCTGTTCCCTTTCCATCTTTAACGAATTTTGAAGCTTCTTCAGCAAATAAGATACAAAAGAATCTATTGTTCGGCCACTTGCATGCACTTAGCTCTGTTACAATAGAGAGACCCATCGCTCTAGCCATTACCAGCAGAGAAACACAAATGATGACAAAAGGCAATCTTTTCCCTATTGCCATAGAGTCGTACGTCCAGGTGGCCTTGCATACATTTTCGTTATACATAAAATGTTCCTGCTGGTTACTACAAGCTATCTTTTTTATTAATTATTATTTCTATTTACATTATGCGTGGGTATGAGGACCTGTCACACAATCTTCGGGTTTCTCCCGCTAGGAAACCAGTTAAACAATGTACGAAAGACATTTTATCAAGTATGTAGTAATTATATCTCTCTTTGATAACTTGTAATGTGTTAAATTCATTATGTGATTTAATGAATTGCGGGTGTCTCATTCACACACTCTCATCTTCCTAGCAAAGCCGAGTGTGATAATAGCAAAGTAGTACTCTTTCAGTTGGTTAAATCCGGAAGGACTAAGTTATTACTCTTGGATGTCGTAGAACGTGAATATTATCTGTAAATAATGTATTTTCTTTGGGAATCAATTTTCAAAAAAATTCTTTTAATTTTTTATATTTGCAGTTGTTACGTTTGGTGAATCTACTCTCACAATTATAGATACTCGTATCAACACCAATTCTACAATTTCTAAATGTACCAGTTAATTTGCAAAAAATGCATAAGCTATGTATACCACCGACTTATTAAAAAATTACTACTTACGAAATCTTAGAATCTCTATCTCAGAGATATATAATTTATAGGTAGGTATTACCTTAAAAGAAAAGTATTAGAACATTGTGAAACACAACTTTATTCACATTACATTGTGCCATGAGTTTGAAATTCCACATCTAAGGATTCGAAAGGCTGTTTTGATTTCGTTTATTTATTTATCTTTAACATCTCAGGTCATTAGCGTTGCATTCAATTCAGGACCTGAAACGGCCTATCAAATTTGATCAGAGACCTCTTCTTTCAGACTTCGGTTCATTTACGTGCCGCAAATCTACCACATGGGACCCACGGCTTTACTTCCTTTCCGAAGAAAGCCATACTTAGGATTTTTACGCCCGAAAAATCCACTGACCCTGGCCAGGATTGAACTCGTGATCTTGGGTTACGAGACATTCAAAAGTCAACAACATTAATCATAATAATAGAAAAACGTTTAGAAAAATATTTCTAGTAATTATTCAAATTCTTCGTCTTTCGTCTCATAATATAGGATGGCTTTCGCGTTTTTTCGAAGAATTGTATTACTTATTTTAGCTAATATAAATTAATTTTAATATTCATCCATTTTTTCATTTAACTTTTTCGGAAATGTAATTTAATTCGTGAATATATTTTTAATTCTTTGTTTAGTCTTTCCAGAACCGAAATGCTCATTTAAAAATCTGCTAATACTAATAATTTTAATATGTGTTATTTTTATAGTAAACAAGACAAATTTAATGTTAAATGTTTCTTTTCTTTGGCAATTGCTTATTATAGACAGCGGACTTTTAGCCATTAATTCAATGGGTTTTATGGCCTAAAATGTAAGAAATATGGACCATAAAACTGAAAAAAGGCATTACATACATATTTTAAAAATAATTTTAACTTTCACAATCGCTTAATTACAGATTTAGTAATTAAATTTAACATAATTATAATCCCCGTTTTATGAACACACAATTTTCAAGTAGAAAATAGATGCAGTAGATTTTAAAAGTAAATTATTTAAATTAATACAACTAATATACAATACGAAACAAACACTACAATTTGTTACTGGAAAAGGGCATTTATAAAAAAAATATGAGAATATTGTTTTTATCATAAGAAAATTCACAATCGCACTGTTTAACTAACACGGTTTATAGTTTTTTTCCCCTCCAATTGTCCAAACTTTTCAAAACGAGGTTTAGATAACTAGCAAAAATAATGATCACATTTTTCATACTAGTTAATTATTTCCCGTAGTTTTACTCACAATAAACTACAAGCGTTATTTACAAATTTTTCAACAAAATTTTACATAATTTGTCTGTAAGTATAAGTTGGAAGAAAATGATCATTCCATCTACAGACGTCATTGGATCTTATTTCATCTTGGAACATGATTAAGATCAACAGCAAGGTCAATTTCAGTTTTGTTTCTTGTCAAAATATTTGTCCCTGCACACAAATATGAAAACCCTTTGCATTGCCCGAATTCTCACTTTCAGACAAACGAAGTTCAGTCACCCAACTTAAAATTTATGAAACTATTATCTATATTGGTGGCGTTTGCAGTTTTATATGTAAAAATTTAAGCACGAAACTACGGGATGGGCTACATGTCAAAACAGGCAATTATATGCACTATAAAACTAAAAATGTTAAGCACTAAATTCCTAAAACATAAAAATTCTAATTTTCTTCATCATATTTAATAAAAAAGTACTATTTATAAAGCATTCCTATGATTGATCTCCATTTATTTCTTCTATTGTAAATATTAATCTCTACACTAACTTCCTTGTTGATGAACTTTTAAATTAGAACGAAATCTCTAAATAATCAATAGTTTATGATCTCCATATATGTAGCATCTGCCAGCATCTACAGCCTCCCTTTGCGGTCCAACCAGTATTGGATTATGCTGCTAATACTCACTTCTTGCGTGTGTGTTTTGTTTTCCGATGCCCGGCTGTATGATTGTTACTTAGAGCTACTGAATTTCACCGTACTCACAAGGCTGTTCGGAAAGAAAAAAATATAATAGGGATTCGCCACGCACGTACTGTCTTGAATTCCTTCACACGCGCTCGTCCATGTTTTCGTGTGAACTCTTGCATCTGTCCAGAGTTAGATGCTACGCTTAGTTAAAGCGTATTTCTTTACCTATCGGGCACGGTTGTGTCAGTCATTCTTATTTAATGTTTCTTCTGTGACTCTTATTTCAAGCGTAATCACCTCTTTTATATTGTTTATTATACGCACCTTTGTCAGGGTGTTCATTCTATTGGTGGACTGTTTCATTCCTTCACCGGTTTATGCCGTATTATATTGCCGTTAATTCCAATACAAGTTCCCCTCTCCTTTTTTCAGAGCCATCAAATTTGGTGTTCTCTTTTATTTTGACATACCCTGGACATCGTGCCTTTCATTTGTTTGGTTCCAAGATTTCCGGCCTTGAGCCGGCCGGTATGACATGGCTTGGCTGTCTTCTGTCGATATCCTCTGCTGCGTAAAGTGAAGGCAGAACAAATGGATGCAACTCCTATTCTTCCATTTGTAGTCAAAATGAAAAATTCTCCCAACTTTAAAGCTATATTTATATGTGAGAAGTTGAGATTTTAAAATGGTTACATTTAATTTTAACAAGTTTTTAAGAAGATTTATCAGATTAGAGATTATTGCCAAACTAGATTTAGCGGTTTGATAGTTTCCTCTAGACCAAGCTACATTACATGATAAATCAGTTCAGTGTCCTACTTCGTATGAAATTTAGAGATATTTTTACCACTAAATCTTGAAAGCACTGATGATGAGCTATTAAAAATCCGGATTTCCTCGTTCGCGAAGTAATTTGAGACCATTCTAAGGAATTGTTTTATCCCGTTTTGCTTTAACACAAACTTTCAGCAGAACCCGGAAGTTTGGCAAAATGCCTTTTCTATCTGGGTGATATATTTAAGAGTCAGATAGAAATGATATATTTCCGTACTTTTGGGGTCGGTATGGCAAGTTTTTATTTTGCCTTTTTTGCCTAAATTGGTTTCTATTAACTTTTCAAAGGTTTAAAATGCCTTTTTTGTGCCTGTTTTGAAACGTTATGGATTTTTCTGCGGTTATTTACGCATTTTAAAATATGAATAAAGAATTTCAATATACCGAAGTGAAAAAGTTATAAACATTAATGGCATGTTAACCTCACAAAAATATCTATTGAGAATCTTGCTATACGTTTATTTATTTTCTTTTCAAGCAGTAAAAAACGTTCTCCTCAACCTAACCACAACCTTCTTTAATGAAAGGAGCGCATGGTTACCTCGGTAATATGAATACAGGAAATAGAGAGGATGAGGAAATACTGTAGTTTTGAATAGTCCTGACGAATAGCTTAGTATCAATTTGCGAGACACAATTCCAGAAAATTTATGGTGAGGATAGCTTTTCAGTTACATAAATGTAACAAACAATTGCAAGCGAGAAAGATGAGAGCGGTTGGTACAGCTGTGCAATAAATCATTCCTACAATGTGTTCAGTACGAAAGTAAGGGAGATACTAACCTGATGCCCTTATAAACCCATAAATAGAAAACAACTCAACCAGAACGCACTGCGCATTTTTGCTCACTCGCCAGGACTATTAAAATTACTTTACTTTTCCTTGATCAACATATTCATGATGTCTTGAAAGGTGAACGTTCTGTTTAGCTGGTACGAGCCCTTCCGAAATAGTTTTTTTTTCTCCCTAAATATGCTCCAAACGCTTCAGTGGAAGTAGACGTTCTTTTTCCATTATGAAAAATGTTCTTTCTGCCAAGCAACTGACTATAACAGTTGATACCTTGAAAAAACTCCTTCTTGTTGCTTGTAACCAATAAAAGTAAATTTAAGTACTTTAATAACGCGATAAAGAAATTATTAAGTATTTTAAATACCTATTTTCATTAATAATGAGTGGTGTTACTCTCCGTTTTCTCTTTTAATTTTAATTATATTACTGCTTATTTTAACCAAAATAAATGCCTGAACTTCCGAATCTGCTTATCATATGTACATGCAAATCTTTGTCACTATATAACTGCGTTGTTTTTTCCTCGCGGACCACAGATTCTCTACCTTAAATTGCTTTTCTAAGACCCCTTTACAATTTCGTAAATTGCTGCGGTGTAGCTCATTAACGTCAGGTATAGAAAGCTATTTGCATAATAATGACACCAGATACGCGGAAATATGCTACTGCGCAACATATCTGGCGGCTATATGTCATCGTTTCCGTTATTCGCTGACGCTAACTTGTGAGGCGCTGCGAGTTGCACTTATTTTATTGCCCTCTATATATCATTCCTTGCTTTGTTTATTTTTAATAATTTCTTGACTGTTAATTTACGTAGTCGACAGACAGAGCACAGGCAGTCATCCTTATCATCGCCCGGAACAAGATGCAATTTGGAATTAAATTAATTTTTCCATGGCTACTGCCTTGACATCTAAAGGAATCACTCCACAGAAATCCTGTGCTATTTTAGACCGTCTTCTGAGTGGTGACGCTCCTGAAATTGCGTATAACGTTACACAGTATGTAATAAATATAAAAACAATATGGACTGTCGTACAGTGCTATTTTTTCAGCTAGCGTGGCTATTGGTGTGTCAACATTTTGGTAACAAAAGTAATGAAAGAATATATAGTTTTTGTGTTATTTATTTTCTTCTGTTCTTATATTTTGATAAGTAAATTGTTTTAACTTCAATTTTATATGCTTAATAGGGATGCTATCAAAACTAAGGGACATTTAGATTTTTCTATACCTAAAAGGAAAGTAGGCGAAAGAAAGAAAAGAATAGAGATAAATGAATTTATAGAAGGTCAAATAAGGCATTTTATACGTTTCTAATATACCTACCATCAGCTCAAAGATACACTTAAAGAAAGAGAAAATGAACACTGTGGAAGAGAATACCTCAGAATTAGGGTTACCAGATTTACATTGATAAAACATAGAACAAACATCTCCAAAACATCTTTTTTATACAAAATATTTATAATGATGATGATGATGATGATGATGATGATGATGATGATGATGATGATGATGATTTTACAGTTAGCTATACATGAAACCAAGGAAATATAGTGTTAAATATTAAATTATCAAAAGATAAAAAGACAGCACTAAATGTGAATTTAATATAACATGCAATGTGTTTCAGAGGTATTAAAATTGTGGATCCATAAGTTTTACATCCAACTTCAATATATCTCTTCCTTCTCTGAACGAAGGATATTTGCCGGCCAGGACATCGTTGAATTTGCACTATTCAGAATACATGAATGATAATATCTAATTATCTTTAGCCGAGAAAAATTTAATACAAGGGAACACTTTCACATTGCACGCAAATCAAAGTATGTGAGAATTCGGTAAAGAAACTAAATTCGCATTTCGATATCTCGATTTGCTTGCTATTTGTGAGGAGTATATTCCGTTGGGTGCTGCTGCAACCAACAGACGAACTGTTTTTAAAAAGGCGTCAAAGGATAATTTCAAATTTTCAGACATAAGTTACGAAAAAGTGGACATTTCATGATTTTTAAAAAATCCGCCCAGAGCGCACGTCCGAATTACCCCACAGTATTCAAATGGAAGAAGTGTTTATTCAAGTACTCTCTAACCTTCAATCATCTTCATTAACACTAGTTACCATTAATATGCAACAGCCAAACCTGCACTGAACACCAAGTAGGACCACTGTATTTCGTCATCTGGAAACATTATAGTTGTTATTTCTGAAGCAAACCTTTGGGAACAACAATAGGCAACGGTTGAGTGCTTTAGCCGTGGTTTATGTGTAGTTGTATGGAGTGAATACAGACTTCCAGTAATGCCACAAATCAACTGAGTGCAAAAACAAATTGAATATTTCACCCGCAGAGAGACATGACTAGTTGTTTAGCTCTGGCTATAAAATCAACACTGATGCGCTTTTATTTGTCATTGTGCTATGTACGCTAGTAGGTTTTAAAACCAAATCAACAATGTTTAATGTCAATCACATGAAACTGTGAGGACTTGATTAGCTGCCTTATTAGAAACAGAATCGTGGGGTTCATTAAGGGAGTATGTTATCCATTTTCACTCCACCTAATGACCAATTACTTAATACTGCCCTGTATATTGGTACTTATTGATGAACGTTGATGATATGGCAAACAAAGAAATGAGCCACCGTTTTAAAGTGGTTCTAACACGAGTGCAATCTTTATGGACTTGTTTGTATCTGTTAGGTAATTAAAAAATTAGTATTTAATAATCATTATTATTTATTTTGAGCATAAAGGTACAACTACCAAAAAAGACCGCATTTATTTACATTAATTACATTTAACTATAGTTTTTTGTGCTTGGGCAGTGAAACTTTTCCAGAAAATATGTAACACAATCAATTGTGTCAGTAGGTTTTTTGTCTTATTGACAATACATCATATAAATAAAATTATCTTTGTTTTAAATAAGCGCTCAATAAATGAACAAGTCTTATTTCAAATCCAAAAAAAAACATTCCACTGTAATACTATAAGATATTATTCTAGCTTTAATTGCTTATCAATACAGATATATGTTTTATTCTACTGCAGGATTTTGCATTCTTGATATTATTACAATCACAAGGCTTCCTATTTACTTCATAGTATTTCTAGTGTTTTTCATTTTATATTTTTTAGCAGTACATTTATTTTCATGTTCAACGTTTATATGTGTATGAATTGTCGCTGTCGTTGGTCCTGCTTGTTCTATTCTTCTTATTGTTATTAGGTTAATAGATTTAGTATTCGTGTTTAGGTATTTGCACAAGTTAGACTGGATTATCTTTTTAATGTTTTATATAGGTTTATATATGTACGCACACGCACACTATGCTATTTACAGTTTATTTATACTTACATTGTCAATGAAACTTAGTGTAATTATTGTTTGATTGGTACAGCGGAATAGAAGACCTAATGGTCTTAGCTTTGACGAAGTAAATAAATAAACAATGCTTGCTTAAGATTAGTTTTATTTGTAGTTGAATAGTTGTTCTAAAATAGTTCGACATTCTCAATTGGATTAATATTGGCGATTGAAGTGGTGTTTGCTTCGAATTTGGTGTGTTATACAATAATCAAGTCTTATGTTAAGGGATATATGCTTTTGGCCACTATCTTGTATAAAAATATAGTCATTGGACAGACCCATGTCTTCCACACTTTTACAATGAGACCTCAAATGTTTATCTACAAGGGCTTTGAAAAGTTTTCTAAATGAAGCACAAAATAAAGGCCAACTGTTTTGAAATTATTCTTGTTCATAGTCTCCCTTGACGCTAATGCATTTGCCCAAAGATGTTCTAAAGCATTTATTCCATCAGGAAGTCAAGACTCTTCCAGTCCTGTAAAATGTTCCTCAACTGGGGCTTCAAGTTCTACTGAAAACCCCTTTCTACCAAGGAATTTTCTCAGCTTTGGGAAGACGGAAAGTACGATGCAGCCAAATCTGGGCAACAAATGGATATATAAAAAATCAAAAGCCAGTTAACTGATTTTCGTCATTGGAACTACAAATATGTGTGGGTGAGCACAGTCTTCGTGCAATATCACTCCGTACTTTTTTTAAAGCCGAACTTTTCTACATTATTTTTGCCTTTATAGGATCACCACAATATGCTCCAGTAAGATGTTACATTAGGAAGATTATAGAAACTAATTATCTTTCCTGCCCAATTCCTTTTTTGTCTTTCTTTGGAAGTGGAAAATCATGGTCCTTTCAACGTTTTGTTCCTGGTGTGAAGTAGTGCACCCATGTTTTATTATTGGTCACGAATCGGATAAAATTAATTGGATCTCTCTGAAAATGCATTAGCTTTGCTCATAGATGCGCATTCTCATTCGCCTTTCATTGCTTTTTATTTATTTATTTACGGACGCTCTTTAACATCACAGGTCATCAGCGTCCCATTCTATTCAGGGAATGAAACGGCCAACAAATTTTACTCCGACAATTCTTCTTTCAGGCTTGAGGTTCTTTATCGTGCCGTAAATGTACGACCATCGACCCTGGCCGGGTTTGAACCCGCTATCTTGGGTGTAGGAGCCGTTATTCTGATATGTCCATACACTTTTTGATGGTTATCCTCAATTTTTTCGACAATTTCTGGTTTGGTGGCCAGGGGGTCCTCTGACATTTCGGAGTGATTTTTCTCCCCTTTTAATTAATGCTTTTGTATGTTGTATAGCGAAACTTAAGTTATAGCAATATTTGCTTGGTAAACCGCGAGACTTAAAGGTATACCATCCACCAGTTATTAACGAGTAATGACATTTTATAAAAGGAGCACAGTAGCTTTTATGTAGAAGACTGTGCCTTCGAGTATTTCGGAAATTAAAAACAGATAACTTTATTCAACAACTAACTTGTTTCGTAATGCATTTAAACACCCCACCGCCTTGCGAACGCCAGACCTAAACAGAAACGTTACACCAGAGTTGAATGTGCAAGGCCTGCAATTTTTTCAAACAACGCCTGTTCACTAGATGTGTATTCATTTATCACTAGAGCTGTGCTCCTGTTTTATTCGTTTTTTTCTTTGGTAGCAATGAGTAATGAAAATGACTAAATTAAAAAACTTCATACCGTCAGTAGTCGCCAAGGCTGACATGATTCATGGATATTATGTCACACCAAAACGCAGGATATTTGCCGGCCAGGAAATCGTTAAAATTACATTGTCGTTTTGGCATTTTGAATACACGAATAACATGTAACTAACTTTAGAACATGGTCGAGAAAAACAAAACAAAAGAGAACACTTCCACATATGCACGCAAAGCAGAATGTGCGGACTGTAAGGTTTCGTTAAAGAAACTAAATTCGCATCTCGATCCGTTTCGATATATCGATTTGCTATCTATCTGCGAGTAAACAGTACTGTTAGCATTTTATTATGGTGTTAACGAACTTCACCTTCGTCTTTGAAAATAGCGATAACAAAACAAAGAGAACACAATCTGATTACGAAATGCACTAACTTCACAGCAGGGGAGGGGCATAAGGCTGCAAGACTGAGCGTGTCAACATTGTGCGTAGGCTCGTATGTGTTCATTTTTATTGACAAACTTAAACATTTTCATTTGAACCAGGCGTTGTCTGTGACATAACACCTGATCATCAATAAATACGGTCGAAGACGCAGTCTGCCTTGCGCAAGCGTAAGGCTATTTTTCAAGTAACTGCTAGAAGAGGTGAATTGTGTATTGCATGGTAATTTTCTTTACCCTGTAGGGTACAAAGTATGAAAATCATATTAATTAAGGTTGGATAATATATCTTGATTAACTACTAGTGAATAATAATTGTAACATTTAAGTACAGTATTCCCCATGTGCATTCAATAATTTTATCATGAATATTCCCGAGAGAATTTAGAAAATTCCGAACCTCTGTTATCACGTACCATTATTATAATCACAATGCCATAATTTTTAACACGAGAAATGTTATTATAACATCGCAAAGCTGTTTTCAATGTACATTTATCATAAAGTACACTTTCCATTAGCTTCGATATCCCACATCTCGCGTACCCTATACAAAAGCTTTGCCATTGCTTCACAGATATATATATATATATATATATATATATATATATTACGAACAATTTTAGTAACAATTGATAAAAAAATACGAGCAATCGCTTTTAAATGTCTCATATGTTCATCT
Organism: Metallyticus violacea; assembly: GCA_030762175.1. NCBI lineage: Eukaryota > Metazoa > Arthropoda > Insecta > Mantodea > Metallyticidae > Metallyticus > Metallyticus violacea. The sequence goes on from CM060840.1 coordinate 62,577,319, forward strand.
TGTTCACGAATTGTGAAATATGATTTTTATGATTTTTTTTTAATTTTTCGTGGTTATTCTTAAAAAAAAAAACAACAAAAAAAAAACAAAAAAAAAAAAAAACAAACTAACTAAAGGCATCTATTAGGAGCATTATATTCCTGTGAACTTTAAGGAAATAGCTGAAGTAAAAGTAGTTTCAAAGTCATTTCTGAAAATCTAGGAAGAGCAATGTAACATACAAACCCAAAGGATCATTTCTACAGTTTCTTTCATTTTATGTGCAAGTGAAGTTCACGTCAGGCGGACAGAGCTGTTAGATTCTTTGAACCGCCCGTCAAGGTCGTTTGCAAGGCGATTTAACCTTGCCAAGCTGTAAAATTGTGTAGCAGTCATAATTTCATATCCAGCGCGTTCATGTGTATTATTATATTGCAGTGTGTGTTCGTCAGACATAATAATGATGTATACAGAGAAAATAGAACAAAGCAATATACACATCATCTTCTCTTTCGTGTTTATACCCTGGAGGCTCTTCGCGGTTTATTTGAATTATATGGAGCTACTTGATTGAACGGTATTTGTGTTATTCCCCAATTTTGAAACTACCCATTTCCGTAACAATGGCTCAAATATTACTTGGTTATTTTTAGCTGGTGTAATTGAAGGATACAAAACAAAAACTGACAGAGCCCAAAAAATGTTGCAATGACACTATTATGTCAATATATATTGATATAAGAAATAAAAAAATGACAATTCATAAGATTTAAGCAACTGAAACATAGTTGAAGTAGTCCGCAGTTCAAATGAAACTGAGGAATAGCCATGTAAACAGCATATGAGCACTTATTGTCCGGTTTATGTTCTAATGCACTGTTTCTAGTTATTGCATTCCATTGTTTGTGGTAATAAGTGACGCTCAACTGCGCGAAAATAACGAAAATGTGTGTGTGTGTGTGTGTGTGTGTGTGTGTGTGTGTGTGTGTGTGTGTGTGTGTGTGTGTGTGTGTAAATGGTGAGCAATTAATTTTAAAATTTAAGAAATGTCATTGCTACCCTAAGACTGCAAGTCTTAACCTTTGGCATTTGCTCTGGCTGCCAATGTAAGTGGTAGCAATATTATAAGGAACATTTCTGTTGCTGAATGAAGCTATTAAATAAGAAAATGCAATAAATACAATAAGATAGGCCATGAGTTCATACTGTTAGCTCATGTTGAGTAAACGTACAAGCTATCTGAGAGGCTTTATTCCATGACAAATGAGGAAAGTGTTAATTAAATGTTAATTCTAATTCTAAAAAGCCGTGTTCCCTAGTAAAATTTGGGAGGCAATAACGCAGTTTTATCTCCTTACACAGGATGTCAAGCACGTTACTGCATGGACTTCCAAAAACTGTAATTTCCAAAAAGTTTAATATTAAACTTCTTTAGATGTTTAAACAGTTCCTCCGATCCGCCCCACTGAAATCAATTATAATGTACATTTATGTAAACCCAATCATAATAATCTATGTATTGTAAGATATCTTGTATGTATATGTTATAATACGGCATAAATGTAACCACCGCCACGGGTAGCCGAGGTCGTTAAGGCTTGGCGGAGACTCGTGAGTGGGAGGTCTGCGGTTCTAATTCTGCCAGGACTGTCCTCCCTGACTGGGTTTTTTTCCAGGTTTTCCTCAGTCCTCATAACTGGCAAATGCCGGGGAGGTAACCTAAACTTAGGCCTGCAGCGTTTCCTTCCTTAAAAAAATCCTTTCCCAATACATAATTTCATTTCATGTATCACCAGTGTTCACCGCCTGTGGTGCTTCAGTAGTAAAAACGGGCGTTAAACACCATTAAAAACATGTAACCTGTAAATTGTATGTCAATAAAAAGAGAAAGTTCCTTGGTGCTTTATTGCGGAACTGGAAAGCCAACAAAAGAGTCATAAAAATTCTACACAGTAGTAAGTAACCTAAAGGTCGCATGTGTAAAACTCCCCCTTAAAAAAAAAAAAAAAAAAAAAAAATACAGCTACTACAGGGTTAATAATCGGAAGGACTTGAAATTCATTAAAGGGCTCTGACCCCGTCCGGTGGTTGTACAGCATTTTAAATTGGTCAATATCGGCAATAGTTTAATACATAACAGGCATAATAAAATCCAAGGAACCTTAAAGGAAGCGCTAGATCTATTAGTGAATAAATTAACAATACAGAGATGTAATTTGTCATCCAAGTAACTTAACGTTTATTTAGACGATATTACATGAAATTTCAAATACTTATGATAAATGGAATAATTTTAAGAGAAAAATAATTCATAATTTAATGTGTGTAAATGACCAAATTACAATACAGAACAGCTTGGATAAATAACTTATATATAAATGTTATTTATTTAAATTGCAGAAAATACTTAAAAATAATCCTAAAATACCACCAAAATAAAAATAAAAAAAAAATAAAAAAGATCCGGCTCTAAATGTTAGTAGGTAGCGAAATATTGTGAAAGATGCGATAACATATTGTCCATAATAAAAACAAGAACAAGATAGATAAGATAAAGTGCCAAAGTATAACCAGTTCTAAATTAAGAGAATGAAAATTAAACTACTACTAAAAGAGAAATTTCCAAAATGAAAGCAACAGAAATGAGACTCTTGATAATAACTAAGGGCTATATCAAACTTGATAACATCAAGAATGAATAAA